>VXBU01013415.1:949422-1005423 GCA_013400315.1 Bombycilla garrulus
CTGCGCGGGCGGGACGCGGTGCCCGGAGTGCCCGCGGGAGCACCGCCCCGCTCCGCTCCGCCCCGACCGTCAGCCATGGCGCTGCGCTTCTCCGCCAACCTCTCATGGCTCTTCCCGGAGCTCCCGGCGCTGCCGGCNGACCACCGCTCCGGCCGCGCCCCCAGCCCCGCGGGTGCCGGGGGGGGGGGCGGCTTCCTCTGCTGCCCTCCTGCCCCAGCGCCGCGCCCGAGCGGAGCCTGCTCTTTGCCCCGCGGAGCCTGCTCTTTGCCCCGCGGCGCCTCCCGCCGCCGGGTCGCGGAGCCTGTCCCGGGCAGCAGCTCCTGCTTTGCTGCATCGGGACGAAGCCAGCTCGGGGCAGACCCCGCTGTGCGGGGCCGCGGCCTCAGCGTGCTCGCTGGGAGCGGACCAGAGCTGCCAGGCACGAGCCTGACCCTGCCCTTCGCAGTAGAGGCTCTTGTTCCCACCTCCACCCAGCAGTCCCCAGCATAATCCTCCCTTTTTCCTCCCCAACTGCACCAATCGTTTCCACCAGGACACCACAACAGTTGCTTTATTGAGGCCATGCTGACTCCAGCACAGCAGAGACACCGTAAAAAATGCAATTGGCCTGGCATAGCTCCCTTCAGAAAACCAACATGGCTCTTTTATTCCACTTACTTTGCACCATTCTTTCCCCTTTCAGCTCAGTCCAAAGCCCTGTGGAGGGTCATGGGCTAGGCAGGCCAGAGGCTGCCCAGCACCATTTGCAGACTGGTACAGGCACACTGAAAAGGTTTTTGTTTCTTCTATTCACCTTCCCCCAGTGGTGGCTGAAGAGGGCCTGGCCCCTGAGCTCTTCATGGCAGGCCAGGCCAGCACGGGGCACTGTCCCCTCCCTGTCCACAGCCAGCAGTGTGACACCATGCATGGGGCAGGCCCGTGGCAGAAGCAGCACGCCAGTTGCCCTACATGCTGTTTTGGGGCCCCCCAAGGAGGAAGAGCCCAAGAAAGCTCCAGGCTGAGGGTTAAAGAGCTGAAGACAGTTAATAAAAAGAAGGATGAAGCCAGGTCTGCGCTTTGTCAGGCAAAAGGTTCAAAATCATCCTTCTGTGTACTGAGAGGGGATGGTGCATATTTGTGTCCTGGCTGACAGCTCACTGTCTGCTGTTGTGGCTCCTGCTGGAGAGATGATGGCTCTTCTACTCCCAGCTGTGTCTGCTCCTCCAGCCTGGTCCCCTTTTCCATCAGCAAGGAAGGTGTATTCAGTCAGGCCCACTGCTTGCAGTTGGTGCCTGTGAGGATCTGTGTGCCTGTAGGATTCATGTGATGGCTGGGCGGGTGCCCCCAGGCACAGAGCGGGCTGCAGTGGCAGGTGAGATGGAAACCACCTTCATTGAGAATCTCAGATACACTGCTGACCTCCTCGCCCAGGTAAGTGGGGAATGGGTCCTGCTTGTATACCCAAGGTAGTGAATATCCCAGCCTGGCATGGGGAAGTTACGCTTCATGCTGCAGCGATGACAGGATGTTCCACAAGGTGACATTACTGTGTTACAGGAAGACATGATTGGACTGTTGGAACCCATTAATAACCGTATCACTGACCCTCGCTACTATCTGAACACCCCCCACCAAGGTAAGAGAGACATCAAGAGTCTCCTTCAGAGGAGGAGAAGGATATCCAAAGTCTGAAAGGCAGGAGGTTGCCTCAGCAGGAGGGAGATGCGGGGGGAGCATAGCTGATAAGGGGGAGCCCTGGGGCTTGTCTGCCAGGCTTCCATCCAGGGCACAATGGTTTCTCATTTCTTGCCCCCTTAGCTGCTGCTATCCTGGAGAAAGTGGGACGGCCGAACCTGAAGCTGCAGCTGGTGAGTCAGCATTGAAGCTCTCCATGAGGGAAAATTGCACAGGTCCACAAAGGAGTGCTGGTGGCCATGGGCTTGTTATTCCCTCTTGCGTACATTGGACAGGGACCATAACACAGCTGTCCTTAACTGCTCACTGCTGAACAGCTGCACCCTTCATTTTCCTCTCTCACCCCCAGGACTTTTTTCACTGCCAAATCATGGATGGCAATTTGTCACGCAACCTGGAGATGTACTTCCCACTCATTGGTAACACCCTGTGCCCAGACCCACTCCCCTGTGGCCACTGGGCAGGAGTGGTTTTGAGTGGGGACGCTCCTGCTCCAGGCTCTGCTGTAGCTGGCTGGGCGTGCGGGGCTGCTCTTGCGTCACCTTGTCTCATGGCCAAAGAAGGCTGCAGGCAGGGCTGCCTTGGGCATGGCCTCTCCCCTTCCCTCCCTAGGTCACATCCAGATTGCACAGGTACCAGGGCGCCACGAGCCTGACAGCCCTGGGGAATTGAATTTCCCCTACCTCTTCGAGCTCCTGGAGTCCCTTGGCTACACTGGCTACGTGGGGTGCGAGTACGCTCCGCAGGGTGAGTGTGCTTGTAGATCAGAGCCCCACGGGCACGTCCAAGCACAGAGCAGCTGGCTGGGTACTGTGCAAAGACAGGCAGGTCCTGGGGCCACAGGTAGTGGGTGTCATCCCTACCTGGGGCTGAGGGCTCTGTCCTGAGCAGAAGCTGCTCCAGCTGCAGCAGGAGACCTTGTCTGTCACTGCAGGAGACACCCTGGAAGGTCTGGGCTGGCTGCGATCCTACTGGGAAAGCCGAGGGCTGCAGCACGGTGGGACCAGCAAGGCAGCCAAGTAAAACTAGAAAACCATGAGAATAAAAGACAAAGAAATGGCTTAACAGAGGAGCACGTGTCTTCTCTAGGACTAGGGAAGTGCGGTGGGTGGGATGATTTCCTAGAATGAGGTTAGGAGCGTCTATGTCTTTTCCCTGCCCCAGGCTCTACTGGGCCAGCCCAAGCTGTTGGACCCTCATCTACACAAGTACCACCTGCAGCATGTTCAATTTAGTGATGGCTCAGGCACCACTATAGGTAACTTCAGGTACACAGAAGACTTTCACTTCCAGACTGCAGGGGTGTCCAGGGAGAGGTTTCCAGTCTCCCCAATAAGGGGAACATTTCAGCTGGTGCCTGAAGTTGTGCAAAGAACACTCCAGACTTCCAGGTACTGAAGTTCTCAAGGCTGTTGCCAGGGCCCAGCACTGTCTCTGCAGCAGGGCTGAAAGTGAAGCAAGCAGTCCCCTCTGAGGCTGTCCAATCCAAGGTAACAGGCTGGGAGCTGCCTGTACGTGGATACTCAGGGCTGACTGCCCTGCTGCTCCTGCTCTGGAGCAAGTCTAAGATTCCAGAGCAAACCCAGCCAGCCCTGCTGCTCTGCATCCTCTACAGGCAGCTTTCCACAGCATACAGCAAATGAGCAGGGATCTGGTTCAGTTTATTTCACAGATAGACCAATGGCTCAAATGTACACCTCCATAAAACCTTCTTGTGATCCAGTTCACCCTTCCTGTCCCATTCATGCTCTCCCAAGGAAAGCAAAAGGCCAGAAGCAATTGTCCTCACTGCCAGTCAGGCAGCCCTAGTCAGAAGTCTTTCCTCTTAAAGCCAGAGCACTGTGCAGTGCTGCCCTGGGCAGAAGATGGTGCCATGCATGCTCCTCCATGCCTTCCCAGCAGGCAGAACTCACCACTGGATGCCAAAGCCATGTCCCTGAGAGTTGTTCTGCTTCAGCCAGGCTGCAGCAGGCAAGTTCCTGCCCTTGCTGTTTGGTTCAAGGCCATTCAGTATCAAACCCACTGAAAACAGCACACGAGGGCCATACCAGCCAGCGAGCGATGAGGTGCACATCCCCAGGCTCCTCAGGTCAGTAGCCACATGTGCCACTGGCACTGCTGCCTGCAGTGGCCACGCACAGGTCCCCCCAGAGACCAGTTCTTCCCCACTGTCACCAATGGCACGGCTGTGCCGAGGTCGGAATAGGCGCTGCTCCAGGATGTGAGTGCCAGAGCTAGAGCAGGCCTGTCCACAGGTTGAAGCAGGCTGTGTTGATGACTGACTCCAGGTGATGGTATGTGGACACAAGCTGTGGCAGAGGACTCTCGCTGTTCTGGGGCTGCACTGGGAACGGCTCCCGGAAAACCACGGTGAGGCTCTGCCAAGAGGGAGGAGAGGTCAGGGGACAGGATGTCGACAAGCACTGCAGTCCCTAGGCCAGGTGTGTGGACACTTTTTTGGCAGTGTTAGGCAAATACTGGGAGAAGTCCCAAAAAGCCGATGGCACTAAGCTAGTCCCTCTTCCTGTGACAGAGCATGTTTGAACCTCCTCCCAGTTTTTCTGCTGGAAATCCAGTGCAAGGACTTGCCCACTCTGTCCCAGCTCTCATGCATCTACAGTTCACCAATCCTGGCAGCAGCCACAGGAGAGGAGGGGATCCTACTGCCTCCACAGTAACAGGAGCTTCCAGGGAAATTAGGGGGAAATTTCTTCTTCTAAGGGAACGAGTAGGAGTGCAACAAATGGAGAAGTGGAGGAGATTAAATGTAATAACCGCAATCCTAAAAATAAATGCTGCCTGCTCCACTCTGACTAGTGACTGTACTGAAAAGGCAAAGCAAAGACAGAGGGGAATAGGGAGCAGGCAGAGGTTTCAGGAGCCGAAGCAGAACAAAAATGTGAGTGACTCAGTGCACTCAGATCAGCATCATACAGGCAAGACACAGGTTCGGGATGTTCTCCAGAGTCAAAATGCAGCACATCCAGTAGCCAGGGTCTCTTACAAACTAGCAAAGCCATGACAAGAGCTGTGTAACTACGAAACAGCAAATGTACTATCACCAAATGTTCAACCACCATTTAAGAGGGGAAAGGAAGTGATTTGTGAGCCCAGATCCAGCAGCATGCAAGGCTTCGGAGCAGACTGGGGGAGACAGAACCACGAGGGAAATGCAGCTCAGTATTACCAAAGTGATGTGCTAATGCTAAAATTCTCTTTGATAAGGTAATATTTCTCAACAAAGGAATCATGGTACATCTTATCTGAGATTCAGGAAGGATTTGATGTGGTGTCACATGGGAAATTTAGGTAAGCTGAAAAGATAGGAATTAGCTCTAAAATTATAAGGTGAGAACATGTCAGTGCTGAAAGGGGAAATGGAGAGAGGTTACAGATAGAGTTCCTTCAGCACAGGCTTTGGGACTCACATTGCCTAGTACTTTAACTAAAGTCTGGTACAAAGATGAAGAGTATGCTGATAAAATTTGAGGCACTAATACAAAAGAGGATTGGGATAATACAAAAAAAAAAACCAAAAAACAAACCAAACAAAAACCCTGAGAGAGTTTAGAGAGGCCACAAGAATGGGATGAATGCTAAGCACAACATACAATGTCATGAAAACAAAGGATTTCTGTTACAAAATGAGTCACTGCGAGAGGGGATGGAGGCTCTGGGTTTATCATATCAATGACCACAAGGTGACACTATGACCATCAGGTGTCAGGAGGCACTGAGCAGCCTTCCAGCAAGCATCACCTCTTCTATCTCCTCTACCTGCTTTTCAGATGGAGGGTGATTTATTTTATACAGCATCAGTTACTCTGCAGTCTCTGCAGAAGCCTTATTGTGGACTGAAGCCTCTTGTAGATCCCCTGCTCTCACATGGAGCTGCATTCCCTGTGACCCAACCTGTACCCTGCCTGGGAGCACAGCTGAAAGCAAAGTATTTTTGCCCTCAAGTTCAGTGAAGGCAAAGGCCCTTGCAGGTTTGCTAGGACTCTGACAGTGCAGGTCCTGTTCCTTTCTGCCCAGGCAGAAGCAGCCCACAGCACTGGTGACCTCCCCCAGCCAGACCCAGTGTCCTGACTTTGGACTGAATACAGAAGGACTGCTTAGCCTGGATAGAGAGACAGCTGAGAAAAAGCAATCCTGTGCGGGAAAAGAGGATCAAGTGCTCACTGTTTTCTAATACAAGAACAAAGGGTCATCACATGGAAAGAACAATAAGAGCTTCAAAAAATAAGCCAAGGAAGTTCTTCAACTAGACTGCAACTGCCTCATGGAGCTCTGTGTCAGGGGAAATGATGGATGCCAGAAATCAAACAAAGGAAATAAAGCTGTGGAGGGCTATTAAATAAATGCAAAGGCCACTTCTATCTCAGGATGGGCCTAAGCTACAGATTTTCAAATGCTGGGACAGTATTTAGGAGAAGCATTACAAGCTTCTCGACCTGGTTGTGTTCTCATGCACACCTGCCCTTGGCCACCGCTGGATCAATCTAGACAGATTCCTGGCCTGAGCCAACATAGTTGTTCTGTTCCCAAGGACTCACCGTTTTTCCTGAATGAGAATCAAGAAACACAAGAACAAAGCAATCAGTGAACTTCTGGTTGAGCACAACCTGTCAGGAGAGTCACAGAGCACGTTAGAGAGGAGCCAGTACAGAACCCAGGACGGGGCACAGGGTGTGCAGGTGGGCAATGGGCTGTGTCTTACCAGATACTGGGTGCCGGTTTCAGCATTGTGGAAGTGCCGACAGCTCTGGGGAAAGCGGCTCAACAGCACCTTGATGAGGCTTTGGTACCAGGAGACTGTCATGGTGAGGAAGCATTCCTGAAGGCATAGAAAAGGCCTGATCTTCAGCCTCCCCCTAGCATGGCCCCAGCAGCCATAATGCTACAGCAGCCTTCAGACCCCAAATCAGGTGCAACCCTCACAGCCCACTGAGGATGCTGACTGAGGGCTGATTGCTCTCTGTACACAGGTCCATGCAGTCTCCCCCTTCCCCTGCCAGCTAGGAGCTGTGTTCCTGCCTCTACCTTCCCGCCAAGCAGGAAGAGGTGTGCATTGCAGGCTCCTTCACCTGGCACCCCAGTCCATCCCCAGAGCAGAACAGCAGCTGCTGTGCACTGTGCCCCCATCCATCCCTGCTGCTCACCAGTTGGGGGTCAACATCTGCAATGGATTTCCCGTGCACGGCATCGAGCAGCTCCTCCAGCTCCACCAGAGAGAGCTTGCCCAGCTTCAGCTTGTCAGAAGCCAGAGGCTCCAGAAGGAAGAGGCGCTTCCAGAGGTTGTCCCTGCGGCAGTGGCACTTGGCCAGCTGCACCATGCTGCTGAGCTGCTTCTGGGCTGAGGCCACCTCGGAGGCCAGCAAGGGGAAGAGCGGAGAGGTGTAGAAGAGCCCTGGCCCCAGTTTGACCTGCGTGCCCCCTGCGTAGAACTCGCTGGTGTCCTCCACGTCCTGCCACAGCTCCCGCTCTGCCGATGGCTGCCGGGCCAGACTCGGCTCCGGCTCTGCCGCCTCCCAGGCCGCCCGGCCCACCACAGGCTCCAGCACTTCCCGCTGCAAGCGCGGCAGCTTCTTGAAGCGTCGCATGTCGGCCGTGAGCCGCGGAAAGAGCTCCCGCTGGCTTGTCATGATGACGTAGAAACGCAATCTGGGAGCAAGGAGACACTTGTGACCTGGGGAAGGGCTGCTCCCCTCTCAGCTGCGCTGCAAATGAGCCACAGGCTCCTGCCAGAAAGGGTGCTTCTCTGTCCAGGTTCTCACAGTGATCCTCCCCAGACACCAACAACTCTGCCTGTGCTTTTCCAGACAGAACCAGTCCCTCCCAGAGCCCTCCTCTCCAGCCAGGAAGCTTTGCTGTCACTGGCCCCCAGTGCTCACCGGAGCATGCGTCTCTCTGCCTCGCTCTGCTCCTCAAACGGTGCTGCACTGTGACAAACCAGGAGGGACACATCGAAGTCGTCATGATGACGCAGACCTTCAGAGTCCTTGTAGGAGCCCGAGCTGGGATAAAAAAAGCACATCAGTATGAAGGAAGCCTTACTTTGTTCTCCCAGGGCTCCTGATCACAACAGAACTGTTGGACATGGGGAATTCCACATAGCATGACTTCTCAGAAGTGCCATGGGAAATGCCAAATAAACCTGCACATATACACACCGCCCCTGTTGGCCATCTCAGAAGGACTGGCCATAGTCCTCCTGAGATGGCCAACAGTGCTGCCTGGCACTGTATAGCACAGTCAGCTTTGCTGGCACCTTGGGCAGTGTCTCCAGGACTGGCAGCTTGCCACCAATCTCCAGCAGCCCCAGGAACTTGCAGCACATGCACTCTCACCTGTTCCAAATAGAGACCAGTGCATATTCATTCTGCTCTGTGCCCGGTGTTCCCTTCTTGCTGTCACTGCCCGTGGCTGGGCGGGCCATGCGCAGTGGTTTCATGTGGTAGGTGTTGGCGTGGTCAGCAATGTAGTTGTACAGCTGGTGTGCAGTGATCATGTTGGTGGGTAGGGCCAGCGTTCCTAGTGGAAAAATACATTGCTATCACAGGAGACACTCTGTGCCTCTTACCTGGGCAGAGCAGTGTCCTCCCATCTACACCAGGAGACAGAGCAGCCAGCCTCCCCGTTCCACAACAGGGCAACAAGGACTTTCCCTGGAGCTCAGCCCCTCCCATTATCCTCTCCCTGCCATCTCCCTGAATACTCCAAAGGTCAGGTTTATTTGTAAAGGACTTCTGCTAAGTTATGTGCTGTTGCTCAACCCCAGAGTGATCCTATATTGACCTATGTACCTTGAAAAACGTGATTACGGCCAAATTTGGGGATGTCAGGGTGATGGGCAATGAAATCCTCCAGGAAGCTGGTGAGGTGGTAGCCTTGGCGGAGAGTCATGTGGGAGCCCAGCAGATACTGGTGGACGACGCGCAAGTGGAAGTCGTAGCTGAATGAATGCACGTGCATGAGGTCCCGCACCTTGTCACACTCCTCCGTGAAGAGCATAGAGAGCTGTGGAGGCACAGGGAGTCAAGGCAGGAGTGTTACCAGGCACCTCACACCCTCCTGCAAAGCCCTGCTTTGAGGGCAAAGCCCCAGCATCAGAGCAGGATGCAGCCTCATAACACTGCCCTGTGCATGTGCAAGCTTTCCAGGAAAGGCTCAGCAAAGCTGCAGACAAAGTCCTTGAAGGCTCTAAGTTTAGGAGAGACACTCCTGGCATATCTAAGATGCAGCCTTGCTACAGAGCTCCCTTGGAAAGGACAGTATGGCCATGCATGCCTCCTGTCTCAGACAGCCTGGGGCTGGCCAGCCTCTACCCAGACACCCAGTGCCCTTGGGAACAGGCAGGAGACATCCTGACCCTTCAAAGAGAAGAGTGTAGGCATCCTCAGAATGTTGTAGAGTGAGGCACAGAGGTATAAAGGAACCTTTCTGGTGCAGAAAGTAATCTCCTCTAGCAAAGGGCAGGAATCATGTTCACAGATCCCTGCTCCCATTACACTTCCTTCTTGTTCCAAGGGAAGCAGACAGCCATGCACTGACTCTCCTTGGAGCAGGCATCCTTGCCAGAATTGCTCCTATTCCTCCCCAGTCTGCTCCCCAAGCTAGGACAAGAGTCAATCTCTTGCCAAACCTCCCACTCCCTTCTTACTGCAATCCAGCTCTGCTCAAGCAGTGCCATGGAGGGCACGTGGCTGCAGAAGACTCTGTGGGGCTCTGCTTGTCCATGAGAAGGGAGCAGAGCTCTCCAGAACTCGCTATGCCTGAAATGCCCACTGTGTGTCAGAGATCACTCCTCCCCACAAAGCATCCCCTGACCCTGAAGAGCAGCAGCTGTGCCTGCAAAACCATTACCTGAGAGTTCACAGACTGGCCCATGGGGATGCGTGAGCACTCCAGCGCATATTGCTTCACACAGAAATAACAGCCCTGCAGGAGAGAGCACGTGAACACAGCACAGCCTTGGGCCTCTCCAGGGAAGGAGCACAGCCCCCACACTTCATGCTTGGGCTGGGGCCCAGACACTCCCACCCCACATTCTATCTCACCTCTTGCCTGCACCGAGTCAGACAACATGTGGCTGAGCACAGAGCACCCTAACTGGTGCTGAGCTCTTCATTATCCTTCCTCCAGGCAACTTTTACTGCTCTGAGCCCTGCAGAATCATCTCCAGCTGACCCCAGTCTTCCAGGACCATGGAAGAAGCGGGACAGGACAAATGAAGAATCACATGTCCCTGCTGCACTCCTCATCACTCCCTTTGTCACCTCTGAAGACTGTCCCTGAAGATCCCCTAGAGATCATACTTTGTTTCTTGTTCTTTCTTACCTGGAAGGCCAACTCCATGAGCACAATCCCACCTGGAAGAGCTCTCTGTAGATGGTAGGTGGCAACAGCAGGGCTTGTGCTCTGGGAAGAGAAGGACAAAGCTGAAGAGGCTCTCTGGCACACAAGGGTGTGAAGCTGCCACAAGACTCTGGCAGGGGTGGAAAAAGAGGGGCCTCATGAACTGAGCAATCCACTGGAGAGAAGAAAGGAAATATGGCAGAGCTGACAGTGAAAAGAATCCTAACAAACCTAATGAAGAGCCTTTGAGAGAACACACCAGGCACACTGATCCCTTCACCTCCTGCTTGCTCAGGACAGTGTTTCTAGAGTGTGGGACACTGTGACCAAGGAATGATAGTGTCCATGGAACCTCCCTGCTGTGGTGTCCCCAGACCATTGTGCCTGCCTGATACAGCAGCTATCAGAGACATCCTGTCTCAATTCAGAGTTTAGTTGCCAGCAAATTAATTTGCTCCCTCTTAACTTGCTCAGCAGATTGCTCTCTTCTCATTTTATCTGCAAGACGTTGTCTTTCCCACAGTCCTGCACCAACATCAGCCAAAGACAGGTGCCAATAAAGTGTCAGAAAAGGGTGAGTAAATGCTATGTGCTCCCATCATCCCTGGGTGATTCCACAAGCTATGGGTAGTTTCTACTTAGCTAGAGATTCCAATGGATTCCTCTTCCAGGTACTTACTTATTCTGTCTTACAAGCTCACATTCACAAAACTCATGTGTTCACAAAACCTTTTGTGTTCACAAAACTTGCTGTTCAAAGAAGTGCTCTCCTTAGTTTCAAAATTGTCTCCAAATACTTTCATTTGATGGTCTCTAGGTGTTGTATTGAATAAGACAGGAAAGGGTCAATCTCTTTCTAGGCTAGCTGCAATATTGCAGAGCTTTGACTTGTTCCTCCCTGGTTGCCACTTCTCTATACATGAGGAACATCAGCCTCCTCTCACAGTAGATCCATTCCAGTCTTATCTTCTCTAACCTCTTTAACCTGGCACTCTTCTCACTCTAACTAAAGATCCTTCTGCCCTAGAGTTGCCCTTACGCATAGATGCTGAAGATTCTTTGACAGGTAAGCCTTTAGAATCTCACCCAAAAGCAGCTATCCTTGCCCTAGGTCATCCTGTTCCTCTTCTGAGCCCCTCGGAGTTGTTATCAGTCTTTTGATATTTGCCCTGGTTCCTCCCAATGCCAGGAAAGGGCTCTGAGGCCTGTAGGAGGACATGCAGGAGGGCAAAGAGATCTCATCACACCCAAACTCTCAAAGATGGTGCTGGTCTAGATAGGCTGGCTTTGATGCCTTTTCTGCTCTCCCACCTCCTTTCTGCCTAAAACAGTTTCAAAAGCCAACCAAAACTGGCCCACTCCACTTCCATCCAAATTCCACCCCTGTAACAGAAATGCACTCACCTTTGGACTTCCCTCTGGTTTTGGCTTTGTGTAGGAAAAGGACCCTCTGCCCTCCACTCCCATTGCTGCCAGAGCTCGGATCCGGCTTGTGCTACTGGAAATGAGAAAGAGACAGTCTTGAGCAGGGAGCCAAGACCTATCGTGTCAAACCAGGGCACAGCTCAGCGTGCTGGCTCTTCTCCAACATCAGGGTTCCCAGCACGTCACTGACCTGCGAGTGGTAGGTGAGGGTGGTCGCACCTGGACCAGAATGAAGCCCATGCTCTGCAGGTACTGGATGTACTGCTGCAGGAAGGCATTGCACATCTCCTGCAGCCACGGCTCCTCCTTCCCCTTGCAGAGCAGCGCTTCTGCCGAGTCACAGCTGTGGCTGCGGTCCCTCCCCGAAGCTGTGGAGTCATTGGAGCGGTGGCGCTTCTGCAACAGAAAGCTCCTAAGGAGAACTGCTGTGACTGGCCCCAGCAGAGGACACCAGGTGCCCTGGTTGAACAAAAGGTAGATCTCCCTCTGCCAGAGAGCACCAACATCTGGTTGTCCAAGCACTGTCCCAGTGCCTGTGCCAAAATGCAAGATCCGAGATCTACCCAGCCATGCACTGACCTGACAGTGCTGCAATAACATGCAGGAGCTTGCTGTCTGTGCCAGCATTCACAGCTGCCTTCCCCAGAACAGACTCCACAAAGTGTTGGTGGCTCACAACTGGTTCATACAAAGCTCAGAGCTTCAGCTCCTATTGTCATGCTAAGAGTCCAATGCCCTTATGAATCCTGCTGACTTCTCAGGATTTCCTAGCAGTTCAGTAGCACTGAAAAGGAACAGTGTTTCCTTCTAAACACTTTCAGTTCTCCTTTTGATGTCTTGAATACTCCTTTTCTTTGTGCTGAGGGAGGCTAAGGTTTCTTTTTTTGATCTCTCTACTTTAAGCCTGCGGCTCTGTAACATGTCTCTATCTGGCTCTTTGCCTATCTGCTCCACCAACCACAAGAGATGTCTCTTTATCTGGCATCTCTCCAGCTACTCTTAGACCTTCTCCAAGTCTCTCCAGCTCAGTGCCTTTGCCACAAGATGCTTGGTCTCACACTCAGTGGCCAGATGAAGACATTAATACACTAGTATTTCAGAAATTTGTTAGAACATTACCCATTATATTAACACCCCTTTCTGATGTTCTCTAACCAGTGACTGCTGTACCCAACTGTTCACAAACTGAAGAAACCACTGAAATGCGTCCACTGTACAGGCTCTGCAGTGAGCGTACAACGCAAGAGGGTTCAAATTTCTCTCCACATTGTGCTGTTTTACTGTGAACCAGGTCCCAGCTCCCACAAAAGCTCTCATTTCACAGGCTACTCGGGTGCCTCTTGAGTTCCTTGTATTCTTTTTCTGTTCTGACCAATCTGAACAGCCCTCTAGCACTGCAAAGCCTGGCATCTCATATGTCCCAATAAAAGACCTGGAGATACAGAACCCAATACACCACCTTGAAACCCCTGCTGCAAGGCTCTTCAAATCCAATAACCAATTTCTATTTTGCTCTGTTCCAAAAACAAAGTGAAGTTTTCATTCTGTGATGATACCTTCCCTTTCACCTGTGAGTGTTCAATTTCTGTAGCAACTGCTGCTTAAAGACTCTGTCAAAATCCTTTTGACATTCTGATAAATTACAACAGCCTGCTCTTCCCTTCTGACACACATACAGACTGTGAACAGCCGGTATGAGATCTGCACTGGTTAGTCTGTCACGTTGCAACCTGCTCAGGATTCAGCTGGTTTGCTTTCAATTGTTTCGGTTATTTGTTGGGTCCAGGAAAGGTTTATCAGGTCTGGCTGCTGAATGCATAAGGGAAGTTTTGCTTCCTTAACAGACCAGTACCAGACAGTGCACCTGATGGCTTCTCCATACTTAGACCAGAATTCCCTGGGCAGAAAAGGAAATCAGTCTTCTCCAGGGATAGTGTGGCTGCAGCATTCAAATTCACCCTGTATTTTATGAGTGAGGCCAGAGCAGCCCTGTCTTGGGAAAAGACTGCTCCTTTGTCCCTGTGCACAAAGCCTGACCCCACTGGTTCTTGCTGACACTCACCTTCCCCTCTGCCTTGCCCAGCTGGTCAGCCTGGATCTGCTGCCGGAAGGCCGGGTCAAAGAGCAAGGGGGTGGCACAGTAGTGAACCAGGCGTGAGGACTGCTTCAGAGTCTCCAGGTCTGCCAGCTGCACGACACAAGAGGAGCAAGGTTACAGCACACACCCCTCACCAAGGCTGGGAACAAGTTGTCCACAACACTGCAATGCTGCTCAAATGGAGATAACCGTGGAATCCCCTGCTTTATGGCCTTTCCAGTGCTGGGCAGTAAGGCTCCATGCCCAAATGTGGTTCAGGGCGCTGCAACCCCATAAGTTCAAGCAGAGACCACTGCTCCACTGCCTAGCACCATCCCCACCATACACCCTGCTCAAAGCTGCAGTGCCCCCCTTTGCTGGTGCTCCCAGGTGCTGTAAGAAGGCCCAGCCCACCACCTGCCCAGGCTGCACTCACACTGATAGGCATGTTGGACTGAGCTGATCTCTGCTGCCAGGTGACAAAGAGGTTTTCAATCTTCATCTGTTTCTCCAGTTCTGGAGGAAAGAGAACAGTCACAAGAGCATCAGGCCACAGCCCCAAGTATTGCTACCCTCCTTCACTGCCCCCCTGAACAGAGGGTGGGAACCTCCACTTCTGCCCTGAACCCATTCCCACAGAGAACTGTCCCCTGACAAAACTCTTGTTCTGCTCTGATCTCCTTTTCCAGAAGTGAGATTATTAGGCAGGCTCCCATGATATCAGCCCCCTTGCTTTACCTTTCCTCTCCATGCTCTTGATTTCCAGGAACTGGGCCCCATGCCGAGCCACAGGGTCAAAAGGTCCCGAGTCAGGCCCGTGGGGTATGCGCCTGATGGTGGTAACATCCCGCAGAGCTTCGTCGAAGGGCACCACGTCGGGGTGGAAGTGCAGGGACGGGAGGCTGCGGGCGGAGCTGCTCAGCCGGCCCTGCTCCTTGCTGGGCGGGGGACACGGGCTCCGGATCAGCGCATCCACCTCCAAAGTGGAGTTCAGGAAAGGATTTGGCTCCTAAGCAAAGAGACACAGCTGTGAAAGCCTCCTTACTGCCAGCCTGGAGGAAGAACCTACAGAGTAAATCAAATTCTGGCCATCTGCTGAGATCTGTGTTAGCCTTTTTCACTACCAGTTCCAAGAAGAGTGAGCCTGGGTCCACCATGGCTCTGATGTGAAGTGGGAAACCCATTTCTCAGCCTCCACCCTAAGTAATTCAGTCACCCATAAGTGCTGACAGCAGAAGGACCTGGCTTCTCTTTCCACTTGTCTCCAAGACCAGGGCAACAGTCTGCCTGGAAACGGTCAAGCTGGACATGTGAATGTCTGGGGGATGCCCTGCCAATCAGCACACAAAAGATACTTGCAAGCTTCCTCAGACCCCCAGCCTGCTAAGGCCCTTCCTGAAGAAGAAAGGACTGCCTTGCCTGGCGTGGTGCTCTACCTGCTTGCTGTCTTCATGCCATGGTGTGTCCATGAAGCAGTGGTGGTGGAAGAGTCCCAGCTTTTGGCTGATCAGGCAGTGCACAATGTGGGACCGGGCATTCTGCCACTGCAGCAGGCGTGTCAGGGAGCAGTTCAAGTTGGCCCCCAGGTCTGGGGACCAGTTGTAAGTGTAGAGAGTCAGCTGGAGAGAGAGGAAGGCGAGGAAGACTTAAGTACATGCTCAGAGAGAGCCTGCACGGTGACACAGGCTGCCCCAGGTGTTCTGGTGGTACTTTCTGCAGCCAGTTTCAGATGACAAGGCTGGAACAGGGAAAATGGCAACAGCTCAGTCACAGTCTCCTGTTAACAGCCACAGCCATTACTACCTTTTTATCAATGATCTCCATGAACAGGAACCTTTGCCGGGGCACCAGGTCTCGACCAACAAGGCTGGGATCAGAGCCTCTCTCTGCTGAGCTTAATTCCATGGCCTCAAAGCGCTGGAGCCCTTTGTGAGCTGTAAGAAGGCACAGTTATGACCCTCAGTACTGGTTCATCCCACTTTTATGTCCCACCATGCCACTAAGGCGGGAGGACAGGATGTTTTGCCACAGTACTGCTCAGCTCATCTTGAAATAAGCTGTTACAAGCACATTCAAGGGTAAGGTCTCAGAAGGCAAAACCAGACAACCCATTGCCCACCTCTGGGCACAAGCAGTCTGTCCCAGTAAGGAGGGGAACCCTGTTCATTGATGTCTCCACCCAAGAGACCCCAGCACAGTCCCAGGGACCATGGCCAGGCACTTACCCTGCTCTGTGCTGCAACGCCACTGCTGGAAGTTGCGTCCCAGCAGGATGAAGTGTCTGATGACTCCAGGGCAAGGAGGGCTGGCACTCTGACCAGACTTATAGGGCAGGAAGGCAGTGCTCTGATGGTAGCTGCAAAGAAAACCCCCAGAGGTGGCTGCCAAGCAGAGCTGCGGCAGTAGAATTACACAGCCCACAACTGGTGGGCCAAACAGCCACCTGTGAATTGTATAACTCACCAGATCTGCTCAAACACTTTGACAGTGGTGTCACTCGCCAGGGCAGTGACCAGGTTCACCACTTCCACTAGGATAGAGGACAGGAGGAAACGAGAAACCATCTCCAAGGAGCACTGCTGCACTGATGGGCACCCTGCAGGGAAGATGTGCTGTAGGACAAGGTTTCAAGCTGCCCCAGAGCCACATCCTGCCCAACATGAGCAGTGGAGAGGGCTAAGGGCCTGAGGCAGGCAGAGCTGGAGAACAAGAACCTTATACGGATGAGAAGATGAAGCCTGCAATAACCCCTGGTTTCAGGTTCTGGCCCAAAGTGGGACCTTGACCAAACACCCTGTTATGCTCTGAGCACAGCACTTGATTCCCCCACTTATTCCTCGTTCCCCTGCTTACTCCTTATCAGAGGAAGAGGAGAGCTCTACTCTGCCAGCAGGAATGTGAGAGGATGTACAAACACCGAAGTGGAAGGTAATCAGAAAGTAGCAACATGGCGGCCATACCACCCCAAATCCCTGTGTATGAAGGGTACTCCTCTTCTCCCTCCCTCCTGGCAAGAGGGTCTCACATGCAGCTTCACAGTCCCAGAGCATGTTGCAGAGGCTCAGATCCTCCATCCCTGCTGCATCTGGGAGATAAAGCACTACCACAGCTGGTTGTTGGAGTCCAGCTCTCCAAAGCAGCTGCAGGCAAGTTCAGTAAGCCCCGGACTTGGAGCATGGCAGACATAACCGTAGGCCTCAGAAGATTTGTTCCAACGCACAGGCACGTGTCAGGCCTCCTGCCACAGCTTTCTAATAATGATGCTGGCCCTGAGACCAATGTGACTCGGGCAAGGTTTGGGGAGAGACAGGGACAGGGTCTGTAACTAGGACCAGTAAGGGATAAAGACAGATGGTGCTGTAAGAGGACTTGCCCAGAGAGTTCTGGGTAGAAGGGCCCACGCCCAGCTCATCTGGAGGAGCTGGGACCTGAAACACATACCCAGGTGGTTCATGAATGCCATCCACTGCTGGCAGGTTTGATTGAAGAGTGGGTGCATGGTACCTACATCTCCCTCTTCCAACTGGCAGGCTCGGCGCCTGAGGAGAGGAAAGGGAAGCACAGTTACACTACATCAGTCATCTGTAGTGAAGGTAGAAAAGTGCAACAGTCCCCTCACAGCTCCAGAGCAGAGCCCTGGGAGCCTCTTTTTTGGGTTGATACAATCACTCTTGGTCACTCCTGGTGAGCATCCATATGAGTGTCAGGTGCTGTGCAGAGCCCCACAGTGCAGAGAAGGGATCTCTGGCAGGGAGAAACAGCTGTGCTCCAGTAATACTGGAGCAATCAGACTTTATGCGTGCAGAAGGCAGCCTTCCTAAACTGCCTGTGTAGGGAGAAACTACAAGGAAAATGAATGTGGCCCAGAGGCCATCAGGATGCAGAGCAATGTACAACAGACTGGGGGAATAACATCCTGGCTGTCCAGCCTGCAGGCTGTACTTGCCTCTGGGCCTGTTCCAGTTCAGCTGTGGCTGTGGCCCGATCCTGGCTCAGGTGCTGCTTGACATTCTCTGTCTTGTGCCGCCGTCTCGTGCGAGCCTCTTCTGGCCTCTCCAGCACAATGTCATCAGTCGTCTTGGGGCTGCCCAGCTCTGAGGACTCTGCCTTGCTCTAGGGGAGAAAGGGGTAAGTTAATGCTGTGTACATACACAGCCCAGTCAGTGCCCCAATCTCAAAGTCCCTGCTGCAAGCCTGGCTTCCCACCCTCATCAGATCCCTACTGTCCATTCCTTGTGCCTGACACCATGAGGACCTTACAGGCCCTGTTCCTGCAGCAACATTACCAGCATGTCCCAGAAGCTGCGGCGTCCCAGCTTGTTTGTGGGTGTCACTGGTTCTCCAGAGCTTGGTGAAGGTGCAGAGGTGAAGTGCAGGGGTGGAGGACAGCTCCTGCCAGGCCCCCCACTGGCCAGGGCCAGGCCCTTGGTCTCTGACATGGTCCTCCTTAGGCCTCCTGGGGAGACAAAGGAAATCAGACTCTGCAGAGCCTCCCCCTGAAAGCTGCTGGATATCCCATTGTGTCTTGCCAGAGCCTGGCTGCAGAGAAGGGAAAGAGCCACCAGTAACATCGAGCAAAGTGGATTCAATCTTGGGGAACAGACATACCCTCAAATATCTCTTCCAGCACCAATGTCTATGGTGCTTCTTCCCTGAGACATCACACTACATACATTGCAGAGGGGAGAGCAGCTTCCTTCCTCCTTGCCCACTCAACCAGATTCCCCCCAGCACAGCCAAGCTCCTACAGGCCAGGCAGGAGGAGCAAGGCTGGCTGAAGGCTCAAGGTGGCCATTCTCTCACCTGCAGAGCTCAGGTCCTCCAGGTCTGCAGCGTTCAGGGGGCAGGCAGCCTCCACACACAGCGGGGCCGGCAGCACAAGGAACTCCATGACGGCATCGCAGAGCGCGTGACGCAGGGCCCCGCGCAGCTTCTCCGACAGCTGCAGCAGGCTGATATTGCCCTTCTCCCAGATATCCAGGCGCACCAGCACGCAGGGCTCTGTGGGGAAAGGGTAGTTCTGCATGGCCCTTCAACCCTGCCTTCACCAGCCCTCCGAGGTGCCCCAGGGGATGTGGAGGCTGCAGGCAATTGGCAGCTGCTGGCCAGCTCCCCACCTGAAGGCACGGGGTCAGTCCCTGGCTGGTGCCTGCTGACGGCTGTCAGGCTTTCAAAGTCGCTGTCCTGCAGCAGGCCCACGATGGGTGAGGGGGGAGGCAGCTTCAGAGGATCAGGCCTCTCGCCATGGGGCAGCAGGGTGGGGCTGCCGTGCTCATCCACGAATGTCAGTGCAATGCATGCGATTCCTGCGGGGCAGAATCCGAGACAGCCTCCATCAACACAGCACCAAGTACACCCCCACAGTGCCTGCCTACACCCCGCTACCCTGCAGCTGGGACCATCATGTCACCACTTGAGTTGCACAGTGTCGCGTGGCAGGCAGGGCCCACAGGAGGGGAGGCAGCCAGGGGAGCCGAGGCTAGCTGTGCCTGTGGGGAGCCACGGTAAGAAGCACGGGATTTGGCACAGGGTGTCCCCATCATTCCAAGAATCTCTCTCCTGTAGAGTCACAGCAGATTTCACCTTGCCCTGCAGGAGCTTCCTGAGTTGTCCAGCAGCACATGCAAGAGGAAAGTATCCCCATTTGCAACAGGAGAGCCTTAATGCAGATTGATCCAGGATGGGGCTCACTATTCCTGTCCTCTTAAGGGACAGAGTACAGGGCCCACACACTCTTCAGCAGCCTCCTCCAGGCTGTGAAGGATGTAGAGTCCCTGCAGATATGACACTTTGTTGCAGATTTCACTCACAGTCCCCTCCTCCCTGTACATCTGAACAAGATGCCTTCCCTGTGCACTCCAGCCAGGCAGGACTGAGGACAAGGCAGGCTCACACCCAGGACTAGCCTGGAGTCACCACAGAAAAAAATGCAGACCCTGCTTGTTGCCTCTCTATACTGAGCCCTACACACGCTCAACAGGACAGTTCAGAGCTGCAGAGCAGCTGTGTGGCTCCTGCCTCACAGCCCACCAGCTGTGCTGTGAGCCCTGGGCCACGCAGGAGAAGCCCTGCTATGGACCAGAGCAGAAACAAGAGCTGACTTCCCACAGCCCAGCTCAATGGCCAGGGCACCAGGGAAGCATCTGAAATACAAATCACTGAAATACAAATCAGGCATCTAATGGTGCCTGGCCACTTCAGCCCTTTGCTAAGCAAGTGAACCCCCCACACCAGGGCACAACCACTTAGGAGAGTGATGATGCTACACCCTGGAGCACCAATGACATTTGAAACATCAGGACTCCCATTTTCCTCAGGGAAGAGATGCCTGTTTGGACCTGTGGGGGAAAAAAAAGATGCAGGATTTTGGAGTTCACTGCTTGCAAGCTAACAGGGCAGCACATGAACACTTGACAGCTGGGAATCGCTGAGCTGCCACCTCAGGACAACAGGTTCTGTTTGCTCATTTTTCCAGCCAGCAAGAAACAGGGCTCAGCTAAATGGACACACACACACAAACACACAGGGGAGTCAGGGCTGAAGCCACAACACAAGGAAAACAAGAACAGCTGGCACCAGAGAGCTGCACGGGAAAAGGAGAAGGAGTAATACTTGGAGCCACAGGTGCTACCTTGAAAGTGAGAGAGTGGAAAGAGGTGCTGCACAAGGTCCGACATGGTACCTACATAACAGAAGAACATTCAAACAGTGCACAAGGGGCACAAGACACACAATGGCCAGGTGACAAAACATGACATGACAACCTGCTGCAGGGTGGGCCCTATCCAATCCCTTCTCCAGCAGTCTAGAGAAAAAAGCAAGGACATTTTCCACACAGCCCATGCTCAGTTACACACAGCCAGATTTCCCTCTGCAGCAAGGGTTCTGCCACAACTGCTCCCCACCTCCAGCCTCATGGAACCTCTGTGCCCCACACTGAGGTCTCGTTGTGCCTAGAGCTTCTGCCTGCACCAACAGGTCAAGCTTAGCTCTGTGGAAGGCTTTAGTTTGCCCTGCCATACATGCACCTTACCCACCTTCCAGCCATGGAGGAACACACTCCCCCAGCACTGGCCCTCCTCAGTCACTCACAGCTCTTCAGCATGGGAAACACCTTCCCAGCACATAGCCCCATACCCTGTTTCAGCAGAATTGAGCACAATACCTTTTCCACCAGTGCCTTGGCCACCCGGCTTGTTGTACAAATAGAGATCCTGGTCAGAGATGCTCCCGTTGTGGTTGAAGTAGTGCTAAGGAGAACAAGGAAGAATACTGACAAAGATTAGAAAACTTGCCTTAACTGGAAAGAGGCTCGTGTATATGCAGAGCTCATCCACAAACCTGTAGTATCAAATCCAGACCTAATCAAAACACCTGCCAACACAGCCTTCACCACTGCTGGGGTGAAGTAACCCCTTACACCTCATACAGAATTATGTGGCACTACATATCTGGCCTCCCCCTCTGTCTTTACTATGGCTATGCTAAGGGGTGGGTAGCCGCTCCCAAATTTTTATTAATCCTGATGTTTCAGTCCTTACATCTGAGGGAGCCATGCAAGGAGCCAACTTCAGCTTTGAAAGGGGGTCTTCTCCCATGCTCCTGGGAGATGACTGTGGGCATTAGCTTTGTGGTTGCTGCTTTTTGCACAGCAACTGCCTGTCATGAAAGCATGGCCTGTCCAGGCCATTGGGCTCAGTCCTGTAAAATTCCCCCAGGCCTCAGGAATTAGTGTCAGTTTCTCTCTAACCCTCCAAGGTAGAGCTGGCAACCTGTGTGTCTGAGCTGCCCCAACAAATACCCCCAGCAGAAGCTGGGCAGACTGGTGTCCCAACCCCAGCCCTCCTCACCTTGAAGTGGTGCTCCACGTTGCTGTCAGTGTACTTGGGGGTGTGCAGGAAGATGAGCAGGTTCTGGCGCAGGTAATAGGCCACGGCGTGCAGCCAGGGCAGGGCTGAGGGCGGCAGGGAGAACTGCAGGACCTCCGTGGGTGGCGTCCCGGGGGGCTGGATAAACTGCACACAGGAGGCTTTAAAACCCAGCTGGGACTAGCAGGCTGCCCTGGGGCTCTAATACTGATCAAAATTATGCCAGTTGGCTCTGAAAAGGGGGAAGTGTGGTGGGCAGAACCCTAGACCATGCCCTGAGATAGATCATAGAATATCCTGAATCAGATGAGACCCACAAAGAACATTGAAGTCCAACTCCTGGCCCTGCCCAGGACAGCCCCAACATGCGGGCGGACATTCATTCCAAGGTGTGGGAAGGAGGGCACAGGTAAGTCCTGCCATGCTGCAAACCCAGCAGAGGGAATCTCCTAGCTGCTCTGGCACCCACACAGTACCACGGTGAGTGCTAGCCTGACCAAGCACGGGAGCAGGGAACAAGATGTAGCAAATCGCCCTGGTCTTCCTCAGGGCAGGAGCAGCTGGGACAGGTCAAATTGTAGAAAATGCTTTGGGATGAAGAGAGCAGATGAGCCAGTGAGGTACCTCCACATCTGCTGGGGTCAGCTTGCAGTTCCGCACCAGCATGACAGTGATGATATCCAGGGTGGCCTCATCCAGGCGCCTGCGCAGCACTTTCACCAGCTCATCTGTGATCTCAGGCCCTGACAAGCGAACAGAGGTACAAGCAGCTTTCTCATCCCATCCAGTAAGAATGACTACAGCCACCTCTCCCTCCCTGTTCAGCATGTATCATCCTCACACTCACTTCCCACAGGATACATGACTTTCCCCACCATCAATTTCTTCAGACATATTTTTCTATGGGTTTATGATCACAAAAGACTGCTGGTGCAGTAGGCAAAGCCAAATGCGCACCTGCACAGAGTCTGCAGGAGCTTTCATTGCGGGCTATGGATCCTTTCCTTATATTTTCACCCACACAAAACAGAGAGCAGCTCTGGGCTAAGGAAGAGCTGTTTGCTCAGGAGTGTGATTCCTCTCTCTTCAAGCAAAGAGGGCAGGGAGCAGAGCTTTGCTCCTCTGCTTTACATCAGCATAGTTCTGCTGCCACATGCTATAACACATACCTGCTGGGGCAACACCATGGACCATCAGCTGAATGTGTCTGTCTATCTGTCCCACAGGGCGGGCAGAGTCCACACTGCGGCATGAAGCAGTGTCCAGAGAGGAACGAGAACCCTGGGGAAACAAAAACACTCATGTGGAAGTAGTTTCTGATGAATTCTAGATCCATCATTGTCCCAGGCTGTCAGCAGGGTCAGGCAGACACCACCCACTGCTGCCCCATTCCACACATGTACAAGTGTAAGTTTTACCCCACATAAAATCCAGGTTGTATGGAACTACTGAGTTCCCTCCACTCCTGTGACCACGAGCACCCATGTCCACTCGCAGAGAGCAGCAGACTCACCATTACATCCTCAGTGTAAATGGGCTCCTGGCTGCGTGTCAGTGCCAGCGAGCGAGATGATGCACTAAGGCTGCTCTCTGCTTCCCACACCTTCCCACTGTGGGTGGTTTCAGTCAGCCTGAATACAAGAGAAAGACATGTCAGCCTCCATTCCCAAAGATGACAGCATTGTACATCCACACAAGATCCACATCCTCCTTGCTCTCCCCTGTGCACTTTGTGGCGACTATGGAGTTTGTGGGAAAACTGCTCTCTGGCTCCCTCAAAAAAGCCATCATTTTTCCTCCCAGGTAAAGGCTTAGCACAGGGAGAGCAGGATGGGCCTGGCTTGATGTGATTTCTGTGTCATCAGAAATCAGATATTTTCTGCTTGGGTCACAAGTTGGTTCCAGAGGCTGGGCAGACACTTTCTATCCCAAGGAGCTCTCAGTCTGGTGTAACACATGTAGCAAGGCCAACAGGCCAACAAGTCATGCTGGCTTCTTACCGGAGGTAGAAAACAGATTTCGTGGCACGTTCCTGGTAGACAAACATATTCTTCCTGTTCACCACAGAGAAGGCGTTGAGCACTGAGCGAAGTGCCTGGATAGCTGTGGGCAATGTGGGATATTAGCTATCCCACATACCCTTCTCTGGAGTGCCAGTCCAGCCAGCAGCTGGACCCTTGGCACACCAAACAGGAGGGAGGCCAGGCTGGACGTACCTCGTGAGACCCCCATGTTGGGGCCCATCTTGAGGCGTGAATGCACGTGGATGAGTGTGCTCCACACCACCCCACAAGCAAAGTGCCCTGGCATGAACTGCATGGTGGCAGCCAGGTAGTCCCGGGGCTGGTAGCTCTCCTCTACAGAGTAATCTGTAAAAAACATGGGATATAGCTGGGACCACAGCATGGAAGTTAACATCTTCTTAGGCATCTCTGGAGCACTGGAGCTGAGACATGGCTAAGGGGATATCCATACCATCCGTCGGCATCACACGCTGCCTGTATGAAGTATAGGGTGTTTCACTCTTCCAGATGTCCTCCTCACTTTCGGCCACTAGCAATGAGTTGCATATGTGGCTGTCATGCAGGTCCTGCAGCAGCAAGCGCTGCAAAGGATGAGGAAAGACTGTTTCCATTGCATGCACAGCCACGGAAGACAGCAAGAAGTGTTTAGGGACAGACCAAATCCCTTCTCCTATGACCCTTGCAAGCTGCCACTCCATCAGCTGAACCGGCTTCCCAAGCCCTCCTCTGAGCTGAGCCCACACTAGACAACCTCTAGAGGTCCCTTCTGATCTAAGCCATCTAATCACTGGCAGCTCTGGTAGTGCCCTCTTAAGATTTATTACCTGATTGACAACCCTGCAGATTTCACTGATCTTCTTCACCACCACCTGGTTGAGACTCTGGCACTCTCCTGGCTGCTCTTCTTCTGTCTCTGCTGATGCTGCCTTCTCCACACTCAGGCTGCTTTATGAAGAAAGGGAAGATGGGGTCAGCAGGGCACCTGGACAGTGCCTGTCACTGGGTGCTGGGAGCAGGAACACAGTGGGAAAGGATTTTTTTTTTCCCTTACGGAGCAACAGCCTAATCCTGCAACTTCCCATCCACACTGGGCAGGGAGGAGATCCTGTCCAGAGATGAGTGACTGGCAACAAGGTAACAGTGCAGAGAGGCAGTGGTCAGACAGGGGACTCTCCTTACCGTGTATGATAATAGACCTCCACTCGGTCCTGATGGATTTTTATGATGAGCCAGAAATCCGGCATAAGGGGACACCTGGGTTCCTGGTCACTCATTAACGCCTCCTCATACTCCGAGTCACTGCTTCCCCCATCATAACCTGCAATGTAGCCACACTCCAGCCCTAGGTCTGGCAAAACACCTCCTCCTCCCTGGGCAGGGCAGCCACTCACAAACCCTGCCCTCAGGGCTCATCCCAGCCCAGGCACACAGACCCCAGTCACTGTCAGTGCTGTCATCCCCCTGCCCTGGGAGACTCACCCAGATGGTCAGAGTCCATGCTGCCCTGGCTCGACACCAGGCTCTGCACGCGGCTGGGACGCTGCCTGCTGGAGCCTGCAAAGAGAATACGGGTTTGACCATGAACGTACTTGCTAAGCCCCACCACATGCCCCATCCCCTGGGGATGCCATCGTGCCACAGAACAATCAGGCTGTGCTGGCCACAGGGAATGGGGCTCTCACAGCCATAACTGCTGTCACCAGGAACTGCACGTCTCTAGGGATATCAGTGCAGCAGCACAGCCTAGTATCTTGGGTCCTGTTAAGTACTGAATTGCCAGCACCCTGGCAAGGAAGAGACCAAAGTCCGCAGTACCAATGTGGGTATTTAGGAACAGGAACAGGAGTAGCAGTTATATTATGTATGTAACAGCCAGAACTTCCCTTTAAAGTTTCTGATGTTGAGGCCCATCCTGCCCACACTGCAGCTCCTACCTTCCCTGCCCTGTGTTACAGACTCAGACAGGCTTGCTGCAGATGGTGTCACCAAGGGCGATTTCTCGCTGTTTCCCTTTTCAGAGGATGATGATGGCAACGACTGTATGGTTGTCTCTGGAACTGCCTCTTCTATGGAGTCCTGGCCTGGTGCTCTGCTTTGATCAAGTCTCAGCATATCTCCTGGAGCCTGCACAAAGCCAAGGTCATAAAAATAACCAGAAAAACAGGCACTGAAAAGAAATTCCATCATCCTTCCACATTCTGTTACCAGTGTCCCACACCTTCTCACCAACAGATAGCTCAGTGCTTCTCACCTCATTCTGTGAGTGGCTGCCTCCACCTGCAGGGTTTCCTGTGTCTGGCACAATGCGTGTCTCATTCTCTGGCCACTCCCAGAGACCCCGGCCTTCTTCTGGAAGGATACAGCTTGTGTGTTGTAACAGCTCGGAGCCTTCTGCCTCTGTTTCACTGTTCCCCTCCTGGCCTGCCTGGCCCAGGCCTGTCCTGGTGCCCTCTCCAGCTGGCTGCTGCAAGCAGGGTGTCCCTGAAGGGTCTGGAGCGGCCCTCCTGGAGTGCAGGCGGCTGATGGAGATGTAATGGTAGTCATTGCCTTCGGCATTCAGCATGTAACCTGGCAGAGCCATTCTTCTGAACTCCTGCAACACAGAGAAGAGTAAGTATCCTGCTAGCAAAGCATGATGCTGCCTCAGGGCTTTCTCTTTACCTCCTTGAACTTCTCCAGAGAGTGCTCAGGCCCAAAGACAAACTGGAGCAGCACCACCTCACTGTGGCAGCTGGGCCGGCCCTTGGAGTTATAGATGTGGGTGGCCACCCTGTGCAGGATGGAGGTGCTGATGACCTGTGAGTGACGCAGCGCTGACACAATCTCATCGTCCAGGAGCCAGCGAATCTGAGCAGAGTAAGGACACAGAGCAACATCCAGGTGACCTGTGTTTGCAAGCCTGCTCCAATTCTCACCCAAGCCCCAACAGGATGAGGGCAACCTCTTCCATCGCCCACATCCCTCATCTCCTGAATGTACCTAAGAAAAGGCCTTTAGAAGACAGCTCTGCCTGGCCCACCCCAACTGCAGCAAGAATTTTCTCAGTAATGCCACGCTTTTGAGAACCACAAGGCTAACAGCCTGTGTGACACCAGTAAAGCCTAACAGTCCAGCTGACTTCAGGTTGCAGCTTAAAGGACACTAGCAAGTATGGAACAGCAGCTGTGTGCTCTAGCTGGAAGCAGGGAGGCAAATCTGGCTTACCTCGTTCATAGTGGCTTCAATAGCTTGCCTGTGCACTCCAGGGAGGTTGGAAAGGGCAGGGTGCCTAGGAGAGGGGAGACAAAGAGTCAAACAGTCCTTCTCATTCGTGCAGCTACCACAGTGCAGTGCCCAGGCAGTAAAAGGAACTGGTGAGGGGCTTGCTCCACCAGCAGTGCCATACCTCTCATCTCCGGTGGATGGGAGCCGTTCCAGGTTGTGCATGATATCCTCATCTGAGCGGAAAGACGACGGCTGCCCTGGGGAGCGCGTGAAGGACACGCTGCTCTCTGAGGTGTACCTGTCACGGGAGAGAGAGCAGCCTGAACATTAGAGCCAGAGAGGATAAACAGAGAGCAGAAAAGGGATCTCTATAGAAGGTGAGCCTATCTAGGAAATATTTCAGTTTTCTTAAGGCTATGACAGGCTCTGCGAGAAGAATTGTAAGTCTCAGTACATGGAGATGAGCCAAGAATCACTGTCTGGCTAGGGCGAGCAGAGAGAGGGTGGGTGACTGGGCCTCTTTCCACCTACCTGTTGTGGAGGATGTCTGTGGTCACAACTTCTATCTCCAGGGGCAGTGTCAACACAAAGATGTCCAGGGTCACACACAGATCCCCCAGGTCAATGGTGTTCAAGCCCTGGCAGCTTTCCAGGCAGCCCAGAACTTCCCCTGAGGAGAGAGCACAAACCAAGGGACTTAAGCAACAAACATCTCTGCTTACACACATACCCAGCCCTGGTGGCAAGTACTGCAAGAGGTGGCTGTCACACACACCTGGACAGGCTCAAGAAGGCCACCATCATCTTCCATGATCCTTTCAACCTTCCATGACCAATCCCACAGTAAGTGGGAGACCTGGTGAAAAAGCCCTTTCTGATGATGGCAACCCCTGTGGGTTTACAGGGAAGGCTGGTCCAGGGAGATTGCTGTTTAAGACACAGCATGGTTTTTGCAGGGGCTGCTTGCCCAGCAGGGACCTGACAGAAGCCCTACTGTCATTTAAGCTCCCAGCAAGAGCTGCTCTTACCTAGACAAGTTGGCAGGGACTGCACGGGCATGGAGCTGTGCTGGCTACGCAGCTTCACGGAGCAGGTCAGGTGCACAAAGAGCGGGGGCATCTCCTGCTCCAGAAACTCCTGCTCATTGAGCGAGTCTCCTCCCAGCACACTGAAGGAGTCATCATCCTGGTTCACTGTGTTGGAGTCTGAGAGGGAATCTGTGTCTGGGAACTCGTGCTCCAGCTTCTCACGGTACTCCACCTCCAGCTCTGGGTCACTCTCCGTGGCAATGCAGCATCCAGACACAGTTCCTGTTGATACAGGTTCCCTGTCAGCAAACCAGGTCCTCATCTCCAGAGATCCGACCAGACACACTTAGCTCTGAAAGGCATCACCATGTGGACAGACATTTTCTTTTCCAAGACAGAACAAGCAAATCTTACCTTCTTCAGCTGCCATTTCTGCCTCTGATCCCTCCATGTCCTCACTGCCTTTCCTGTCTGCCTGATCCCGAGATGCCTCTTCCTGAGATGGAGAGAGAAAGGGCACACACTAGAACTGTGCCAGGCAATACATCAGGTTCTTGATGAGAGCTCCAGGGACTAAGTCTACCCATGGGTCTGCCAGCCCCAAATCCAGATTTGACACCAAGAAAAGCTACTCCAAGAGAATTAGGTGCTGCCAGGACAGCCCCGTGCCTACCTCTTTCTTGGCTGATGGTGGGCAATAGAAGAAATAGTGAGGATTTGATGGCACTGGCTTGAAATGTAAACTTCCAATCTCCAGGAATTTTTCCTAAAAAGAGAAATCCCAAGTATGAAGCAGACATCCTACTCTACACCCTCCTGTGGAAGCCAGGTCAAGCTTGCATATTCCTCACCTGGATAATTTTATGCAAGTCTGGGTGTGCCTGGCAGGGCTGTCCAATTTCAAGCAGTGAGAGGGGAAATTCTGAACAGCAGCTGGTGCCCACACCACTTTTTGGCTCCTCTGTGGGGCTGGCTATGTTATGGGAGTCCTGCTCGCTGTAGTCTTCCATTTCAGCACTGACAGGATTGTGGACAGGTCAGACAGGCAGATCGAGAAACAAGACAATTTTTATCAGCTACCCATCCTGCCAGACTCCCAGCTCCCCAAACCTCATCTGTGCCAACACAATCTGAACACCCACAACTCCACAGCCCAGCAGCCACCTATGTGCCCAGACAAGGGCTCAGCCGTCTGAAGCCAGGCCTGAGGTAGTTTAACCATGCTGATCACATTGCCATGTCTGTACACCACACTACACACCCTGCCTGGGAAACAGACACACAGACTACAGGGACAGGCCTGCAGCAACCTGAAATACCAGCAGCCAGTACCACCATGCTGGCACCCCAGTGTCTGGGCAGCAAAGCTCAGGCCCATGCTCACTCAGTAGCTCCATGATAGAGTTAGTCCCTAAAACTCAGGAAAAGCAACCTGTGGAGTGGGATGTTGACTGGTCAAAGCACTCCCCTGGTACTCAAATTAGTGATACAGGTGGCAGATCTGGCTGCAATGTGCCACAAGCTATACATTCTTCAGTAAAGTTTATGCAACTTGCATTCAGATAGGTGATTCATAATAAATGTTACCATAGTTTTTCTTGGTGAAAGTAGCACTTGAAGCTGAAACACTTTTTTTAAACACTGAACATTCTTCAGAATCCATCTCCCCTCAATGATTTACAGTATAAGATGACATAGCATTGGAGATTGCCAACAAATGCTAGTGAATTCACATAAAGGAACTGTGCAGAGGACATAAGTGTTTCTTTGACAGACACTAGGGCATAGCACTTCTTTCCCCCTTAATTTTTCAGAGGAGATACAAACCTCATAGATACCCTAAGGAACAGGACAGAAGTTTAGCATATTTCAATTCTGCCTTTGTGTTTCTCTCGTGCATTTTTTCCAGAGTTCTAATTAAAAAAAGTGACACTTTATTCATTAGAAAAAGATAACAAAGCTGTCATTTACACCAGAGCCAACAGCAAGCTCAAGTGAGTCAAGCAGCAGGAGATGCATAATTTCTCCAGAAATAAGACTCGCAGGCTTGCAGACAAACTGCCCTCCAGCTCAGGCCATATGGGACAGTAATGAGCCAAGACTACAAGAGAAAGAAAGGATGGATGTCACCAAGACTGTAAAAAATAAAGGGCTCTGGTGGACACCATACCAGGTGGGTATATCACTGTAAGTATCTGTTCTTATGTGGCTGTTAGACTCTGCCCTAAGCATTTCTTCTAGCAGGGACTAAAAGATGCTTGGAAAAAAAGAGCTGTCCTGGAACGATGCTAAGAACAGAAGGAAGACTGAGGTGGGTCCCTACCTTGATTCAGAGACCAAGACACCTCGCTCCCTAGAGCTCTGCTCCTCTTCCTGCTCTGTGCTGCCCACGTGGAAGCTGGCTGTCTTGGACTGTGCATGGAAATGCTGATGGCTCTCTCGGAAGGAGCGGACGTGGCTGCATACCGTCAGCAGGAAGTTGGTGATATCAATCTCTTGGAGCAGCTCCTCACAGTAGTCCATGGCAGTGAGCAGGTCCTGGGAGCTGATGCTGTATGACTGCTGAAGGCTCTTGAACAGCCCTAGAGATAAACACACAGTGCTTGAGCATCCCATGGCATTCCAAGGATGTGAGGCTGTGGGAGTCAGGCAGTGGCCACATATGGGGTCTTCACCAAGTCCCAGCACAGAGCTAGGGTCAGTGCTGGTGCTGGGAGACAGGAGGCAGCCAGGGCACCTAACATGTTAGCCTAGGCTTGGGTGATGCCAGAGTGCCCATGGCACCTGTCACCCTGATGGTGAGAGGAAGGCATCAAAGAAGGGATGCTCCTTCACTGCACTCCACAAGTTCGGGAACAGCCTCGGCAAGGCCCATATGGAATGCACAGAGGCATCTTTAAATCCCTCCTGGTGATACATCAGTCACATAGCTCCTCCCTTTGCTTGGAGTAAGATCACAAGGAAAATGAGACATTGCTTTCTTAGAAGAAGATCCAGAGTCCAACCCCAACCCTGCCACAGGTCCCACTGTGCTGCTGCTCACCTTTCACATAGCACTGGTGGGAGTGCTCCTGCAGCAGAGTGCAGTAAGTCACCAGCTCCTTGTGCTTGTGGTCTAGCCAAGCAGTAGTTGGAGGACGTTCCAGAGACTGGGACCTGGAAGAGAGGAACCACAGCCTTTAGTACCAACAAAGCACATTTTAGACTGTAAATGGCTCTGGTGCAGTAAAGCAGAGTCTAGGGCATGCACAGGCAGTGGCCGCTATAAGGCAGACAGGCCAAGCCAAGCCAAGAAGACAGGGCTGGAGCCAGCCTCTTGTCAAGGAAACTCCTCTGGTTTTTGTCTAGGTACCAAGCATGGTTGGTATTACCTGAAAAAGATGTCCCGAGGAGGTCGCTGTGCCCGTGGGCTGACGAGCTGCTCTCGCAGCAGCTCCAGAGAGCAGCTGTAGATGTAAATGGGGCAGCGAAATCGGCGGCAGTCGCCCAGCTCAGACTGCGAGCTCTGGCGACAGAAGGAGATGTGCACATCTCTCCGGGAGGGGCCACTCTGGTCCCCAGCATCCTGGCTCACTTCTGCAAAAGAAACAATTCCAATGTAAAGGCCTCTGATGGTTCCTAATTCGTGGTCTGAGACATCACAACTCTTACAGAAGCACCACAGTTAGACGTGGGTTTTTCAAGCTTCTCACCACACATCCTCACCCAGCATCCATCCACTCAGCCCAGTGCTTTGGCCACCTCGATCCCCTTTACAGGTTAAAAAATCCCCTTTACTTGACAGTTCATCACCACCACCATCACCACCACTCCTGCAGCACCACTCCATCCTCACTGTGAGCATGGCTGATCTGCCCTAGGGGCTGTGCAATCAAATCCCTCTATCTCAAGACCCGTGACCTTCTCCCTAAGGCAATGTGCTGCTGACAGTGTCAGTCTGGATCATGAAACAAGAGTCACTGCCTTTCCAGTGCAGCCCACTACTGCCACTCCTAAAAGCTTCTACCTGCCTGCAACCTCCTTGCCCACAAGGAACCAACCTTAGGCCATGGGCACCCAACTCGCATTACACTCCTTCATGCCCTCATGAACATCACTGTGCTTATTGTTCTGACTCTGCTAATTGCCAGGCAGGAGCTGCCAGGCTGCAGCAGCCTGTTATTCCTCCTGCTTTAATCTGCTCAACAGTATGCCCCAGAATAGCAAGGGCACCAATACTCTAACAAGGTGCTGTCAGTACCGTGGGCTGGTGTTATGCTGAGGGTTGGTAATGGCACTGCAGCATCCCCCTCTTCAGCCCTGACTCGCTCTGCACAGACAGGTCCCACGGTGTCTTCTCCAGATCTACTCTCATCTTTTGGAGATTTGTCCAACCCACAAGCCATCAGCTTCTGTACATCTGGAGGAAAAGAAAATGAAGTCATTCTTTCTCCAGTGAAAACAGCTTAGCCCCTCAATCTACACTCCCATGAGAGCAGATTTCCTGCTACCTCTTTGTGTGTAGGAGCAGCTTCATCTGAGCCTAGCAACCTTCACCAACAGCTTAGTGGAAGCCAGACCAGTGCCAAGGCCCAGAAGCAGGGACTCTCCCAGACCATCCCATTAACTCCTTAATCCATTAATTAACAATCCCACTGGGAAAACAGTCCAAATGGCTGCAGCTAGCAAACAACTCAGCACCACATCCTGAGAGAAGAGCAGGACATTCAGCACTTGGCACTATTCCTGGCCATGTGGTGCAAAAAGACTGTGCATGAACTCTGCTATTCAATTTTTTCTCCACCCTACAAGAGATGATTCTGGTTCTTCTGTTTCCCTGAGGAGATGCATAGAACTGCTGCCTCCTCTTGCTCCCCACAACAGACCCCCTCACCTGAGAAGGTGGCTGGCAGGAAGGTCAGGAACACATGCTGCGGGTTGACCAGCTTGGCGTAACATCGCCACTGAGGGGGAAAGGGCCCCATCGTGTCACTCAGTGTCACATCATCCTCAGGCAGCTCTGTGTTGCCAAGGCTCTGATGGAAGAGCAGAAGTTGGATAAACTCATGGCATATGGCACAGGCCCACCTTGAGGCAGGTAGCAACCACACAAAGCAAGTTCTTCCAGGCCTGCTGGTTGGCACAGTGCTGAAATCACGCTGGTCACCCCTGTACATTCTCAGAGCAGCCTGGCCCTAGAAGTCACCATTCTGGGAGCAGCCTGGCTCCAGGAAGTACAGCTCAACAGTCAGCAGATGCTAAGCCAGCTTTGCTGGGGCCAATTCTGATCTCTAGACAGTGACTGCTCATGGTTTTAGAGCAATCTCAGTACCAGGCTTGGCCCGTAGTGAATGCACACACCTAGATTCCTGCTTGACTTCAGCCACAGGATACAGCCTAAACTGCTGCCAAAGGTAGGGAAGAACAGCTGCCTTTCAGTCTTCCTCAGCCCTTTTAACTCTCCTGCTCTTTAAGAGCTGCTGCCTTAGTTTCTGAGGGGGCTCAGGAGAAGGACAGCAGCAGCACAGCAGTACCTGCAGCGTACTTGTGGAGCCAGTCATATCCCTGGTGCCATTACTGCCAACAAGGTGATAGGATGCAGAAGCATCCTGCTGCTCCAGGGTCCCAGAAGCTTTTAGGGTTTCTTCTGAAATGGAGCACAGAGAAACCAATCTGAGAAACCCCAGCTGAGGATGAGACTTCAAAGCAAGCCTCCTGAAAAATCTCACTGCTCCTGGTGTCATTACTGCCAAACTCCTGGTCCTTACCTCTGATCACAGGGAGTGTGAAGGGGGGTTGATGGCCATCACGATCCCGTTGCAGAACCTGCTCCATGAAAGCCACATGATCAGCATCAGCCATGGGGATCTCCCGGTCACTGAGGTCATGCTGAAGGCAGCCATGGAAGAGGTTTAGTAGCATTTCATTTGGCACAAACGAAGAGTCCTTGGTCACCTCCTCATTCTCTGCTTCAAAACAGAACCATGGCAGCTTCAGAGACAGCATCTCCATAGCCACCACCTGCCCATGACCCCAGGAGACAGCCCTCTGCAAAGCAACACTTCCACACAGCCAAAAATTTCCCCAGCACCTCTGCAAGACTCACTTGGAGGATGTTGAGAAAGCTCTGGAGTTTTGGCAATGTTAGTTACCCTGCACTGACCCTTCCCTGCTACTCTAACTGTTGTGGATATGCTGGGGGTACACACAAGAAAACACCACCACAAAGCTACTGTCTACGTTTAATGATTTCAAAAGCAGCTTTTAGAAATTATCATCCCAGGAAAGACAGCAATACAGCTGGACAGCCCTGGAGCTGCAGAGCTGGCAAGAACAGCACTGAGCTACTAAAAGAGGCATGGCAGTGCTCGCATGCTGCTGGCCCAGGGAGACAAGCATGTGGAGCAGGCTGTCCATAGCCACGGAGGGAGGACAAGGGAAGGCAGGTGGTGAAAAGGCACCTACCTTTTGTCAGCATTAGAAAGAACATTTCAACCTGCTGGCACCTGGGCAAGAGCTTCATGAGGTTGAACTGGAATGGGATCTCATGCACTCGAAAGCCAGGCCCCATGTCTGGATCTGCAAACAGATGAAGAGGACCACCACAAAACAAGCATTCCAAAACTGCTCTGGTAACTGTGACTTAAAACTGAGAACAGAGGAGCTCTTCCTTAACATCTTCTATAAAACCACTTGCCCAGGCACACCAGGCCTATCACTGAAGAGAAGAGCTCATCTTCCACCTGCTCCTGAAGTTTGCTCCTCTCACACAATTACAGAATGGTAAAAGTCATCTGGACCAACCCCCCCCGCAAGCAAGGTCACCTTGTCACCTCTCCAGCCTAGGCAGAAAGCCTCAATGCTATTTTGTCCTTCCCAGGATGAAGCAATTTCTCTGACAACTTGGCATAAGTGACCCACAGCCGTCAAAGTCTACAAAGTTGTCAAAATACCTGTTCCGCCTTCTATGGGTCCTGAGACATTAAAGACCTAGCTTCTTCTTTGCTCCATCAAGCTTGCTAGGACACAGATGGTGGACTCACCCTCAGCAGCTTTGGTGTCTGAAGGTGGGCAGACCCACTCCTTGTTCTGGCACAACTGGCTGATGTACTCGAAGGTCAGCATGGTGGCAATGCACGCAAGGTCCCGGGGGTAGAGCTGCAGCAAGCAGTTAAGGCTCAGTTTATGCAGCATAACTATTACCCACAAATGCAGAAGAAAAGAGTCTAAAAGCAATGAGAGGGAACACCTACAATCCTGTTCCCTGAGTTGCCCTATTTTCACTCACTGCTCCCTCCTTCTCTACCAGCCCTTTAGCCTGCTTTCACCTTGCTCAGGAGGAATGCTGATAGTACCACCTGCAGTCCCTGCTCTGGTCCAGCTTGCTCCCCTCCAATGGGATGACTCTTCATAAAATAATTTGTATTCTCCCAGCTATCCCAAAGCAGCATTGCACCCACTGCACTGCAATCAAGAAACTTTTTATGGCCAGTGGCCAGTTCCTCTTTTAGAAATCTCAGACTCTTCTGTGACTAGCATTCCTATATCTTCTGGCCCTCTATTTATTTGCAGTTTTGTGGTGCACTTAGACTAAACACTTCTCCCTCCACAAAAGAGGCCATGCCCCTCCCCTTTCAGGGACTCACCGCTTTAGGTATTTTCTGGTAGGGCAAGCCATGGAGGTGCTTCCAGTTCTCAGCCGTGCTGTGGACATGGCCACTCTGCGGCTCTACCCAGCACTCAGTGACTAGGTTCAGTTCTGTGTCCACTTCAATGGCCTCTACTTCTGTATCATTGTCATCATCTGTGGAAAAGCTGGAGGGGAGTCAAAAGGAAAGTCCTGTAAGGTGGCATAGAGCCAGCAGCCCACTGCAGCTCCTCTCAGAACTGTGAGAGCAGCCACAGGAATCCAAGATTAGCAGGCGAAGCCGCAGCAACATGGTGATCAATCCACGACAACTGGTTATCTGTACTAGATGGTGGAGGTTCCCCTCCTTTCCACACTGACTGCAAAAGGCAAGCCTGGAGCTGTGACTCCCCTGCCAACCTTCCCTGGGAGCAGAACAGCAGCCTCACCTGTCCTTGGTGGAGGTCGAGTGGGGCGGGAAGAGGATGTATTGGACGACACAGGTGTGCTTCTCCCTGGCACTGCTGTTCTCACTGGAGCCATCAATCTGGAGGGTAAACACTACATGAGCCCTACCCAGTACCCCCTTACACAGCACAGCCACATCACCCAGCTCCACTAGCAGGAGTGGAAACAGCAAGTCTGTCCCAACCCCAAGAACTCCTCCAGCACAGCACAGCCCTACTGCAAAGCAGCTCCCTAACTGCAGATGAAGGCAGAAAAATGCCCAACCCACAAGCTGCTTCACTTTTTCTCCCTGTATGTGTCTAGGGTGTGTGCTGGAAGCAGGAGATAAATCCTATCACAGGAAGGTGAATCCACCCCAGAAGCAGCAATGAGGGACTTTGTCCACAAGAGGACAGCACCCAGTCTCACCTGTATGGGCAGCTCCAGCACCATGTTGATAATCCCATCCCCACTGGATGCAAAGTGGAAACCCTCTGACAGACGAACCCTTGCAACAGAGAGGAAGTCAGACCTGCAGGACTTCTCCACCCATACTGTAAGTTTTAAATGCAAGAATGACTGTACCCTTCACCCCAAAACACCATTCTTTCTCAAGACAGGAAGCTGTGCAGAGAGAATGGGGAGATATGACACTGCCAGAACAGCCTGTGTGAAGATCAGCACACTCCAGGCACAGTAACATCTCTGACCCTTTTGCATCTTTTCCAGGACTTTTTCTCCCATTTTCCTCTACTACAGCTGCAGAACTGGGTAAAGCACTGACCCAAGTGGCTCTAGAAGCTGTGTACAGGACCAAGACCCTCTGCACAGCAGCTTTAACTGTTACATATAATAAGGCCTCATACACACAATAAGGCCTCAATAAATAATAACCTGGCTTTCCCTGTATCCCCAGTACTAGCTTGGAGAGAGAACCCCTGTCAGGTGTGCAACTTACTCTGTGAGTGTGGAAAGGAGCTGGGCCACAGCGGTGATGGGCACAGCAGGTGCCAGCCCTGACTGGACACTCCAGATCCAGCGCTGGTGGTAGAAGTAGCGGGACAGCGAAGCCAGGGTGGAGGAGGCAGTGCGATTGGCCACCATGGTGAGAGGACCAGACACGGGGGGATGCTCCAGGTTGAGAATGAAGGGGGCTCGATAGTCAGAAGGCAGCTTCTCATACCTAGGAGAGGGCAGAAGTGTGGCATGCTGATGTGGAAAAGATCCATTTTTTTCTGTATAGGGTCAGAGCTGTCTGGATTCACAACCCACTTGCTGGGCCTAGGACAGTCTTCCAGCAGCAGAATGTGGCTGGCCCAGCACAGGATCTCACTCAGACAGCGGTAACTAAATTTACTTCTACATCGTACTTCATCAGGAGTGACAAATCTGCCTGTCCACCAAGAATCCCTGCTGCAGCTCACAGCCATGCAACCAGAACCTATCCCAACAAGCATCAGTTTCATTCACAACACTCTCATCCTACAACTGACAGCACCATCCACAGATCTTCCTCTTTCCCACTCTGCAGGGCAAGGGGGCTGTGCTCACAGCCTGGCACTCCATCACTACCTGATAAGCAGCTTCTCCAACGGTTTGTGCAGCACAACAAGGCAGGGTCTGTCTGAGAGGGCTGACTGGGCCCCAGTTACAGGCGGGGACTTGGAGGGAGAACTACTGCCCAACATTTTCCTCTTTGCTTTTGGAGTTGCCTCCTTGCTCTGGACCCTGTGGGGAAAGCGCAGCTGCAAGATTCGGTCCCGTAACTCTTCCACTATCTGTCATGGCAAAAGCAAAAGGTAAACATGACCAACTTTGTCTGGAGACATAAACTATACAAAATAAGTGTCTAGAACAAAAGCTTGATCAAAAGGAACAGAACACTCCTTGAATACACAGAAAAGCAGGAGTTAAAGGTCATTTTACTTCTGAGACACTAGCAAGACCAAGATCAAGATGACACAAGACTCTTTGGTCCCTATTTTAAGCATTTTTAAAAGCAAAAGGAAGGTTAAAAAACCCCCAAAAACTATTTCAAGGCTGAAGAAGTCATCTTCCAACATTCAGATTAAAAACAAATTAATTGCATGCCAGCTCCTCCACAGAAGCAGTCCAAGCACCCAGCTTCATTCTTCCCTCCCCCTCTCCTCAACAGCCTACAAAAATGCAAAATAGTCCATATCAGCTGTGGGAACAGTCTGCCTCTGTCTCATGTATTCCCCCACTATCACATGCATTTGTTAAACCTCTACGGCAAAAGGTTTCAGGAGCCTGGGTTATTTTTAAGGTTATTCTTTCCAAGATACTTTCATAATGACTTCCTGATTACTCTTTTTAGCTCTGAATATAGTTCTACCCACACCAGCCTCTGATTCCCATAATAGCCCAGTGTTTTCTTTGAAATTTCTATGGTTAGGTTTCTTTTCATGATCTTTGTTCAACTTTTTAAAATTTTTATTACCATTACAGGCAAATAGAAGAACAGCAGCTCTCCATCTTCCTCAACACTAATTATTTCAGTAACTTTTCCCATCATTACTATGTCTTTTTTAAGGAAAGGAATATCCCCAAATCCAAATGTTAAACATTCTTTCCTGCACTGTGCTGCTACTTGGGTCCCCTTCATGGTTTCATATTGATATCACAGAATCACTAACGGTGTTTAAGCTCCCAAATACCACTGCTTTGCAGTTATCCATACTGGCTTCCAGCCACCACTGTGCTGCTTAGGTATCACCAAAGTACAGAGGTTGAAATAGCTGCACATTTCCTCAGCACAGTACATGTTACCTTTCTGCAAATCAGTTCCCCACCCTTTGACTAGAAAAAAAGATTGGGAAAATCACAAACAGTTTCTGCTGTGATGAAACAGATCACTTTGTCAGTTTCCTTGCTTTGTTCCCCCAAGGCAGTTTCTATTTTATGACATCCCATTCCTACAGTTCTACAGTTGTGCCCTATACAAAGTCCCACCAAAAAGCCTTCTAAAAGTCAACTGTACGAGGTGTTTCTTTCCCTTCAGCACTGGAAATTTGAACTGCTCAGCACAAAACCCCCTTTCCCTTAAACAAAGCAGGCTACGTTCTACTGCCATCCCCCACACTGAGTAGTTAATCAGCTCTATGCCAGGCAAAAAAAAATAAATATTGTGGATGATACAATTTATGACCTACATATAGTTTCTACTGCAATGATCTGGAGCTTGCCCACAGCTGCAGGGTATGTTGCCTGTCTCACACCTTCTTAATGAAAGAGATACTAATTTGCACCTGCCAGAGGGAACTCCTTCAAAAAAAAAAAAAACCAAAAAAAACTGTCGCTCAGCATTACCAAGCCCACATGTTGACCCAGCAATGAGTGCCAAAGTCCTGGATCCCCTAAAGTCACGAAAGGGCAGATCTGCCAGAGTGCCAGAACACTGAGTATTATCTGGGTTCATTACCTCAGAAAGGTAATGGTCTTTCCCATGTTTGTTAGCTTCTCCTCAGACTAGTCTCTTAACACTACAGCTAAGCTAGACAAACCAAAGATTTCTTTCATGAAGATAAAAGGTCTAGATTTAATGATAAACTTCTTATATTATTTAATGATAAACCTTTTATATTAAAAATGTCACACAGTTTATTACCAGAGCATCTTTCTCATGCTTCACCTAGGAACACTTAGACTTGTCTCAGCCACTATAACTGGAAAATCAGTCCACAGAGTAACTCCACCTTCTGACAGGGCAGCTCATTTCTTTTGATATAAAAAGGTTATTAAAAGTCTATCTGACAGACTTTTATCTGAAAACATTTCCTAGGTACTAATTTTTTTTTCTCTCCCTGTACTGCTTATGTGGGGCATTGTTTGCATTTTAACTACTAACTTCCTCCCTGCCCAAGAGATTCAATATACATGTACTGCAAGAGATAGCCCAGGGAACACGTAATACGTCTATCACAGAGGTCTTTACAGAGTAGTCAGACAAGTATCTGCTGTTCTTTACAGATGGTATTGATTGTGCTTTGGTCAGAAGGATACACTAGATAACCTTTGAGTCATTTCAAGCCCCACAACTGAATTAAGGAGTGGGAAAAACACCCATGTGACCAGCTGTTCTATTGATCTTCGAGTCTTTGGGTTTAGATCTTTCATAGACTTAAGAAAGTTTGTCCCAAATGACCCTTTCTGTTACAGTAGATTCAAACTCATCCAAGCCTTAACACAGTAGTTACTTATTAGAGGGTAGCTGCCCACAGTGTTGCCCGTGATCTACCCACCACTTCCAGATTCAGAACTTCTTGCTCTGCTCTAACCCTACGAAGCAGACAGCCAGCTCTCACCTTGTTCCTGGCCTGTGCAGGTGTGCCAATGGGGAACCCCAGTCGGAGAACCATGCAGGGAGCTTTGGAGATGATTCGTACCACATAGAACGAGGAAGGGGTAAGATCCTCAGACCTATGGAGGAGGGATTAGGACAAGGCTGAAATGGCATGGATCTTGCTGCCCTGACATGCCAGACCAAGCAGAGGTCTGCTCCACAGAGCCCAACAGCCCACACAACTTCACAGTAACACATATCAGTTCTAGCATGCAGAAACACCCCAGCTGGCTTCCCTCTCCCTCCAGGCTGCACCTGGAACACAACGGAACAATTCAGAAACTGCAGGATTTCATATCCCCTTGTCTAGCTCTCATCCTCTCCTGTAAATCTGCTTCAGGCCCTTAGCTGCATACTGGTCTAACCAGATCCTTGGCCACACACCCAACTCCCCACACGGCACCGCTTCAGAGCCACTCACGCGTGGATCGGCTTGACGTAGGAGTAGCCCTCCACCAGCACGAAGCTGCTCCAGTCGCGCAGCAGGGAGGTGAGTGCTGAGTGCGAGATGCGGCACTGGATGGTGCTGTAGCGCCCATTGTTGCCCGGCGTGTGCAGGTGCTTGGGCACAGGCCTGCAGGGTGGGACAGAAAGTCACTTCAGAGCTGCGGTTTCTCTTCTTCCCCCAAAACCCACAGAGGTTTTGCTACATCCACCCTACTCTGACTGGTCTATCAGCCTTTTTCCTTCCACGGTAGCCAATGAACAAGCACCTCCCCTAATCAAGCACTGGGGAGAGCCCCTGGAATTTCCACACTGCAGAGAGCACATTTCCCGTATACTAACTCCCTCCATGCAATATATGACTATTATTGACATTACTCTGCAACTAGGACCAGTCTCAGGAAAGCAGTGCTTTTGGGAAAGACATTTTCCAACAGCAAACAAAAGCATCTGAGTTAGCTCCCAAATGAATGGTCCCACATGCCCTTGCAATCAGGAAATCAAAACCCAAGAGGGACTTGAGAAACAATTTATCCTCCCAACCTACTATCCCTCTCAGAAAAACAAACCTTTAGCATCCATCAGGCCCCACCAGTGAGACCCTTCCCTTGGCCACAGGCACCTGCAGAAGAGCTGCAAGTCCTCAGCTGGGCTGAACTGGACCCCCTGCTTTCCCAGGCTGGCCCACAATGTGCACACGAGCTCAGCCCTGCCTGTTACATACGTGTCATGCTCCAGGAGGATGACTATGCGATGCATGTGCAGCCACCTCTGCCAGAAGTTGGCATCCATGGAAAGGATAGGCTTCCAGTAAGAGGCAAACTGGGAATGGCTTGAGTCAGACCCACTGTGCTGCAGGGATAATACCTGAGAAAATGATGGGACAATATTCAGAATGAAAGTTCTCCACCCAGAGAGGGCAAGAATTTCTCCAGCACCTGAGCTGTTGTAGGCCAAGAAGGCCACATCCCCAGCTTTGGGTAATTTCCTCTGAACAGAGTAAGTGTGTTCACATTGAAACAGACAGTATAGCATAAGCAAAAATAAATTAGGCTCCTGAAATGTCAAGTTAATTAGGAATTTAACTACTTAGCATCAAGTAAATCAACCATGAAAAAGATGGCACATGTAATGGTGTGCTTTCTGATTGAGAGGGGGATATATTGCTCGTGTCAGCAACGTAATTAAACAGTGAGATTACTCATCTGAAAGTGCTCAGGCAAATAGGGTGCCAGAATGGGTGGCATTGGGCAACTCTAATAGGTTTGTATGGTGACATTGATTCCACCAACTATAGCAACTCTGCTGACATAGAAATACAGTGGTGGTTAGCCATAAGATGGGATGTTCCAGCTATACTGTGGGATACATAGCCCTACATAGGGAAAATGTACTAGGCAATGCTAAGGAACAGTTTAAACAATAAAATAAAAGGGATAGCTCTCTGAAGTTAAAGCTTCCCTAGCTTTAAGATCTGCTAGTCCTCTTCCATCTATGCCAAGGACATTGGCAGCAGGGAACAGATAATATGCTGGCTCTTCTGCTTAGTGAGTTTCAATGAGTTTGAATTTTGCAGTGGAACTATTAGCTCATATTTTGTTTAGTTTCTGCTGTGCAGATGACAAGTATCTCTCTTGCACCTTCCACATGAGTGCTCAGAGCAATGAGCCTATTAAATAACTATTCAGCACATCATGTATCTTCACCTGACAGCACTGAGCTACATCTCCAGGGCACTGGCTGCACTGCCAGCAGCAACTCCATACCTATGGGGTATCCACTGAAAAAGCACAGCAAAAGCAAGCATGTCAGCCTTCCCATCAGTCTCACACATCACAGCACTACAGGAGAAGGTTTCACAGCACACTTAGGAGACTTGCTGTTGGGCTTAGAGGTGTAGCTGCAACAATTAAGACACAGGGTGATGTCTCAGAGCGGGAAATGTATGGCATAGGAGGTTCATTGCACCACAACTGAACTCTCTGAGCAGGATAAGATGAAGACAAGAGGAGCAAGAGATGAAGCCTGAGTACAAGAATAGGCAGGGGAGACAACCTGTCCCACGTTAAACAAAGAGAGAGGGAACATACCGGAGTGGTGGAGCCTGGGGGGATGTAGAAGAGGGGCACCCCATTCTTGGTGCTCTCAGGAATGGTAAAGTGTTCTGGGACTGTGTCAAAAGACTGCAGATGTACCAACATCTGATCTGTTTGGTTAATGCTGAAAAAGAAGAGGCAGTTAGCTACAAAAGCCCACACTCACCCCCTTGCTGCCCCAGTCAGCACAGGGCTTGCACACACAGCACTCCCTCTGTCCTGGGAGCCCATCTACACCAAGAGAGCTTTATGGGGAATGCTGTGATTCCATGCCCAAGTGCAAAGTGCATGTTAAAGGGGCTCCAGTGCTGGAGCACAGAGGATGATCAGAGATGGAAATGAAGTGCTAGAAGAGGAATCTGCCAAATAGCTGTGAGTAACAGTCCCTTTGGCCAGGAAACAGCTGTGACCCACAAGCACTTCAGTCCCAGAGACACGAGTGATGTGTTTGCTGCTCCCAGTGTGACCATGCAGCACAGGTGTGCCACAAGAACACACGACCTCCATGGGATGGCAGTCAGAGGTAAGGCTTGCATGCCAGGATCCAGATTCAGGAGCAGCAATACCATTACCCTGAAGCATTCTTACAAACTAGGTAACAAACCAATTCGAGTCCTTTCCTCAGGTAGACAGCAAGCTTGTTATCAGTCATGCCCCCTCCTCAGAGCACATTCCCTTCGAACCCTGGGTTGGGACTGCCACCTGCAAAACCCTCATCCTTGCATGCCAAGAAATGAATTACTTGGTGACACTGGAAACTGCTGGGCATGGTCCAGCTCACCAACCTCTGCAAGGTGTTCCAGAAACGCCGGATGACTGTGGTGCGGTACAGACTGGTGATAGGCTTCCTCATGGTACAACTGATGTCATGCAAAATGTCATAGCTTCCCTCCATTGTCACTTCCACCCAAGTGCTGCGTTTTGATGGGTCCAGAGGCCAGGGTGTCACAGCTAAGTACTCAATCCTCATGTTATGCTTCCAAAGCAGCACTAGTTTCACCTCCAGCTGAGACCCACCTGCATGGAAGCAGAAGAGCAAGTTCAGGTGTTTGCTCTGTACACATCTGAGCTTTATCTCTGACCAGGGATTCATGAATACCATAAGATTCTTTGATTGCTGAGAGGAACAAAGTAATCTAACAACTGTTTGCTTTAGCTGGTCACTCTCTCTCCTCTCCAACTGAGGGAGGCTTTGCTTGCACTGAAGTACTTAGTGAAGAGTTGTCAATTCTTAAAGTGTACATGTACTACCTACACTAAAGAAGGCAACAAACTCAGAGGAGGTGCTGACATTTGCAATGGGCTCTTTTCATTGCAGCCTCATCTTTGTTTCCAGGGAAACTGTCATTTTGCACAGATGAGCAAAGGCCATACAACTATAAAGTTTTCCCATCCACATGGCAGAGTTAATCCATCCCATTGCAGAAATATAGGCATGTGATGGACACAGATCATAAACAACCTGGAAGATGAGGCCTAATTCATGAATTAATCTCTATTCATCTGCACAAACTGTATTTCATGTAATCTAGAAGGTCAATCTTCAAAGCTTCTCACCATGCTTACCTTCTCTTTCCAAAGATGCTAAGAATGAATATTCACCTATTCTTCAAACTGTGCATTTTTACCTTTTCCTTTAAGTGAGCCTGTCTAACAAGATTAACAGAAATACCTGACAGCAGGCCTCACTGAGCCAAAAGAGCAGAGAACTGTCCCACTCCTGCTGACAGTGCATGTGTATTTGTACTGAAACATCCCAGGGAAGCACATGACCACGCTGCGATTTCAACTGCTCGATCATCTATTCTATGTCCAGCCTGCTCTATAGTTTGCCAGACTTGCAGGGTTTGTGTGATAAGTGATTGGCTGTGCTGGAAACCTTCTGAACAGATCATCAGCCTGGATGCTGTTTCCTGCAGAGTTGCATTTGCTACTGTCATAGGCACATCATGCCACCCCCTTCACGGGCTGATTGAGCTCCACTTTAAAGCCATCTTTCTGTTCTCATGGTCCCTGCTGGGAGGCTCCCCCAAGTACTCTCTTTCCATCAATGTTTAGAAGAAATCTTCCAGAGTACACGCCAAATTCATGCTTGGTTGTTCTTTTGATTGGACTATTTTTATTCTGAGAAACTTCATTTCCATAACATTGGCAAGGAGTGTGCAGTACTAAGAAATCCTTACCCAGTTTCAGCTGTTACTGTGCCAGAACATTCACTCCCCTTAACAGACCCAGACCTTCCTATACCTTAAGAATGCACCTTTCTTGAACAAAGATGATCAAAAGTGTGTACCATATTTTACCTGTACTTAATCTGGGGGATTAGTAGGTCTTTATTTAAGGTCATTAATATTTTCTACAATGGATGGTTTGTGTTACTATAAATGCACTTGCCAGGACTGCACCATCTGTTGTTTCCTATGAAGACTGCCTTGTTTATCAGAGAGGCTAACCAAGAATTTATAGATTAATCTCTTTTTATTTCATACTGTCACCTCACTCTCACTGCTTTAGGGTTCATTCACTGCTTTCTGCACAATATTTTGGTTCTCACAATAAAACCCTTCTACTTCATCAACAGCAGACATGATAAGTAAATTCCCACATTTTTCCTTAGATCACAAATGAAAATATTTCTGACTTCCACCTCTGTTTCCATTAGTCATCCTGGCTTTACTCTTATGATTCCACACAAGGAAAATTAAAACACAGGAGAAATATTTACTTAGTTTGAAATTAGATCTAGATAAATCTTAAGCTTTTTTTTTTACTGCAAAGCAATCTCTTTCTGGTTCCTGAGTTAATAGCTAATAAATTTTTTTCTACTTCGATTTGCTGCACAAAGTCCAGCTCTGTTGTTTTCAGAAAGCTCACTTTGTCTTCCTGATTCCTGTCACTAGAGGATAGCCATTCTCACTGCTCAGCTAGTGCCCAGCCAGTTTTGGTGCTGGACGAATTCACAGAGAAAGATTATGTTTTGAAAACCATCCTCCAGGCTGCCCTCAACACAAAATGGTCAGTGAGATTTTTTTTTTTTTTTTTTTGTTACAGAGGGAGATCCCCTGACAATGTCCCAGAAAGCAAAATAACTGAGCTCCATTACACACCATGACCCGTAGCTTATTTCCCTTCGATACCTTCCAATCCTTTCACATGCACTTCTGCATTCCTAACTAACCAAGTTGCCTCCTAAATATTTAAAAATCAAGCAGTGAGGGTAACCAGAGCACTTATAAATATCACAAACAACCTCCCCAGGCAATTCTGAGTAAAAGCTAGCTTTTTATTCTATTTTGTCTTTGGTAAAGAGAAGGAGAAAAGTGACAGTGTCAAAGTCCACAATTGCACTTTTATCCTCTTGCTTCGCAGCCAGCTGGCTCCTTAACAGCCTTTAATTGGCAAGTTTTGGCAATCCAGGTTAATTAACTGTTCTTTGTCATACACTACTCTGTAGAATGGGCCAGAGAACCCTGATTAGCCAAACATGTTTTCCCTTAGCAAAGGTAGTGCTGAACGTCTAAATGCCTTGAATCATTTCTCAACTCTACTTTAACTTGTTAGTTCAGCAAATTTTTCAGCAACTCCCCAGCGCATTTAGCCTTTCCCAAGTGCTAAGTAACATTATCTGTTTGTGCTAAGTAACATTATCTCTATGTTTTTGATACCTCTGACATTTCATTTTTAAATTTCTTCTTAAAAAATACACAGAAAATATTTCTGGCCCAAGGAGTCCCTGAGCTGCAAAGAGCTAGAGAGGGCTCAAAGAAAGCAAAAAGGAAAGGAGAATGATGATTATTGTTATGTGTATCTATCCTGTTCTTACTCCTCCTTGTGCACCTGCCCTTAGTTATTCACCACAGAAGGTCACTCTGATCCAGCAGCTGCTCTTCTGCTCTTGAAAAAATGGGAGACCAATCCATTTCGCATTCCAAGGAGTAAAAGCCAGCACACAAATACCTGGAGGAAAATGCAGGGAGCATGGTAACATGCAGTGATATTTCCAATACATTCCTCCAGAGTGCAGGAATTCACTGCTTTACAATACCCTGAGCCAGAGGTTGTAGCTATACCTTTGTGCAAAAAGATACAACATGAACTTGTCTGACTGCTTTTTGAATGATTCATACCTGGTGAATGCTCTTCCAGCATTTCTATGTAGGACTACACAGTCACCAAAAGCACTTCAGCACTGCTGTCAGATTAAAGAGCAAGGCTTTTTATCCAGCATTGTTCAAGCTGTAAGTGAACTTGTGCACAGAAGAATAAAAGACACTGAGGGGGGACAGGAACAGACTTGTCACACTGTTTCACAGACATTCCTAGACAAGGAGGGTGCAACGGATCTAATCTGCCTGGATTTAAAGGAAGTAATCTCATGCCTCACCTACATTAGTGAAAACCATCTGCAGGCATTACTAGAACAGCTGTCTTACCAGGAAAATGTAGCAGATACTTACTTTTAACAGAAAATTTCTGAAACAAGAAATTAGGGAGATTCACATAAGACCAACTTCAGGAATTATCCTGCCTAACATGATTGCTAGCAATCTTCCACCCAAAAAAGGTGATTTAGATCCATTTAGTTTTTAAGTTTGCATCAAGGCAAATGAACTGCAATTGCCAGGCATCACAGAGGAACAGGGAGGTGAACTGAGCAAAATAAGATAAACACAATAACATGTGAAGAACAGCACATTTAGGGACTACTAAACAAACAAAACCCAAGGACTCATCAGCTGAAAGAAAAGGTGTGTGAAAGACTCAGGGATTTCTGCAATGCAACCATGGAGAAAGTTCACGTGATTCCTGGTCTATCAGATTTGGTATTTCACTTCAGAAGCAGGGAAATTTTAGCACTGCTGAACAAGGCACTGATAAAACCACACTTACAATACTCTACCAACTATTTTGAAAAATACAAGATCAAACTGAAAAGAAAACAACTTGAGGGAAAAAAAATAAGAGCTATTAACCTGAATAAACAAAACAGAAAGCCTGCCCTTACAAAAGAAAGGTGAAATATTAGCTTGCTTAATATTAACCTGCCAAAAGGTAGGTTACAAGAAGAAAGATGTTGTTAAATATGTTTATGCAAGTCAGAGAAGGAGGATAAACTTAATTAAAGATAATAGTCTACACAGGTCTAACTTGGTCTCAGGGAGTTTAGAAAGGAAGCTACAGAAAGAAGCCTTCCAACCAGAGCAGAAGGAATTTACACGTTTTTAGGCAGACCACAGTAAATTCACAGAAAACATCACAGGGCACGTTTTGGAATGGTTTTGGAGTTAGATTGCAGACTTTGACTGTCTGATATAAAAACACATTCTAGTGTACTACTAAGCTTGCATTTGGATTTTTTCATCTCCCCTTCAGTTAAAGTACTACCACTAGTAACAGCTGGAGATGGAAATTTAGGGAGGATTTACTGGCACGCGTAAGGATAACCCGTCAAGGTCCCTAGTCAGCATCTAGCTCTCACAATCTAGGTGCCATGTCTAGTGAGTCAGGTAAGAGAACAGGATCACTGGAAGGTTTTACGGTCTTCTGGAATTGATTATGGTCCTAACTGATCTGACACTTTCACCTTACAATATCCTTGTTTCGCCCAATTTCTTCCTTTGGAAGACTGTAGTTTGGATGCCTGAAGTCTGTTGTACCAAAGGGCTCAACTTCATGTTAGTATTCAGGAGGGCATCTAGCAAAGAACTAGAAAGGAATAAAAAAAGGAGAAATATAGACGACATCCCCAAAAAACTCGGCAACCTCCAGTTCTGTCACTAGCTTCTCTGCAATTGTGAGGAATCATTTCCAAGATACAGAGCATCACTGGCTGTCCCTCCTCAGGTTCAACCACTCAGGTTGAGCCTGTCAAGTGCACAGTATTGGGCAGCCCTACATCAGGCAATCATTCATGGATATGGAGTTTGGGGAAAACGGCTCCTTCTCCACGATACCACCACTGCTGAGATGGCAGACCCCATGCTTTCCTCTAAGCAGCTGAGAAGAGTCCTAGCTGAGTGTGCAGCCCTCGAGGCAGGGGTCACCTTTTGTGATGTTGACCTCCCGGATGCTGTAGCCCTCGCGCAGCCGGACGGAAACGATGCTCACGAGGTCAGCGTGCACCTCCTTCTCCGTGTGCTTCTTCCTCCGCATCGCCAGCGCAGGGTTGCTGCTTGCAGACACCAGGTGCTCATTGAACAGCCTGTGCTGGGACACTGCAAGTGGCAGAGATGGGTTTGTGAGGGAGCAGCTCCCCCGAGCCCCATCCTGTAGCAACAGGCCTCTCTGAGAGCTTCATAAAAGCTGCCAGGAACAGCAGCTCGCCTGAGGAACAGCACATCCTTCAGGCACCACTTACACCCACTCCTGATTCTGCAATACAGCAAACAGGTTCATCAGTGTGGCCAAGAGGCCTGGGAAAGAGACAGGGTGGGGTGTCAGGCACTGCTTCCTCTCGGACAGTTTTTGTGACAAGGCACGCACTGGATTTCCACATTCAGCCCAGACAGGCAGAAACTGCACATCTGTTTCAACAGTCACACAGTAAGCTTTGGGGCCTCACCGATTTCCCAGGAAAACTCTTGAGTTCCTAGGTGCTTTTTAAAAGCTATCAGGATGTGGAGCTTAAACCACTAACAGCTGATCTTTTAAGATTCAACATTTCCAAGGCCCAAGCCAGCTCTCTTCAAACTTGCCAGTTTATGTGGCTTCTGCTGCCAAGTTACAGAAAGAGCAGATGGCACAGCATATCACTGGGACGTGAAAGGGTGTTTCCATGTCTTACTGGTAACTAAACTAATCTCTCCTGGCACACTCTCAGTCACTAAGAGTCACAAAATAAGAACCAAGAGAGGCATTTGGGACAGTTCTCAGGGGCCTAGTTTTTCAACCCAAACCACCATCTTCGCGCTGTGTTAGGACAAGCTCTCCAGAACAACCCTGCCTGTGAGCTAGCCAGTGTGCATGGAAGGGTGGGCAAGAGCTTCTGACCACCTCCAAGTCCCAGCACAGTGGGCCTAACTGCAAATTGCGAGCCAGTGAATTGGTGGCAATTGGGAAAATGTTTTCCCTGGTCCACCCAATTCCTGGAACCAGGAGGGGACTCACAGGTGAGGCTGTGTGACCGATTGTGCCCACAGCCTGCAGAAGGCATGACAAGGGAGAGTATCAGCATAACCAAGTCTGGGGAGTCACCCCAATGGTGCTCTAAGACAACCCATCTACTGGAACAAGAACATGCACATTCCTCACCACAGTAATATTCTGGATTCAGGGACTCCCCAGTACGCAGAAAGGAGTACAGTAGAAATGCCTTGTGATACACATTCAGATCCAGGCTCAGGGGATCCAGCTCAGGGCACGTGGAGAGGTAGGCACCAAAAGTGGCCATGGCAATGAATTTCATCAGCTCCACATTGGGAACGTGGCCAAAGCTGCAATCATAGGAGTAGACACCGCCCACCTATGGGATGGATAAAGGAGACACCTGAGAGAGAACAGCAGTGCTGAGAACAAAGCAGATGGCTGGTCAAGGACTCAAACAGGCAGAGAAGGCCCCCAGTTCTCCTCTGGAGGTGAATGTCACCACCACCAACCCACCTGCCTCCCTCTGGTACCCACACTGCCCAGTACCAGCAGACATACCTGCACAAAGGAGCAGGCCACAGTGCCACTGCGCAGCTGGTTGAGTAAAGTCTCGCACACAGCCACGTCGGGGACACTGGTCACACCATCCGTAATTATTATAATACCTGTAAACAAGGCAGCATCGTAGTACATCTTCCATCTCATACAGCTATCATTCTCCCAGTAAATCCACCAGACAAAGTTTAGGGCAAAAGTAGAAGGAAAATCCTGAGGCTGGTTTAGAGCTTCCAAAGCGTTACAGAGCTGGCAAACATCCTGATAAGGTACAGCACAGCACACAGAAAGGGCACAGCTCTTCACACCACAGGTTGCCCTGAGCAACAGTCCCAGCTATACTGCCTCACAAACTCATCAACATTGACACACAGCATCTGGCACAGCGTGGTCCTCTCCATTCCCATTGCCACAATTGGCCCCCAGAATGCAGAGTAAATGTCTCTGGTGAAATTTCATCCCTAACAGAAAGGTCCATGCACACACCAGCCCTTATAAAATTAACCTCAGCCTGTGGCAGGAGGAATACAACCCTTCACAATCAACCAGGCAAACCTTAACCCCGAGGACGCAGCCAACCTGCGCTGGAGTTGGAGGGCAGCAGCTGCAGGGCCAGGATCCCTTGCCGGACCATGCTGACCAGGCCAACATCAGCAGTGACCACAGACACGCTGGGCTTCCTCCCAGATGACTCCTGCACGTCACCAGGGCTCTCTTGGCTCAGGGGGGATAAATCCATCTGGAAAAGTTAAAAAAAAAAAAAAAAAACAAACCACAAGGCCCCATGGGGCAGAGTTCAGCTCAACTCTAGTTCTTGCTTTTCCAAACACCTTCAGTCTGGCAGTCCTGTGGTGCTCTGGAGCACTGCACCAGGCTCTGTTTGTAGCTTTAACTTCCAGGTGCTCTTAAAATCCCGGTCACTTGGGCAGGAACAGCCGGGCAGGCTGCTTGAAGGTGGAGGGACAGCATGCTCAGAGCTCTATATTAAGTTGATTTCTCATAGAAAGGGAAATATGAGACACTTTTAGTGACCCCAAAGTCCTCTGTGGAGCAAAGCAGTTCCCAGTGAAGGAGATGGTGAATACCTTTTTCTCCTCCTGTCATTTAGTAGAAGGTGCAGCTATTCAGCATCTACTTAATCTGCTATATTCAGCCCAGAAACACTGGCAGAGACAGCTACATCTCACTTGTGAAGCTCTGCAGCAGAGGGGCCAAGGAGCCTTATAAAGACAAAACCTAGTGCCTCTGCATTTAATTCAAATGGCCCTCACTATGCAGTGTTGATATAAACAAACACAGGCAGTCTTCTGCATTTTCTATGAAAAATATTCCCTAGGCAAAGCCTGAAATTAGTATAATTACACCAGAGAGAAACCTACTGTATTTATAGTCCCTTAATCCCCACAGGCTCTGGCAGTTCAACCCTGTAATAAAATACTACTTCCTTTTTACTGCTAATGCAGACAATGGCTGAGACTGCCCCCCCTTCTATAAAGCTACAGATGATTGGAGCTGGTAAAATGAAACTAGAACTAACTAAACTTTTCCTGTGCACAAATGGGAGCAGTCTGTGCCTGTGAGCAAAAGATACTGACTGTCCATCACTTCAATTTGCCAGATGCCTTAAATTCAGACACTTGTTAACAATGACACAGCTACCGCAACTTCAAAAGTGAAAAAAGTTTCAGTCCTTGCCCTTCCCCTGGGGCCTCCCACCTCCACCCCACAGCCTGCGGCAGGACTCACCAGTCCCTCTGGCCTGCAAGAGCGTCTCTCTCCTCCATTTGCATGGAAGAAGTTACAAGGTAGTTTACCATGAGAGAAATACTGCATCAAGCAGGAATGCATACAAAGCACTGCAACAACACCATCTGGACGCACCAGTCGAGGTATTTACTTCTGGCAATCCACTTTCTGTTTCAGGACTGGCAGTTTTAGCATTGAAGCATACAAATTTCAGCTAGAATATGAGATTCCAAGCACTTCAGATATGCAACTGCAATACATCACCAGTAGCCTCTTGGTCATCTGATTCTAAGATTTTTTTTTGCCTTTTTGCCCAAACTCTAATAACTAATGCTAACTAAGGACTAAATAACCTCAGCCAGACCAGCAATTACTTTGACTCCAAGAAGATCAAAAGCAGCATGGCCAGCAGGTCAAGGGAGGTGATCTTTAAATGACCCTTCCAAACCAGATCATACTAAGATTCTATCATTAATTTGCTGATACATATATCCATGGCTACTAAACCACATCTGTCACAGATTTCAAGAAGTACTTGAAAAAACTGGCTGTTTATTCAGCTTCATGGCCAGTTTTCATGGTAACAAGGAAGTATTTTAATTCAAGAAATGTAACGAGGGCTAAGGGCATATTCACAGCTATTTATAGATTAATTATATGGACATAATCACCTCTCTCACCATCTTCTTTGGAGAGAAAGCACATCCTACCATTTCTCCCATGATATACAGTCAGGCTGTCTTACTGCACATTAAATTTGGGGAAGACAACCATCCTCACCAGTCCTTCTAAACACTTAATGATTCTGCTGCCTCAGTGTTCATGTCTCTTTACTGGATCCCACAACATTATCTCACCAACCCCTCAGCTGTTCCTTCTGCAGACCTATGCTGCTTTTCCTCTTGCCACCTCACCCCAGAGGGGCCTCAGAGTGCACATCTCCAGGAAGCCAGGAAAGCCCAAGTACCTCTGCCCTCCTTACCTGCGGTTTGGGTTCATACTGTTGCTGAAGCATCTCTGCCACTTTGTTTTCAAAGGCACAGAGCTGTGTGTAAACTTGGTGCAGAAATGCCTCACGCTTCGTCTCATCCAGCTGACAGCCCTGGAACAGTACCTGCCCAAAGACACACATGTCAGTCATCAGGTTAAGACTTTATAGCACCAGCCCCCAAGACAGTACACAGGAACACAGTTCTGCACAGTGCAGGTCAAACATGTCCCTGATAAAGCACAGGTACAGCACAGGCTGTACCTCTCTCTGTTCCTGCTCAAAAGCAACTGCCTGTGAGCATTGGTACCTCATGGCATCTGCTGTGCATCCCACAGCAGACACTTACATGACACTTTGGGAAATCTCCTTCTTGGGCAAGAAACTTCTACTTCATTTGATTCTCTCCAGGATAAGCAGTTATTAGGAGAAAGTGATGTGGGATCATTGTAAGAAACCATTAACTGTAGTCTGATGCTTCTAAGGAAGGCCTGTTTGTTCTAATCTACCTTACCTATAGACTGACCAAATTATCTTCCAAGGGGAACAGCCAATTGAAATAAAGGAAAGAAACAATTAGTGATGTGACAGAGTCAGCCTGCCCCCACAGAAACTCCCCAGGGTGACAGGCATGACACCTGTGTTGGCAGGTATCACCCTGGTACAGGCAATCCCTGTCCACAACCAGATGTAAAGAAGATACAACATGCAGACAAAGATTGCAGCAGACTGGTGGGTGCTGCATGTTATCCACATTCCCTCGGCCTCATGTGGGCAAGACCTCATAGTGACACAGGAGAAATAAATTATTACCACAGGGAGCCTTTCCTGGACGAGTGATACACACATACACCTTTTCCTCCATAAAAGAAACAGAATTATCCAGTTGTACCCAGAGATTACAGCTCATGGCCCCATATACAAAGTGGGAATTTAGAGAGGTCCAAAGAGGAAAAATGTAGCAACTGCAGAGTGCTCAATATAGTGTAAATAAGGGCGATACAGCATGATGGTCTGCAACATTGCTGGACAAGATGACACATAAAACACCAATGGCAAACGGAGAAATTTCTGCTATGCTTACTCCAGCAGCACCTCAGAACAGACCAAAGTGATGGCCACACTCCTCAGGTACAACACAAAGCCTGGCAGAAGGCTTAGGCAGGAAGGGCTGGGGAAGGGGAGGGAGGGAACAAGTGGAGACTAACAGGCTCCTCCCAGTACCATGCACTTCCCCTTAGCAAAGGGATGAAATACACCATAAACACATAAGTTATGTGAAAATACTGTAAAGTAGAAGACATCAAGGATGAACTTCAAAAACAACACTGGCCCCATAAACCAGACTCAAATTTATTAAACAGACCTGCCCTGATACAAGCAAAATCTGACTGATAAATCTCAATACTGGGGATGCCTGCTCCCTCCAGCAGGAAGCAGCATATTCAGACCAATGCAAAAAGACCAAAGCTTGTAGGTAGAGGCAATTATCTTTGAATTAACCACTGCTACAGAGCTGGAACAAGCAGACAAGCTTTTGGTTATACAAGCTTTTCTTGAATGCTTCAAGCTAATTAAAACAGGCAAAAAAAATAATCAACAGAAATTAAACACAAAAACAACCCCCAAACAGCAAAACAAGAACAACAACAACAAGCACACATTTGACATGAGGCAAATATTCCCTGTGGCCCAACTCTAAGATGATGCCTGAGGGCAGCATTCTCTAGAGAAACCTCTGCTTCCTGCCCAGGAAGGAGAAGTTGCTCACACACACTTCTGCATCAGGCCAGGCCACATGCTTTAGAGAGACAAGCCTGCAGTGTCACAGACAGCAGAGCCCAGCTGCCGCCTGCCCCGCTTTCCTCGCTCACAGGACACCACAGAGCACAGCGAGCTGCTCACGCCGTGCCAAGGGAGAGCCTCAGCTTTACCTGGTGGGACTGCAGGCCAATGATGGAGGAATACACCTGGATGGTGACAAAGATTTCTGGCTGGTAGATCATGTCTGAACCAGGGATACGAAAGGGTCTTAACAACCCCACCAAGCATCGGGAAAGGGCATGAAACACTTCATCAAAAATTATTTCTCCCGTTGAGTCATCCTACAGAAACAGAGAAAGGGAACAGCTTTTTCATCTTCTAGGACCTTTAATCTCACTGTTGGTTGTCCCACTGTGCAGAGCCAACTGCAAACATCCTTCTGCAATGGCACCTGGATTAAAGTGACAACTAACTGTAAACAGAAGTCACACATTAAGCATCCAATGGAGAAACAGTTCCCATGAAGTTCCCAGCCAGGGGCACAGCGTGGCTCCCTCCCGGGAAAAGCAAGACTTCTGCAAAAGTTCAGACTGACACTGAGAGCAATAAAACTTTTCTCAGCAAACAGAAACTGCTTTCTGTTTTAATGCAGAACACCCCAGAGAAAGGCAGTTTCTGCTCTTACCACAATCCCCGTGGAAGGGCTCAGATCAAGCTCAATCACAAATCGGTACTGACGGGCCAGGAAGGTGACCCGTGTAGAGGGCACGAGGAGGTAGGGCCTGGGCTGGACCGGTTCATCTGGCTGCCACCCATTAGGCAGGATGCTGAGAACATCAAGCTCATTTTCTGACTTTGCCTGCCCGAACAAGCAAACGGTACGTGAGAGAACACACCAAGCCACACCAAAGGAAGACTCAATGAAAGGAACGGGGCTCAAATGCTCTGCAGGGTGCAGGTGCTGCTGAGTGGTGCAGCACCAGCCGCGGTGACAGCATCCAGCCCCGAGCACCAACTCACCAGCTCAGGCTCGGGCACGGCCCGGATGATCTGGTGCAGGCGGCTGAGGACCCAGGCGAGGCGCACGTTGCGGGAGATGCGATAGTCCTTCTTCATCAAGAGGAACACGTGCCCTGCCTCCTCTACCTGCGGCAGGAGCACAGCGGCCCAGGTCACCCCCGGAGCAGCCCCGGACAGCGCCCGCGCCGCCGCTCACCCCGGGCTGCTCCGGGCCCGCGCTGCCGGCTC
>VXBU01013415.1:1005467-1049407 GCA_013400315.1 Bombycilla garrulus
TCGGCCGCCGCCATGTCCGCGCGGCCCCGCCCCGGAAGTGCCGCTCTCCCGGGACAATGGGGCGGGGCCGCCCCCGCCATCGCCGCCATCGCCGCCATGCAGGTGAGGGCCGGGGGAGCGGGGCTGAGCCCGGCCAGGGCCGAGCCGAGCCGAGCCGAGCCGAGCCGGGGCTGAGGCAGCTCGGGCGGGCGGCCGAGCGCGCCCTCGAGCAGCCGGTGCGATGCTCTGCTGTGCAACAGCCCCTTGTTGCTGTATGGCTGTAGGGTGAGTGTGTGTGCGGCTGAGTGCGGCGATCCCGCTTGAATGAAATGTCATTAATGGGAGAAGAACCTAATTACTTTATTAAATGCTGTGAATTTATTAAATGCTGTAGCATCCTTATTGTCCAAAGAAAAGAGCATTAATGACGGCTTAACAGACTGTAAAGGTCCGCCTCCTTTGGTTTGTTTGAAAGCGCAGTCGGCTGGCCTCATACAGATCTATTGGTTGTCCTGCTAGAAAAGAAAGTGAAAACGTGTCCCGCTATTCCTCATTTACAGGATTTGTTACATTGTCTCTCCTTGTTTCAGCCACTTACTCATAACAGTCTTTTTACTGTTTTTTTTACGATGAATATTCTTCATCATCCTCGTTGCCTTTATTAGTATATATTCCTACTCTAGCCCTCTTCATCTGGGGGGGACAAGAGTGACGTGAAATGTTCGAGATGCAAAGGAGGCATGCATTTATTTATGTGGTGACATAATGATGCTTAGTTTCTGTTGCTTTCCTAATAACTCCTGTGGTCGCTTTTACTTCTTTGACTGCCTTTCCAGCACTGGGCAGATGTTTTCATGGATTACCCTCAGATAATCCTGAGATCTTGTTGTTGAGTTACAACGTTATCAGCTCAGATAATGTCATTGTGTACAGAAAGTCATGGGGGTTTTTCCCCCTTTGTTCTTCCCTTTGTTTTGCCAGTCAGGACTTTTTTCTGCCTTTTGTTTTGCCGCCTGCATTGCTTTACCTTTACCTACTCTGAATTTCACCTTTACCTCTCAGTTGCTCTCTATCAGGAAGTCCTTCAGAACCCCTACCATAAGCCCTATCTTCACTACCTCGGACCAATTTAGCACTGCTAACAAACTCCTCAAAGTGTCCTGGAGAGGCACAGCATTCCTTGGAATCACTGGTCAGTCTTATTGTATGCTTATTGCACTGCTTGCATCTGCTTCCAGCTCCTTCTGGCTTTGGGAAGAGCCATGGGAAGGAGGGTTGGAGTGCACTGCTGTCGTGAGAGTGCTCCTTGTGCAATGGGCTTTCATTCATCTCTTGAGAGCTTCTTGGATAAGCACAGGCAGGAGACGGGGGAATTGCCATGGGTGCATATGCCTGGCCACCTCTGCAGTAAAACACTGGCTATCAGCCCAGCTTGTTACACAGGCAGTAGTTAACCTCCTTGCACAAACACTGTGCACACAAACTGTTGCAGCCACATTTCTTAATTGGACAGGAACTGACTAGTCCTGTCACAAGATGAAGGAGAGTGCTTTTATCTCTAGGTAGAACAGCCAGCTGCAATGTGTTCCATGAATCCACTCCATGGACTGGGGATCAAATTTTAATAAGGTCTATTCAGCTGTTTATTCTAAGATGGTTCAAGTGAAATGAAGTCCCATCAGTGATTACCGACTTGTCAGAGTACAAATAAAATAGAAAAATGTTGTGTTTTCATGAACATGCCTGATAATCTCTCCGTGGAGTTTACATTGGGCCAGTGTATTTGAACAGAGCAAAAACAAACCCAATAGCAAGCATGCCAACAGCGTGAGTCACTCTATCTGCTTTCCCATCGGTATTCCCTTTCTATTATTTGATTGCTTTGTCCCACCCTCCTCATGGATTATTATTGTACAGTTCTCAACTTACACGAGCAGTTCCTTAGGGCTGGGACTTTAATTATATTTTGCGCAATACTGTAGCATGAGTAAGTTGGAGTAGATAAGAGTTTAGGTAGTAGATAGGGTTTTTTGCAAGAGTCAAGGACATGCCTTGATGTCTTTGGCAACACATCCCCAGTCCTGACAGTTCATCTGTCACCGTCCTCCCTCACCCGGAAGGGGATGTCAGTGGAGAAGATCTCTTAAACAATGTAATCGCAGCAGGAAGCAGGAGGTGAGGTGTGTGTGGGTATGGCACCAGTCTGTGTCACGGCAGGGCCTCCCGCCACCCCTGGGGCACAAGGCCGATAGGAGCTGCCAGATTCCTTGGCAGCTGGAAGGGTCAGAAAGAAAGCAAAGGATGAGGTGAAGGGCACAAACTGGGTCTTTAGTCCACGGTCCTGGTACTCATTTTGCAAAGACTGTTTTGGATGAAGACATCACAGCACACACCGCTGCTGTCAGAAAAGGCTCAGGGAATGCTAGTCTTCTTTGATCTGGGTTAGCTTAAGTGGCTTACAAAGGTGGCGTGAGCTAACTTTGATGACTTTGCCTGATGTGGTAAAAAGCAGATGTAAGTGCTGATGTCTTCACTACACTCATCTAGATCGTTAACAGGACTGCTGGCCAAGCATTTGTCTCAGGCACAAGTCTCTTGCCTGAGTAGTCTGGCCCAAGGGAAAGGGGTCAGTGTGAAATAATAGGATTTTTATCTCCAATGCCTCGGCTTCCTCTGAAAGGGAGGCTGTCTGTAGGACAGATTGGATCATGGATGCATGGGTGTGGATTCACAATGTCTTTGTCCTCCTCCCTTGTCTGTCTTGCCTTGTTTTAGAGAGAGGAAAAGCAGCTGGAGCTGACCCTGGAGACGCTCATCAGTCAGGTGGCTGACCTGAAGAACTCCTTGGTCAGTTTTATCTACAAGCTAGAGAACGAGTATGACCGACTCACATGGTAAGGCGTCTCACTGTTGATCACTGCCAGAGTTCTTCAGAGTTGGCTCAAAGGATTGATTAAAAAACATTAGCTTCTTGTCAATAGGTTTAATTTTTTTTTTTACATTTGTGCTGGAGGAACCACTACACATCTTCCACAAGAAAACCAGTTGAAGTTGAAATCCATTGGCTGGCTTCAAGCTGTGGAGTAATAGGAGTCATGCTAACACTTTTTAATCCAGACATTTTATGGGAACTAGACTTACATCTGCAGTGAGTAGAAGTTTTCAGATGAGAAACCTTAGAGACCCTCATACACTATAAAACAAGGAATGGTTCTTTCTGCATTTCTTGACCTTTTCTGCCTTTTTATGGCTCTGATATAAACTGAGCTTTTGTGTTTTGCTGATTTTGCTTTACCACACAGTTTGAGAGCCTTGCAAGATGGCATTATCTTCCTGGAGAATATGGAGCATAAAGATGTTGTAGCTGCAGCTTAATAAAGTATATGGTATCTTAATGTCTGCCACTGCAGCAAAGCTTCACAGACAAGTTAACATTTATGGTTAATGATGCAAAAGGCAGGAGAGCTGATGAATCCCACACAGAGACCAAGCTGAAGGCGACCTCCTTGAAAAGATTATCAGTTATTTAGTTTCATTGTTCCTTATTCTGGATAGCCAAGCTATAAATATTTTCTCTCCTGGCTGTACTGCTTCGGAATGAAATTATTTCTTAGACCTTGCTTCGGAGTTTCATTGGGAGAAGCAGTGACAAGGAAAGAAGTTCTTCTCTGTGTGTTACTGAAATCCCAAATAACCGTCACCTTCACTGCTACTGCTTGCAATGTCCCTGAGGTGTTTGCTGCGTTTGAGCCATTTCCAGTCAGGACTGGAGTTTGTCCACACAGCCCTAGGTGTTACTGCTTACTGTCTGGAGTAGACTGATTTGAGGACTAATAGTGTGTTTTCCTCACTCCTCAGCCATTTGAGTGAAGAAGAGAGAAAAGCCCTATGTGGCATCCCCATTCCATGCCCTTTCTTCTTTATTTGCTTTTCCAGGCCTTCAGTTCTGGACAGCTTTGCATTGCTCTCAGGACAGCTGAACACCTTGAATAAAGTGCTAAAGCATGAGAAGACTCCGCTGCTGCGAAACCAGGTGATCATCCCCCTCGTGCTGTCTCCAGACCGCGATGAGGAGATCATGGTAAGACATGTCCCTTGAGTATCTGAAAATGCTTGAGTGCCTGAGTGTTCAGCTGGGCATTCCTCAGTTCTGGGTTTAAAGGAAGAAAAGACAATAAATACCTCTGTCTGAGAGCTGCTTTGCTGTGGGGTTTTCACCTACCAACCAACACTTGCACTAGATACACTTTACAGAAGGAATTCCTGTTAATAAATATGTTGCTGTTACTAAACAGGCACAGTGCAAATTCCTAGGCAAGTTGTTGGGATTTCCTAATGCTCTCCAGATCAAGGTTTCCCTGTAGCCTTGTTCAGCACCGTGGGCTGTGCCCTGGGCTGGAGGAAGAGGCTCTGAGTGAGGCTTGTCCCACTGTTGCAGCGGCAGACGGAGGGGCGTGTGCCGGTGTTCAGCCATGAAGTAGTGCCCGACCATCTTCGAACCAAGCCCGACCCTGAGGTGGAGGAGCAGGAGAAGCAGCTGATCACAGATGCAGCTCGAATTAGCCCTGACGCAGCACAGGTAGGCAAAAAAGAGTTTGAGACTTATGCCTCTTATCCCTAGGGCACAAGATGCCACCCTTCCATTTAACAGTTTTCTTTTTCATCTGTGTCCTTTCCTGTCTGAGATTTCTCCTGCTGGCCCCAGCTGAGGTTTGGTTTTCCTCACAGCTCTCTGGCTGGTCACAGGAGGTGCAGACCAACCAGTCAGAGGTGAAGGCTATCCCATCCCCACAGTGCCCTCCTGCATGCATTAGCACTGGGCACTCTAGGCTCAGCTAGCAAAACACTTATATTTGGTTACACAGATCCTGGGAAGGGGAAAGTTTGTTCATTCATCTTGCTGATTTGTACTGAGTTGGAGGTTTCCTGGCAGTTTCTGACAGTTTTCATTTTGCAGAAACAGATCCAAAGTCTGAACAAAATGTGTTCAAATTTGCTGGAGAAAATCAGTAAGGAAGAGCGTGAATCTGAAAGTGGAGGTATGTCACTGAGGTGGAAGTGGGGCACGGAGTTCAAGCAGCAGTCTTGAGAGAGTAGAGGCAAAATAGGTATATTGGAGAGCCTGAAGTATAGGAAACGCAGCTGAGCAGCATAAATTAAAACATTCCAGAAGATGCAAGATTGGCTGTCCTGGAGCCCCCTAATTTGAGAAGGGAGCCTGTGGATGCAATGTGTCTTCCTTGTGTGACCTGTGCATGATGGGAAGGTTGCTCCAACCCTTTGACATATCCCCCTTTGAGGAGATGATAAGTATCTGCCAAGAAAACTTCCCAATCAACTTTAATTAATAAAAATAGCTGTGAAAATGCAGCCGCAGTGAATGAGAAACCCATTAGCTATGTTCTGAAGGAGTCTGCATGTTGGCAGGCAGGCTCTCGTGTGATGCTGTCTAGATAATGGGTACTTCAGGCTCATGGCCAACCTTTTCTGGTTGTGGTGTTCGCTATTCCTGGGAGTGCCACACACTACTCATAAGGGCAGTGGCATATTTTTACTGTCATCTTTGACACAGGACCTGAGCACTTTGACACAGGTTCTGTCCAGTATCTGGGATTAACAGTGTAACTGGGCACATGTGTGGCAAAAAAACTTTCAGACACCATGTTTCTTATGAGCCTCCAAAAGGGGGTGTTGCTATTGTGTGTCTAAATCGCAGTGCTTGCTACCTGACTTAGGATTCAGCATGCAATAGCCTTTAGTGGGAGCTTCTTTATGGGCATGGAGGAGTTAGCTCACTCTATCCTCCTTCCATAAGCAGATTATGCCCTGCTCTCAGTGAAAAAGCTCTTGGATCACCAGTGTCCATTGATTTTGCAGCTTCTTTGACCTTGCTGGGACTCTTTTAGGACAGCTTGTAAGAAATTAATCTCTATTGCATGCACTAAAGTAGCTGAAAAGTAAATTCAGGACCAGTTATGCTACTTTGTAAACCTGATTGCCAAGTCTAAAAATAACTTCCAAAATAACTTATTCTTTTACAGGCTTAAGACAGAACAAGCAGACCTTCAACCCTGCAGATACCAATGCACTGGTAGCAGCTGTGGCCTTTGGGAAAGGGCTGTCCAACCGGAGACCTCCAGGCTCTGGGGCATCTGTCCAGTCGGGCCAGCCAGGAGCTGGTGCCATCATTGCAGGTGCTTCAGGCATGCAGCAGGTCCCAATGACAGGTGCACCAGCTCAGCAGCAGCCAATGCTGGCAGGTGTGCAGATGGCACCAGCAGGGCAGCCAGGTAAAGTTCCGTATCTGAGATCAATTGAAATCCAGGGACCAAGGAAGACAAATGCAGATGTAGAGATTCGTCCCCAGTCACCTTTTAGATGTAACTAAGTATGAGGTTCCTTTCTGGCCTTAATAGCATGAGTCAGGTTATAATAGAGGAGCAATACCTGTTTAAAATTAGCTCAGGTGAGGTGGATCCCAGCCAAACAGCTTCAACTTCTTAACTCCCACTGCAATACTATTTTAATAACAGACTTAGTGAACATGGGAATCAATATGGAGGGAGATCACAGTGTAGTTTTCAGGGATCTGTACTGGAGGTTTTCCTGTGAAATTTAAATTGTGGGTAGGTAATAAAGTGAAAAAGTCTGATGATAATGAGTTATTTAAGGTAAAAAAAAAGTTTTCTGTAAAAAGTTAGAAGTATTTCCTGTACAAAGTGACTTTGCTTAATATCAGTGGAGGACATTTACATTGAATATGAAGTGAAATACATAGACATAGAAATTTAACTGTGCACATCCAGCACCTGGACTCTAACCTAGTGACTTGTATTTGTGAAATACATCTATGATAGAAGAGTTCTGTAAAGACAATAACTGGGTGGTTAATTGGGGCAGAAATGCAAACTATATGCTAGGAATTTCTAGAAGAGGAACAGAGAGGATATCTTCAGGCCGTTCTGTGAATCCGTTGGGCACCCACACCTGCAATATTATGGGTGGTTCTGATATCTTCTCTGCTAGTGGGCATAGCTTTGGGCTAGGGAAAAGGAACTGGAAGCCTATAAAATCCTGAATTATATACAGCAGGCAAATGAGGAATGATTGTTCATTATCTCCCATGATACAGAAGGATTTGTGAAAGTGCACCAATCAAAATGTGGTCTTGTAGATTTGGAACAAGAGGGAGATACTTTTCTGAATACTAAATAATTACACTATAGAGCACATTGCCTAGTGTGTGATAGGTAATGTTTATATGAGATGGAAAAATAAGTAAGTACATAGACTTCTGGATGAAAAATCAGTCGACATCTAACCCTGAGGATACCAACTCTGATTCCATGATCCTGAGCTACAATATGTTAGAAGCAGAATAGGTATTCTGCAAGGATGTCACTGCAGGCTTGCCCTGCTCTGGTATTCCTCCTTAAAAATCCTCTGCTGTCAGGAATGGGTTTGGCCTGGGGGATCTGCAGGCTAACCCTGTACTGTCAGAATCTTTATGTTAATTGCAATTTAGGATATCCAATGTCCTAATTGATGTTTTCTTGCCTCCATATAATGACTGTTGTTCAGATTTGTAGTTGAGCAACAGTATTGATCCTGAGTTAAATATGTATTTGTGTAAGAGTTAAAAAGTAATTTTCAGTGTAACTTAGTAACAAAGAAGACCTCCTGTGATTCCTGCCTGAATACCAGAGACACTGTATCCAGGTTGGGGACAGTTGCTTCTGTAGGCCGAGCAGAGTGCGCTGGTAAGGAGAGCGCTTGTTCAGCCTGTGTGATGGGGAAAGTGCCTCTTGGTAAGGGCAGCTACAGTGGGCTTTGGCAAAGGTCAGTCTCACTATTCTGCTTTTGATAGTGTTCCTAGCAGAGGCTGAAAGCATACAAGAAAGTATATCTTGACCACAGTTGGTTTTTAGGCATTTTAAGCCAGAGTTTGGTTTGATACCATTGGGTACAGTAGCCATTAATTTCTGCAGTTCTGGTTTGAATTATGGTTTTTACTTCTACAACACCTATTGCACTATGTCCCACAGCTTTATCATATTTTGCTTAAAATCTTTTCTGTGTTTAAATATTTTGCTTGATGATTTTATTGCATTTTTTAATTTATGCATGTTGTGAGAAATGGTGAATCATCATTCCTCAGTTACCTTCTCCGTACCAGTTTTCACGTTTTGGAAATCTGTCATGTCTCCTTCCTTTGTCTATTTTTAGGTGTTTTTCCCTTAGCTAAGTCCTATTCTCTTTAATATGACTTTATGTGAAAAATATAACTTGGACCATCCTTTTGACTCTTACATGTACTTTTTCTGGTTGTTCTCAAGACTGGGAACACCACAACCACTCAGTGTCTCAGATGTGGGTAAACCATATGGTTCCATTCACTGTTGCTTTTGGACTGATTTTGGACTAACAGTATTTGTCTCCTGATTGTTAGTGATATCTATCAGTTGTCTGTCCTTTCTTTGCTGGCAATGACCCACTATGGATATGTTTGAGAAAGTTTAATAATCTTTATTGTTTTAGGCTTTTGCTTATCAAATCTTTTCTTGTCCTGCTGCACTATAATTCTAACTTTCAGAAGTTATCCTTTTTCTTCTGCTTCAGTTTGAAGACACTGAAGGAGTGTTTTTTGACTATCCCTCTGCACTGCTCTTTAATCACTGTTTATTTTTCAGATCATCTTAGTTTTGTCTAGCACTCTACACTTACTGTAAGCTGCTAGTAACATGTCTTTGAACACACTCCCATGTGAGATTGGTATCAGCAGAGAGTAATAATGCCCAAGAGGTGGATGTGGTTACAAGAAATTAAGAAATCTGAGAGAGGCTTAGTAATTTAAATATACACCCTGACTATAAATAATGCTACAGGGAAGGGGATACAGACTCTCTGAGATGGAATTGGACACAGTCTGGGTTCTTCTTTGTGTGCTGCTGCCAGTAACTTCTGTGAATCTGAGTCAGACACTCCTGTGGGAACCTCCTGGCAAAGAGAAAGGCTTGCTCAGGATGAAAAAATAATAGAATTGGAGGGGATAGCAGGGGGACACAGGAATTGTCAAGGAGATTCTTCAGCAGAGAAAGATGCCGATTTGTAGAAGAGATGGATTGTGTAGGTCAGAAGCTGGAAGGTGCTGTAGCAAATGAGCCTGGAGTGGAACTGGAAAATGCCAGACAGGGTTGTTGTGAGTCTTGCATGCTTTTGAGCAAATGTTCTCTCATATTGCTGATTCTGCACTGCTTTTTCTTTTTTGTATCTCCAGGAAAAATGCCGAGTGGCATAAAAACAAACATAAAATCTGCCTCAATGCATCCATATCAGAGATGAGCTGAAGTGAACCAGACCCAGGGAACACCAACATTTGTTGCTACTGCAGGCGCCCTACCTGGATTCCTTCTAGGACTTCCAAGTCCCTTCACATATCCAGACACCATGTTCAGGAAGACAGGGTTTATAATGCCCTTCCCTGGATTTTATTTAGTTCTGGGTGGCTTGTGTGGAGTTGCTGCTGGCCATGTCTCCTGGACACAAGAACTTCTCTGTTCAGCCAGAGCAGAGGACTTTGCTTCTGGTATTGATGCCATCTTCTCCAGGTGTGGCCTGGAGGATAGCTGCCCTTTCCTAATACAGAGCCTGAAGAGCTGCACAGAGCTCCTTGTTTCTGCCTGTTCACTTGCTATGTTCTTCCTTTACTCTGTCTTGTTTAATAAAGACCTTGTTATGTTTACTGTGAGACACTGGTGTCCATCTCTCGGGACATAAGGACTCTTATTTCTCTTTGGGTAAGGCTACAGAGCAGCTCCAGTCTAAACCACACTGAAAATGTTGGAGGCCAAGTGCTGGAGCTGCAGGTTTATGTGTGAAGGGGCGTAGTAGAGTGAGTCAGCAGGGTACAAACAGAAGCAGCAAACATCTTGTGCATTAAAAATCAATTATGGCTATACCCCAGAAAGCAAAATACTGGAAAAGACTATTTCAAGGCCCACAGGAAGAAGGCAGCACTTGAGGAACAGAAGCACAGAGCTTTTGTATTCTGGTGCTGCAGCAAATCCCAGCTGGATCTGATTTCACTTCCATGCTTCTCTTCTGTTTTCTATAAAGTTTGTTAGCTGCTTCAGGATTGATTTATCACTTCAGAAAGGTATTTCAATGTGCCCAGGACTGACACTTCTGGATGGGCCCGGTTGTGAAGTCTGGCTCATTTCTCTTAGGAACTGGGCACTATGAAGCCATCTCTCTTCTACTTTCTGCCCTTGAGCTCTAACATATAATCTGCCTAAAGAGAGATTCCTGTGAGACAAAAGGGTGGGGGCACATGCCCATGGAGCCTGTCACTACACACAGCACTATCCTAAAGGACAAATGTCCTGCCTCTGGTTGCTCTTGCATGAACTTCCTTTTGACTTGTGTTGAAAGCCAGCAGTGTGTTTTACTCAATAGCATCTGTCAGCAATCTTTGGGTGAGGAAATCTCCACTCAGCAGATACAGCCTGCAGCTGCTCCTGCACCACTTGCGCCTCTGAGCTAATCAGATCCAGCTCACTTGTGGAGGCTGTGAGCTGTTCTCTCAAAACAAAACCATCCACAAAGCCGTGACTAGGGCACTTGTTGACCCGTTTCGACGTGCTGGCCCTTGAAAAGCACTGAGCTGGGAAGTAGAAAGTTGAGCTGGGAGCACAAACAGCTTATACAATAGCAAAGCTGCTCCACTACAAATGAGTGCAGTGATGTGTCTTCAGTGGCACCATCCCAGCTGGACTGGTGGAATTGCTTTTTGCTCCTAATGATTGTGGAGGTCCTGGCTCTCTGGGATGCCACTGACTGCAGCAGGGAACGGCTGTGTAAGCAGTGGAGGCACGTTCCTGGTTCCAGTGTGAGTGGTTTGTGCAAAAACAAGCCTGACAGCCAGGGAGTCGGAGCCTGCAGGGCTGTTCCTGTGATGCGCTGAGAACCACGGGAGTGGCTGTTCCCAGCTCTGCCTCATGTCCTTGCTTTGGCTGGAAAGGAAGGCAGAATACTGTGTGTGTCACATCCTTGGCACTCATCATTCATGGAGCCTTAGCTCTGGGATGCTGCTTCACTTCATCCCCCATAGACTGGCTTCCTTATAAAGCTAAAATGCCTCAGTGCTGGAGCCCAGGGCCAGCAGCTGGCTGGAGTGGTTGGGGCAGCCTGGGACACAGGCGGGGCGTGGCTGCCTGCTACCCACGCTAACCTGAGTAAAACGCCTCCCAAAAACGCCTCCAGTAGGGCAGGCCAGACCTTTCACACACTTGGACGGGAGGAAGGGAAACACAGGCAGGGTTTTTTCCGTAGATTATAAAGCAGGGAGGCTGGCCAGGCTCGCCGGCGTAACTTCCTGCATGACACAGGCTGCCGCGAATTAGTTCTTGTGTAAATTAGAGCACTGTTGTTAGGAAAACAGTTGTTTTTAAACTGATGTGTCGCTGCTACAGTGGCTGGTAGGTTGTTCTAGAAATTATTTTCCTTGTTGCACTTTAGATTGAAGCTGCATTTCTTTCATTCCCTTCAAGTCAGTGGATCTTCTCAGGAAGGATCTGAGCCTCTGAGTTGTAAGTACCAGAGGAGTCAGATATTATGATCAAGCTTTCCTGATCCTTTTTTGTGGCAGACTGAACTGATGAAAGTCCCTTTTGCTTTAAGGCATATTTTCCATTTCTTGACTCACATCCAAATCTCCTTATGCGTCTGCGTCCTTTGGGACACTGGACCAGGACACACTATTCTAATTGTGGGAATGGGAATTTCAGATATAGAGCGACTTTAACCTCTTACCCGGTTGTTGCCAGTGCTTGAATGTTTAAACAGGGAGTGGGAACAAGCCTTTTACCCGTAAAGTCACTGTGGTCTGCAAGTCCAACAGGGATTCACTATTCCTGGGGCACTGTCAGAATAAAAGCAGGACCCTGCTGGGCCAGGGCAAAGGCTCAGGCTGTCCTGCTGTGGCAGGGGCCAAGCAGGTGATTGGGAAGCACACTTCCTGTGAGCATGGGATGTGCTGCTATTCTGAACCCTTGTGTTTTTTCCCTTGCCTTATCCAATCCCTTTTGAACTCATCTCTTCCAAGGAGAGTAATTTCAGCAGGGAGGAGGCTCAGCCCTAGCATGGCAGGTGCTGCTGGGCTGTCTGGGCTCCAGCTCAGGTGCAGCAGAATGATGGAGCACTGGTTTGTTGTGGCCCCCCAAACCTCCCCTCAGTACCTGCCAGGCTCTGGTGCAGACAGTGGGATCTTTCACTGCATGACCACACTGCCCTGCTGCCAAGGGCTCCCAGAAGAGCAGGCTGTACCCACCATGACTTCATGTTTTCTCAGGTAACAAGCTTTACACAATTTAGCACTCCCTGCTGCAAATTTATGCTCATGTAGAGCTGCTCCCAGCTCTACAGGGAGCAGCTCCTCTCCTGCATCACACTTGCCCAGGCCGCCCGTGAGCTTGTTCCTTGATCACACACACTGCTGTACCAGCTCTCTGATACTTAAGCACGTACAGTGCCAAAAAATTTATCATGTTAGTCTGACAGGCTTATTGTCTGTAATCCTTGTTGATTGGTATTTATATAACTCTCCTTTAAGTCTTTATCAATTTAATCACATATTTTTTGGTCATTATTTTGCATATGATCTCTATCGAATAGACACACCTGTTTACAAGGCCATCCTGTTTACTTTTTTAATATGTTGGCATAACATCAACTTGCTTGTTCTCTGGAGCTTCTCCAGGTTTCCTTGTGTTACTGGATCTCAGCATTAATAGTTCAGATTTTTATAAATGGATGTTATTTTTTTAGATGCAGGATACCCAGACTGTTGAGTTTTCAACATTTGCCTTATGCAACTGTTGTTTTACATCCTCCTGAGTTAGTGTGGAAAGCGTTTGACCCTCATGACAGGAATGCTTCATCTGGCTATCTGGCTTCCTCCTAAATGCAGGAGAGAGATATTTATTGCCTTTCCTTCCTGCCCAGCTATCCACAGGCCCACTATTCCGTCTGTATCGCACATGCAGCCATGCTGGGTTGTGCCTGCAGCCTGTCCTGCTGCTGCCCTGGGCCCCATCATCTCTGGGAGCCATGAAGCTCAGAGTGGTGCCCCACTTCCCTGCATCTCCCTGCATCCAATGATCAGCATGAGGAACACCTGCTGCTTGTTTGTTCTCTTGTCCGGTCCCCAAGCAGCGATGTGCACACAGATGTCTTCTTTTGTTTAAACAAGCAAAACATAGCACTTTGTTTGTTTTTTTAACCTACAGATCTTTTAAGTGGGTGTCATTAAGCCTTTAGAGTGGAAGTGAAGAAGGTGAGGTGTCAGAGAAGAAGCAGCTGAAAAGATAGGGTTACAGAGGAGTGAGGGGAATCTCTTCAGTTCTCCACACCACAGGTAAAGCAGGGTTTCGGTGTGGGCTGTGGGGTTGGTTTCCATCCTCCTGCTAGGATAAGATCTTTCTGCCAGAAACATCTGGGATCAAGGGAGAAGTCTTGTGGTGTCTGGGTTGAGAAAGCCAGAGCACTTTTTTTATGTTAAGAAGCAAGATAATGGCGTGCTTGCTGCCAAAGGGTGTTCAGCCAAGTTTTTCATCTGCATTGTTTACAAAGCAGCTTCACCTGCAGCTCACAGAGGAGAGACAACATGGAAACAGCAGCAAAAGGTGCATCTTAACTGACCTCTGAAAAGCTCAGAGATTGCTTGGAAGTCAGAGGCACAAGCAAAGGGCAAGTGGTGGAAACTGTTCCGCAGTCTGGGTCTGTTCTTTTCCCCAGGCTTCCTGCATGAGCTTGGTGCCCCAGGAGAGGCAGAGCCTGTCTCTGTGACAGCTGGTGCCTATAAAAGGATACACAGGTGTTTTCAAAATATCCCACGGATCTCCTCCTTCCACCCAAGTGCCATGAATCTTCAACTATCTCAGACACAAAATGTTACCACTTAGTATCTCACAGGGATGCTGTGGTGGTAAAAGCTTATGCTCAAGAAATGGGATGTTTGGATGTATTTGTAATACATGCCACAAAAATAGTTCAAACTGATGTGATTCCACAGTTTATTTATTGTCCCTATGATACTGCAGCTCTCTGGCTGGATACAGGAACACTGCTTTGGTGGAAACCTGCACTTAGAAATTAATGAAAACCTTCTGCAATTTTCTTAGGGGTGACCCTGTTAATGAGAGCAATGCAAAGCATGCTGTCTGGCTCCTTTGAAGGATAATCCTTTGTCCTTTTTATGTTTTTGGTATGTGTTTTTTAAAGAAAGGAAATTAGTGCATGTATATTTCTGACTGAGATGCATATTTTTCCAAAGTTAGGAGTTCAAGAACTGTAGTTCCTGTAGCAGCTATCTTATCACTGCTGCTCAGATTCTGTCATTGATTTACCTGCATGCTGTAAGGTTTCTCCCTTTGCTACTATTATGTTTAAGCAGTTTCTGCACTGAAATAGCAGTGGGTGCTAAGTCCTGCCTGGTATGTCAACTCCTTTCCTCTGAGTAAAGACTGTGCCCCAGGGTACATCTGCATTAAGTTTTTTATTTGCTGGCCATACATTGGGATGAAGGCCATGCTTTGGGGCATTGCTGTCTATGGGTGTTATTTCAAAGCTGCAGCGTTTCCCAGGATGTTTCTCTTTTGAACACAGACCTCCCCCCTCTATGCCTGCTGCCAGGTGGCTTTGGTGGGATATGTCTGTCCCCTACTGCCATGTGCCAGTCATGGGCTCTGCCCACTTTGGTGTGCAGCACAGAGGTGTGCTGTTCCCACCAGAATTTGGCTTTAAAATGTGCAGTGGATGCTTACATGGAGTTTATTTTCGGTACTGATGCAGTACTGAAGTTGGGGTCCTGCAGTGTGATATGAGAGAGATGGCTCTTGTCTCCTGCTCCGCTGCAGCAGCATGGCAGGATCTCAGAGCACTGCCTTGAGAGCTCATGGTTGTAGCTAATACTGGAACAGTTTGCATCCCCCTGAGAAACATGTTCTGCGTGAGTGGGCTGTGGAACCAATTATGGCTGTCTTGTTTTTGTATATTTAGGTTCTCATGGGTATCACATCAATAGAAACAGCGTTAATCATCATCCTCATCATCGTCATCATCATGGCACAGCCTGTTTTGGTCCAGTCAGCAGATCAAGGCATCAGGCTGTGACTTGATTGCACATGGGGCTGTGCGGGAGCTTCCACGTGTGCAGCCCCCGCCGCAGAGCGCGGGCTGGGCAGCAGGAGCCGGGCAGCCCCGGGGCTGCGGGCGGGAGGAGCCGGGAAGCCCCGGGCTGCGGAAGCCCCACTACAGCTGCCGAGGAAGTAATGACTCACAGAATGCTTCTGTGGGTGCGTCCACCATTGCTCTTAAATGTTGGTATTCACTCACACAGGGAGTGAAACCAAGAGGAAATTATTTTGACCACGCAGCTCGCTCTCCCTTTGCGTCCTTGTGTCCTGTGCTCTCTGGTGTGTCTTGCTGGAGCTCAAGTGCAAGATGCTTGTCCCCTCACACGTATTCAGGGAGGCCATCAACAACACTTTTTGGAGAGGTGAGTATATATCTGTCACTGGGAGAAACAGTGCAGCCCCTCACCATGGGAGCTGCCCCACTGCCGCTGTCCCCTTCCCTTGTGCCCCTTGGACCTGCCAGGAGGTCATGGCAGACCTGCCACAAGTTTTCCTATCCCTCAGTTTCCTTTTTCTCCCTACCCACAATGGGTCTCAGGGCATGTACTTGTGCTGCTGACTGTGCCAGTGGACAACCTCAGAAGCAGAGAAGATGCCAGGCAGGCCAGGGAGGACAGTATCCCCTGCCAGCCTGCAGCCCAGACAGGCAGGCAAAGCCCAGCCCTGGCTGGAGCTAAACATGGCCTCATTTCATGGCAAAACAATTCCTCTTTGTGCAGCCTGTTCTCCCAGAACAATCCTCTGCTCTGACAATATTCTTTCTATGGCTTAGTCCCTGTGGAGTGACCAGCAACGTGCTCAGCCTGATGCCTGGCAGCTCACAGCCCGCTGCCCCACGGCCGAGGTGCAGCCCCTGAGACCTCTGCCCTGGGCAGCCTCTGCTGAGGACTCTGTGGCCACTTCAGGTCAAGGCAAAGTCTTCTTAGGAACGTCCTCAGCACAGCCTAGAGCACTTGGGAGGGTTTTTTCTTCTACCTTTGCTCACTCCATGGAGCTGCATGGCACCGCTATTTCCCAAGTTAGGAGGACAGCCCTGGGACACAGTTGTGGAGTGTGACATGTGGGTGTGAAGTCACCAAATCTGACTGTAATCCCAACTGCCTGAGGGAAGAAGTCACCCAGCTTTGCCAAGCTGCTCTCTCAGGCTCCAGGCAGTCTGGGACAGGTTGCCAGAGATGATCAGCTCCTGTCAGCCTTAAATCATGGAGGTAAAATGAACTGACATTGTATGGAAAGGGGACTCTGGGGATGAGGGGGACCATGGCTTTTTAATCACCTGCATTTTCTGTCTTCAGGAGCATGTGCCCATGAGACAGCTTGGAAGGTCCCTGAGAAGGGGCAGCTTTCAGGTCCCTACAAGAGAAGGAGCTCCCAGAGCTCCTGTGGTCTTCTGCCAAGGTTCACTTCATGTAGCCAGTCGCCAACACTTGTACGGCAACCAAGGACTACTGTTGAGCTGCATATGTTGAAACCTTCAGACCTCCTTCCACTTTCCAGCCTCCTGCCAGTCTTCTCTGGGCCTTGAGGTGGTCCTGTCATGCCTGCTGCCGTGCAGAGACACTGAAGAATGGGCTTCTCCAGGCTTTTAGTATCCTCAGACATCTTGCTGTGGCTGTGGCTCTGCTTCTTTCCCTCTCTCTGCCCCATGATTTGATGGATTTGAAACAAGCACCAGTATTCCATAAGACTATCCTGTAGGCCACAGGAACGAGTAAGGATGCTTTAACAGGTCCAGAGTGGGCTGAGACTTCTGGCACGTCTGTGGAGGACCCCAGGGTGTCCTGTATTGCTGGGGTGATGTTGCCAGCCCATGGAGGTGGGTGTCAAGGCTCACACTGGAGAGGCTGCTATGCAGCTGACAAAGAATTCTTGTCCCAGCAGGAAACAACAGCAGTCATGTGTACTGCCCACCTCGACTGGCAGGCAAAGTCCAGCAATTAATCACACCGGGGTGAAAGTCTGCTGTCAAAGCTCCAGTGCACTCCCACAGTGCTGGCAAGCTTCTGAGTGATGCTTCCAGTGTCCCTTTATCTCACGGAATGCTTATCTGCAGTTGACGTTTTAATGTAAAACTACAGTGCCATGTTACAGCAGGGGTTTCAGCAGGGTCATCTCATGCCTGTTGCCTACAGAAATGTTGGTTGTTTGCTGGTAGCTTGAGTGGCTTCTAGGGACCTCAAATTCCAGGAATGAAAGTATTTCTTCTGGCTTAAGAGGAGACGGCAACAGTAATGAGGTAATTGGCCTTTACTGCCACTATAATGTCATCAGCACAAATAATGTACAAAATTTTGCACAAGGTGAGTCACTTGATATCAGCCATGGAAGGAGGTAGCACATCAGCCTAAACAACACATGCACAGGCATGGCCTACCTGCCCACCTCCATTTATTGAAATTGCAGAGTGACACAATGGCATTTAATGGGCCTTCGGGTGCCGTGTCATCTCTCACCACTTCTAGTGGTCATGAAAGCCTTTACTGAGTCTCTCAGTATAGACTGAGGTGTTGTAGGAGCATTTCTTGGACATTTTGTGACTGTGAGTATAATCAATTTACCTTTTTTTCCCCCTGTGGAGCCACAGAGAAAGTGTGCAGCAATAATTTGTGGTTGATAGTGCTTTAGAGTCCAACCTCAAGGAAAGGGAAAAGGGTAAAACAACGTTAGAGGACCAATTTGCATTCAGTGTTTTTATCTGGTCACATGCAAGATCTTGGGTTGTTCAGGATTAAATAAAAAAGGATGGGAGGATCTGTAAATAATTTCCTCACTCCCCAAGTGTAGTAAGATGTGTAAATTTACTAACTATGTGTGCCAAATATATTACTGAAAAATTACAGGGCAAATTGTTCCTTTGTTTCATTTCACTGAATTAATTTGAAGTTTTTATTTTCTTTTAGATTTTTCAAGTTGAATAATGTTAATGTCTTTGCCAAATTAAACTCTCACGATTCAATTGATCAGTATTTAAAAAAAAATTCATAGTTATAAATTAATTGGAGAAGAGAATATAAATTTACTATAGAAACCAGGCATGATCAAATAGATATTTTAGTTCCCCAGAAAATCGGGATTTTTAGAATTTCTAAATTCTTAGAAAACTGAGAGACTTGACACCTGAAGAGAGTGAAACCTCCCTTTTCCCACCCAGCTGCATGGTGAGCCTAAGCCAGTATTCAAGATTGGCACCAGAAAAGGTGCAAGAATGCACCAGCATCTCTCATTGCATACAGAAAAAATTGTCATTACTAATCCCTGAGGTCATAACCTCTCATGAACTTCATTCCTTTGCCATTGCTTAGTTCTTACAGGCCTTCCCATCTGATAGTCTGGTAATCGGCTGCACAAAGGATGGCTTCAGTGTTCTTGCCTTCAGCAAGTTACATTAGCCCACGCCTGCTTTTTGCACCAGGGCAGAGCCATGAGGGGAAAGAGATGTGCGTTTGGCTCTGCAAGGAGAAAGCAGAAGACAAGAGGCGGTGGAGGGAGCAGTGCAAAGGAGGAATGCAGAGGCTCCCACCCACCTCCATCTTAGCCTTACTAAAGCTAAAGTGAAAATGATATGTTGTTCTCCAGGATGAGAAACAGAGGAAGGAGCTGAAGCTTTTCCAAACTGGAGCCTGGTGCAGCCCAGACTGCTGGGTCCAAGCACAGGTTGTTTCCTGAATTGCAGGTGAAGAGTTAATGACTTGCAGGGCTTTGCCAGCTGCAGGAGTGGCTAGTGCAGGCAGGACTCCCTCGTGCAGGCATGTGACAGGATCATCTCTGGTCTGACGGTCCAGACTGCAGTCAGGGTGACATGCTTGGCTGGCTGTGAACAGCTTTTCTCTCCCAGATTTCAGGTCAGATGGGCAGGATTCAAGATGGAAGCAGAAGATTACCCATATATAAAAGATTCTGTCCCAAGACACTTTGGGAAGATCAGGCTGTATGCAACAGGTCACATCACTTGTCTCACCCACCTCCCTTATTTTTGAGGGATCTCCTTTGTTATGTGTTCCTGTGCTACCCTGCTTTCAAAGAGGCTGGAAGGCAGACACCCAGATCCACAACACATAGTGTTGTACATCTGTTGAGTCCTTGCTGGAGGCCTGTCCCCAGGTGTTAGGAGGGGACAGTGCAACACCTCCTTGGACAGAACAGCACCAAATCCATGTCCCTGCAGCCAGGGTGCTCCTGCAGACCAGGGTCCTGCCTAGGCTGCTGCAGCACTGCAAATGTGGGAAGGGTGAACACCAAGGAATCCGACACCTGCTGAGCATGAGAAGTAAACAAAGGTCAATATGCAGACAGGGAACCCATCAAAGCTAGTGAGTGTGGAAAGAAGAACACACTGATGGAGGAAAAATAAAATAGTAAAATCTATTTGATGTGTTGGAGAATTAAGGAGAGAAACAGAAGAAGCTGTAGAAAGGAAAACCTAATGAGTAAATACCGCACAGAAATAGTGGTGGCAGACACAACAGGGACATAGACTCCAGGACCAAGAGAGGAGAAATAAATTCTCTTCAGAGCAGAAGTAAAAAGAGTGACCTGGAAATTAATTCCAATAGCAGGAAGAGGCTGGGCTGTGCAATTTGGGGCTCATTGTTAGAGCTTAACATGCCTGCCAGCAAGGGTGGATCCAGAGGAGAGAAGGAATGCTTGGAGAGAGCTATGAAATGCAGGATACAAGGTGGAAAAGAATCCAGTACTAGGAAGTGTGAAGGAATATACTGATCTCTAATTTCATTACTAACTACACAGCAAGGTTTCCAATGAATTGGACCACAAATCAATTAAAAAGAATGTTGCAAAAAAAAGAGGACAAAAAAAGGAATAAAGTGAAGAGTAACAAACAAGGCTGATGCCTATACTTAACAAGGGAGAAAAAGTGATCCAGAGTGCTTCAGCTCTGCCAGTCTGGTGTTAAGAGTATCCAGTTAAAGAGTAGCACAGCACACAGGCAGAAAATGGAGGATTAAATAAAGTTTATTATGTCGACTAACTTGCTAGTTAAAAAAAACCAAAACCTTTCTATAAAGCTATAGGCCCTGTGTGGACTCCAGGGAAGCAGCTGTGAACCTTGGGACCGGTTAGGAACCGTGGTAAATGGTGGGGCAGAAACAAGCCCTGGAATATGGTGTGGGAAGGAATGGTTAAGGTCAAGATGAAATCAAAGACTGAGGAAAGGGAGCATATCAATACACACAGGTTACTACTGTGGTACTTTGTGGATATTTTTTACATTAATTTTCCTAAGGAATGGCACAAATATTAGGTGTAATCTGATTAAATCAGAATATTGTAGTGCATTAACAGTGTAGGAGAAAGTAAAGGAATGCTGTACCACCAAAAAAAATAGGGCAAGAAAGTCACCAGAAGAGACATTGACCTGCCTCTGCAAATGCAGCCTTGCCTGTATCCAGATAGGGAATTCTCACTAGATGAGCACAAGTCTGCAACTGCTCCTGGTCACCCAACTTCAGGAGAGGAAACGTGAAGAGCAGTACAGCAAAAAGAGCTACTATGGAATTAGGTGCAAGGACAGGCAGAGTAGTAAGAAAATGCAGGAAAAGCTTGTTTAGTCTTCCCTGTAATGGCTGAGAAGATGACTGCAGTCTAGAAATACACTGTAGCATGAACAACACCAAGACAGAACCTGGGTTAAATAAATTACAACGTCGGCACAGGAATAAATGTTTATTAATCAGCTGTGCATCAAATTAAGCTGGAAATGAGAAGATGATTCGTAACAATTAGGATAGTGAGTTCTGAAAACGCCTTCAGCCCAGATGAGTGCGAGTAAAGTCCCGGGCACTTTTTAGGATCTAGATTGGCATGGCTGTTTCCACAGGATGGAAACACTCTGGAAACTTCAGGCGGCCAGAGTCGGTCTCTGCGAAAGCTCGCGAGGTCGCGGTGCCTGTTGCGGTGTCACGAGGAGAAAAGAAAGCTATGAGCAGCTAGTTCATGGACCTGTACGGGTCTCCCTCACGCCGTCGAGGCGGCCCTCCGCACGGCACGGTGACCCTTTCCCAGCCGCTTTCCACCGGGGCAGGCCCCGCTCAGCCCCGCGCAGAGCCCGCCCGGCTCCCGCCGCAGCCCCGGCCCCTCAAGCCCCGCCGCGGTGGGCGTGACCACGGAGCGGGCGGGACGCGGCGGGCGCGCCAATTGGCCCCGGCTCTTCTGGGGGCGGAGCTCTGAACTTTCTGCCAATCGGCAGCGGCGGAGGGGCGGGGTTTCCCTCTTTAATGGCGGGGGTGGCCGTGGCGGCGGTAGAACGGGGTGCGGCTGGTGGTGAGTGCGGGTGGCCGTGGGATGGAGGGGGGCCGGGCCCGTTCTTGCCAGGCTGGGTGGGCTGGGGATGTCTGGTCTGTCCCGGCGGTCCTTTGGGATATTGCGAGGGGGCAGTTTGGGTGGAGGTGTCCGAGGTTAGCGGTGGGTCCAGTCTGGTCGTTGGCGTGAGCTGAGGGGGCTTTGGAAGGTGGTTGCAGAGCAGGAGGGTGCTGGGGAGGCCTTAGCAGAGTTCAGCTGCTTTGAGGGGCTAAACTTTGCTGCCAGGAATGCCGGGTCCTGTCCCTGGAAAGCCATGTGCTGGCTTGGCACCTGTTGGTTAGCCTGCTGGAGGAAGTTCGCGTATGTATATGTCCCGTCACCTGGGATGCTCATGGGAGGCGGTGTGTGATGTCCCCTCAGCACAGGGGCGGAGGGGCGCGTTGGGAGAGGCCGTGGCCTGATGGGTGGGACGGGTGTCGTGACACTGTGACGCGCCCTTGGCGGGTGATCGCGCTGGGTGCGGCTGTAGAGGCTGTCACCCCCACGGAAAGGTACCCGCAGTACCGCGTGGCAAGTCCACGGGTGTGCAAACCTGTCGTGTCAGAAAGAGGGACGCAAGCGGACTCCGAGTTGAATTGTTGGGGTGGGTTTTTTTTTGTTGTCTTTTTTTTTTTTTTCTTTCTTCGCAAAAGCAGCAGGGTCCTGACTGTGAGAGGAGCTGCAGTGCTCCTTGGCTCACAGCCTGGTACCGCTGCCCCAGCGCACCCATGGTGCCACGGAGGGGTGCAATTCCCTTCCCGCAGCCGGCTACTCTGTTTCGGGGCAGAGCCGGCCCCTCTGTTTGAGGCTGGGATGCTTTCCTGGCCCGGGGGGAGGACTGTCCCTCCGCGCTGTGTGCCGTGGCACAAACACCGGTCTCTGCCAAAGGCCGCGCTGGGTCCCGGCCGTGACGGCGCTGCCTCCCCACTGCTGGCCGGTGTCCCGAGCCCAGGGTACGCCTGCTTCCCGGCTTAGGGGACCGGTGGCTGCGCAGCCTCAGGACCGAGATCGACATCGCCCTGTTGGCGTTTTGGCGGGACTGTCCCAGCTCCACAGGCAGCGGAATAGCCCCGCGGGCTCGAAGAAAGGTGGCTGATCCCCCACACCTCGTGGTGGCGGCGCCGGGCCTTTCTGGGCCCGCTGCGGCCCTTCCGAGCCGCGCAGGCCCCGCTGGGCCGCGGCCCCGCTTCCGGGCCCGTCCGCGCCACACCCGAGCCGGGCCGGGAACCGCCCGGGCGGGAGAGGACCCGGCCTCCCTCCGGCGGCAGCGGGGCCGGCGCCTTTGCCAGAGGGACTGGCAGGGGTGGCAGCAAGGCTGAGCGGGGCGCTGCCCGGCTCCTGCCCTGGGCACCGGCCTGAGAGCTGCGGGTACGCTGAGCGGCCGAGGGCTGTCTTCTCCTGGGGCTTCTCTGCCGAGAGGCGCGAGCAACCCCCGGCGGCCGGGGAGCTTTCTTTCACCCAGCTCTCGGCATCAATGTAACCATTCAGATGGCTCTTCCCTCCTCCTCCGGGCAGGGTGGCAGTACCAGGCCTCCCCCGCTGCTGCGACACAATGTCAGCTTTGAGTGCCGGCTCGTGTAGGTGCTTGGCCTCCCGCTGGCCCTCGCTCTGGAACGCGGTGGCAGGAGGAGGAGGTCACTATCACCCTCCTGGTGGCAGCAGTTGCCTGGCCTCGGGCTCACCTGGCACTGGTGTGGTCGTGCACAGGGGTCTGTGCTTCCGGGACCACTGCGGGCTCGATAACCACTGATAGTACAGGGCTTGGTCTGTAGACCTCTTAACGTGGACCAGTGCCTCTGTTGTAACGAAGGGGAAGCTGGTTAAGCTACTTTTTTTTTAACGTTGTAACAGACTAAATGAGCCAGCAAAAATAGGCATTGCAACAAGAGGCAAAGCTTTGGGGGTGGCGGTCCATGCTTCAGTGCCTTGGGCTGCTGCCAGCAGAGGGGCTGTCAAGTGCTTTCCCTGTGATTGCTTATATTGGTTCTGAAGTCCTAAAGGCAGGGAGGGAGAAGTGGGGTGAAAACCCCTTCCTATGCTCAGTGGGCAGCATGGAATAACACTGGGTGCTTTACCTGCTAGTGCATTTCCTCAGAGCATCTCCTCTCTTGGAGGCTGGGATTGCCTGTGCAGCAGTGCATCCATCCTGCTGTGCTGTCCCAAACTGACCACCTTCTCTTCTACCAGAATGCAGCCAGAGCAGATTCCTAGCTGGATGGAGCTGACCTTCCCACCAGACCTGCTGGGCAGCTTCTTGAGGGTAGTTTAGAGTCAAACAGCTGGCTGAGCCCTTGGGGCTTGGCTAGACTGCTGTGCCTTATCTCTTTCCTAGGAAGCCCCTCTAGCTCATGGGTGTGAGCTGCTGCTAACAGCCTGTTCCTATGAGAAACAGGAAGATGCCAGCTGTTGCAGCATCTACTTGCTGCATCTTGCTGCAGGGATTAAGCTGTGCCACCCACACAGCCTGGGCCTCTGTGGTCCTGCCTTATGTAGTATTCTTATTTTTGTGTCCTGAAAGCCCATTGGTGGGGAGGGTTATGTGGTCTTTCAGGAGAGAAGCATAGTGTGAGAGAAAGTACTGTTAAAAGTGACGCTTGGGAGTAAAAGCTTACTCTGACCTAGAGGTGTCTCGTACCACGTGTTAGAGATAAACAGTAAGGGAGCTTATTGAAGTTGCATAGTGTCTCCTTTCTCTCCCGGTGTCAGAAACAGGTGCTTGGCCAGGCACTGTCCTTGAATGTTACAGGGGAATGCTTTCTGCTTTTCTGCTGGGAGTTACAACACAGTGAACACTGGGAATGGTGCCTGTGATGGGTCCAGAGATGCTCTGTGTTTCTGTATTGGAGTTCTGATAGTGTGTGCCCTGCCAGCTGTCAGATGGTGGGACTACTTGGGCTGGAAAGTCTGGTTCTTGCTGGTCGAACAGGTGAGGCAGCTTGGGCTCTTATAGGGAGGAGACGGTCCCCAGGAGCCAGGACTCTTCCCTGCAGGAGTTGTGGAGCTGTTGTTGCTCAGAAATGACAAGTTGCAGCTGCCACAGCTTATTCCCCACCATCAGGCTGTTGTTGGCATTCTGAGCCTTTAGTGGCTGGAGGATGGAGGAGATGGTAGCTGGGTCTGATGTTTCTTGATTTCCCCTAGTGTGCCATAGGGTCAATTCTTCGCTCTGGGGTGGCTCGGGTGGTGAGCTGTCACTGGCAGCAAGCTCTCCAGCTTTGCTGCAAGGAGCGCTCTTACCCTGTGGATCAGATCAGCTAGTAATAGTGTAAGATCTGCTCTGTACATGCACAGATTTTGTAACTCGTGCTGCTTCTGCTTAACCCTAAGAAGCGTTCTCTGTCTGCACAGCAGTAGAAGCAAGTGCACTGAGTTTGAGTGGTCAGTCTACACCTGTATTTAGATAACCAGGCTTCATATTTCACTTTCTTTGTGCTTGGAAGGCTGTGAACCTGCTTGAATGTGATGACCATTAAGCTTCAGGCTTGTTGGGTTCTAGGTGCATATACTGTGCTACTAGGGTATGACATCTTCATACTGTCTGAGAACATCCTGCTCTCTCATTAGAATACTGTGTGACTGCACTGCCTTCTTGGTGTGGAGGGTACAGGACCCAAAGCTGATATCGTGGTAAGTTCCAGGCAGTGGCCACTTGTCTTGTGAAGTGGCTCTCAGTTCACACCTGGGCTTCTTGAATAGTCCAGATAAGACTGCTGGAGGGAATTGGTGAGTTTTTCCTTTCTGCATCTTGCTTTGTAGATTTTAGTGTCCATCTTGTCTTGATGTACCTGTCTAATTAATGCACAGGCCTGAATGGGGCAGAGCACACTAATCATTACTGTGTCATGATTACAGCCAGGGCTGTGAGAACAGAGATGAAGCCTTGTATTGAGGCATTTGCATAGTGATTAAAACCAGAGATGAATGTTGTGGTACAGCCTGTCCTGTCTCCAGATAGGAGTACTCTCTTTCTTTGCTAAGTGTCTTTAGAAGGCTTGACCTGATTTTGGATGCAGATGTTAGAAGTTGGCTTTTCTCAATGTAGCCCTGTCTGCTCTACTGTCATCTGCCTAGTTCTGTCCTTCCTGAGTGTGCTCTGAGGGGCTGCTGGGTGCCTTCCTTTCGGGGAGGGAGCTCAGCCATCTCTACCTTCACCTGGTGCTGTATGAGAGAGTGACACAGGTTAATATTGTTAGCTCAGAAAGGAAATACTTGTTTTCCACTTTTGTTCTTATCTCACATTGTTTCTTTTCTTCCTTCGCTTCTTTACTCCTTTGTTTCTTGCTGTGTCAGATTTTCTGCCTAATGTTGCCTTTTTCTGGTTTGTGGTATATTTTTTTTTTCCCTGACTGCTCTCATCTCTACTAATATCAGTTCTCTGGATATGCAGCCACCAGCCTTGAATGTGATAAGGAGTAAACCCACTCTTAACAGGTTGGGGAGGTGTTGCCCCTGAAAAGGTAGCTGTGCATATTAAAGCTCTTACTGCAAAGTATGCTCTTGTGGGACCTTGAAGTCTGATTATCTGCCTTGATTTCTGTACAAGGTCACCAGTGCCCTATTGCAATGGGTGTCCTCCTTTCCCTGACAGCTTGTGAGGTGCCACACTGACTGTCAGTCAGAGCTTTCCTGCTGATCTAGGAGTCTCCTCTTGCTTTTCCTGCTTCCGGTGACTATGGGAAGAGGAGAGCTTAACCTGTTTGTAGGATGCTGTCCAAAGGCCTCAGGGTTTTACAGCCACTGTGTGAGAGAGTGGTAGGGTATTAACACCCACTTGGTGAAGATGAGGAAACTGCTGAGCTTCAGGCAGAACACTTCCTGCCACTGGGATCCAGTGTGCCAGGAGCAGCACCCAGCCAGTGTGATTCCCGCATGGGTTGCAATGGCAGCTCTTGCAAGAGCTGTTACATATCACAGCTTTGAGAGTTTGTATCCCTTATGTGAACACAGACCTGCTGTAGTGACTTCAGACTATGCTGATGTAGAACATACAGCACCAGGTGTTGGCTGTGTCCTTTGACACTCAGCATGAGGTAGGTGAGCCAGAGGAAGTGACAAATGGATATGATTCAAATAGGAAAACTTATCTGCTAGTGCTAGCATAAAGTTTCCTTGCAGTCTTCGTAGTTATGTTGTGAATTGGGTTCTGGGACTGGCTGTTCTCAAACTCCAATCAGAGTTTGCCCAAGTCCTCAGAGCTGAGGTGCCAGGCTAGCAGAGCTACTTTACTGATCTGCCCTAATCTGTTGGTATGGCTTTCCATACTTAAAACATAGAAGCTCTAGTAGCCTGCCAGACTTGTCTTCTGTGGCTGGTGAGCTGGTGACAGGCATGATTTCTTTTGAGAAAAAACATGGCTTTAGAAGCATGTGGACAACACCGTCTTAACTTGAGTCTTCAGTGAATGGCTGAAATTATTAGCAGCAATGCAAGTGTACTTGAATAAAGCTCTCCTGTTGCGTGGCCTCTGCTGCATGTGTTTGAGCTGGTGTTAGGAGATGCTGTGTGAAATAAACGTGCACTGCCTGGTTACAAGTCTGCTTCCTATACTGGGCACAGAGCAGCAGATGGAGGAGATCCAAATTCAGTTTTCTGTGCTTCAGTGTACGCTTCAGTCTTAGAGTGATCCCACTGCAGAGCTGATAAAAACCAGGGGTTTGCAAGCTTATGGCTGGCTGAGCTCCTTCTCCCTGTTGTCTCACTCTGGCTGCCTCGTTGCCTGTGTGTTGTTTGGGGCAGATAAAGTTTCATGTTCCTCATCTTGCTGGATTCACTTGTGCATAAGCTCAGGAAAGCTGCTGGAGTTTGACTGTCAGCTCTTGGTGGTGATGTTTTGCGGTGCCAGCCTTGTGTGTGCAGTACACACCCCTATCTGTGCCTGGCTTGATCAGTTCCTCTCTTCCGCAGGGAATGTGGGCCATGGGTATGTGGGGCTGTGTGCAGGCCTTGCTGTCACTCTACAGTGACTTTCTGGAACTCCAGGCAACTGGGCAGGTGCTAGGGTGGGGAGCTGGGGGAGGAAGATGCCTTTTCCTGAGAGGTGGTGGCATTCAAAGCTGCATCAGGCAGCGAGCCTTGAGGGTCGTAGGTCAGGGATATGAGTTAGTTTCACATCTGGCCAACTGATTATCTCCTGACCTTTGAGGGCTGCTGCTCCTTGGGAAGCCCCACAGGGGCCGGGCCTGCTTTAGCCAGTTCAGCAAGGGCCCTGTGCCAGCTCTCCCTGGGGTGGCAGCTCTGCGGCCACCTACCAGATGGTTTTGGTGCTGCCTTTAATTAAACTAGTGGGGAGATGAGGGTGTTTGCTTTTGCACTTATTACAGGACTGATTTCTGACCTGGATGCTGAGGAGTAGGAGCGTTCGATGTCTGGGGCAGTCTGTTGCTTGCAGATAGTTGTTGTGTGGGGAGATGTGTGCCCTGCAAGGCTGCTAACAAAACTAACTGGGTTGAGCTCTGGTCTCTGACAGTGCTGTGGTCTGACTGGGGCTGGTCATAAAAGGCCTTGCTGTTGTTGCTGAAGTTGCACTAATTAGCTGTATAGCTTGCTGGAAATATGCAGTGTGCACATTGCTTGGTGTAAGCAAGTATTTAATCCTTGGAGTTGGTTACTGGAGCTGATTGTGGCCAGATACTCTAGTTTGTAAATAGTGCGAACTTTTTCTCTGATATGGGGAAGTGACTCCCTGTTGCTGAGAGACAGGCGATGTGTTGCAAGGTTTCTCTGTATCATGCAGGGTGTGTTTGGGCCCCTAGGGTTCCTGCTCATCTGGGATGCCTAGACCTATTTACCTGATTTCTCTTCAGCTGTTCAAGGCTCAGCTTTGGGTTCCTCATCTCCTCCCAACTCCTTGCCTAAGAAGATCAAGATTTAGGAGGAGTCAGAGGAAAGTAAGTGTCCACCATGTGCAGAGAGGACAGCTCCAGTCACTGAGCTGTGAACACCTGCAGTGTGTGATGTGTGGTGTAGCATGGAGTGCAGTAAGAGCAGATGCCTGTCTGGATGGTGAGCTCCTCTCAAAGTGCAGGGGGTGTTGTGCACAGAGGAGAGTTCAGGTTCCTGGGCAGTTAGTGCTCTGGTGCTGGAAAACTCCTGCCTGCAGCAAAAAGGCTGTCATGGAGCAGTCATGGTTTAGGCAGGCCAGTGTACTTCACTGTACCCCCTGCCTAGTGAAGGTAACTCTTGGGCCTGCCCTGAGTTTGCTGATCAACTGTCAGCACCCCAGAGCCAGTGGCTGCCCCTTGAGGGACAAGGGAGGGCAAGACACCTGCATCTGCTCACTGAGCAAGGCATACTTTGGCCACTTTGATGCAGGATGATGTAGCATGCCAGTGTGGATGTATGACAAGTCTTGCAAAGACCTGAAGACCGCAGGGGTTTCCCTGGAGATGTGGTTGCTCTGTTAGCTTAATTTAGCAGGATGTTGTTCTGCCTAGAGAAACTGAGGAAGACATATAGGTCCTTTCCATAAGGGCCTGTAGGACAGTTCCACTATTTGTGTCTTGGTGCTTGCTCAGAGCCTGTGTTCAGAACAAGTCCAATGCCTCCCAACTTTCTGTGGCATGTGTGGCTGTAGGAGTGTTGGAGGTGCTTCACAAAACAGCAATAAGAGGGACTTGTTACTCTTCATGCTGGTGGGGACTTCTGTGCTAGTCCTAGTTTGAAATGGGCCTCTCCCACTGCTTGGGGGCATAGTTGCCATGGACCCTGAATTGTTTTGAGCTGAGGTCCTAGCTGGCCAGTGGTACTGCAGGCTTTGTCCCAGGGTCAGTGAAATGATCTCTAATGCCTGAGCTGAGGTTTTGCTACAGTGTGAGATGTAGTTTTGAGCTCAAAGACAGCTGACACTCTTCTCATCCTAGCCTGCCCAAAATAGGCAAGTGCTTGGGAGGATTTTTGTCTCTGCCTTGGACCTGTAGTAAGGCTGACTCATTCACCTTGATGATAAGATAAACACAGACCTTGAATAGTCAGGTGCCTCTGCTGGGAACTGACTCTTGAGGGCTCCTCAATCTAGCAAATAAAGGTGTAGCTGGATGTAGTGGTTGAAAGCTGAAACTAGACAGACAAGTTTGGGGCTTGCTCTTAGCCATTAAAGCAACATAAAGCTCAGCAGCTTTCCTGACTTGTGCTTATTGTATTTCCCACAGCTGAGCCTTGAGTGTCTCTTAAGGATGCAATAGTTCCTGCTACAATTTTAGCCGGCCTTTGCTGCGTGTAGAGAGTGGATTATCTTGGCAGTGCCCAGAACCTTAAATATTACTTGCATCACGGTGATACTACAAGTGAGTATTACTTACTATTAAGCCCTTTGAAACCTTGGGTTGGGAGGGTGAACGTCTCTTTTGCTGCTGAGGTGCCCCTGATGTGTGTGTGGGGGATCAGCCCAAAGTGGGCTTTCCCCTATTGCTCCATCTGCCTCCAAGATGGCATGAGAAACCACCTTCTGTGCTTTCTGAAAAAGAAGCAAAACATCTTGAGCTCTGTCCTTGGGCTGCATGGCTGTGCAGGCTGCTCTGGAGCCTTGCTTGGTGGAATGGGTCTTTTGGAGGATTGAGGTGAAGGAGGAGACCTTCCTGCCTGCTGCCCTTGCAGAGAGGTGAGGTGGCACTCCCCAGTCTGGAGGAATGCAGAGGGTATGAGTGGGCAGGCACAGAGCCAGCACCGCTGCTGCACCAAGCTGATTTGCAGGGAATGGTGAGCTGGAATGGTGTGCGCCAGGCCCCCCTGAAGATTACTGCCAGCAAAGCCTGCTGTGGAGGTGCCCGGTAGCTCTGCACAGCCAGAGATGTCTGCTGCCATCCTGCCTAGAGCAAAGGTGGCATTGAGCTCTTCCCCTCGCTGTGAAGCTGAAGGAGCAGTGCTGATGTTGGCCAATGGGGGCTTGAGGTGGCAGTGGCTGCTGAGTACTCGGGGACCTTACTGGGAAGAAGGGTACTCGGCTTCAGCTGCTGGTCTGGAAGAGGCCATGTGCTTCCTGGTGGTGGCAGCAACATACCTCCTGTGGAAACTGGGCTGGGGACCCATTTCCCCAGGCCATGCATGGGCAGTGCCTCCTGTGCACCTTCTTGGAGGGAAGGGGTAGGTGGAGTGTCTGGTAGCAGCTGTGGGGAATGCCTCCCTTGCAGGTGGATGAGTCAAGTGAGGCTGGGCCTATGCTCTGCCTCCCTTCTGCTCTGCTGTTCCATGGGCTGGAGAAATGTTGGGGAGCACAGGGAGATGGCTGAGGGTGTTTCAAACCTGCCTGCAGCAGTAAGAGCTTGGGCCCTTCCTGCTCTTCTGGAGAGCATCTGCTCCCATCACTTTGTGGTGCATCTTCATACTGAGGCTGAGCAAGTTGGGGAGCACCAGTCCTTCTTCCTGCAACCTTACATCATATGGCTTTCTCTTGTCTGGAAGGGGAGTGGAAATGCCATTGCCAAGCAGGATGCACCTGGCCTCAGGGTACTAGGTTATGTGGTACTAGTTTCTTGTCTTGAGGGTTTTGTGCAAGGATGTGAAACCAGGAACTTTGACACCAGAAGCTGATGTTTGTTTCTTTACCTATGGATTTCTTTCCCTGTGTAATGGGCCCGCCAGTGATGGTGTGCTGCTTCTGTGATGGGAATCAGTTGGCAGGAGCCCAAAGCTGATTGTAAAGGCACTGCACTGTGGAGAGTGAGGGCCAGCCCTGCATCGGGGCACCAGGGTCAGACAGAGCAGTGTGCTCAGTAGCTATGGCTGCCAATGCTCTTGGCAATAGCGTGGTGCTTGTGGATATTTATGCTTGAGCTTGTACAGCAGGAGCAAGATTAAGGGGCTGGAGACAGTGCTGAGGTTGGAAGCTTTCCTAGCTGGCTTCGAGTGTTGGGTTCTTGCCTTGGAAGGACTGCTGGCACTTGAATGATGAGGTTCCCAGCAGAGCTGGGGAAACAGGGCCGGGCTCTGTGAGAAGTGAGGAGGCCTGTGGCTCAGCTGGAAAATGGATGCTGGTGTGTGATTACCTGAAAGCAATGCTGGCCAAATACATGACAGTTTCTCTGAAACTGGGCTTGGAGTTGGCTGATCTGCAGGGCTATGCTCTGTAGGCTGCCCTCCTGGGAAAGCAGCTACTTGATCTTCCCTGCGTCTTTCCACAGAGATACTGCCACTACCATGGAGGGGATTGTGACTATGTATCAGGACTTCATGAAGAAAGCAGGTGAGTGTTTGGGTCTGCCAGCTATCAGACATGCAGCACTACATGCTTTACTGCCAAGGGCACTGGGGGGTGGTGTGTCATCCCTGAAGCATTCCTGGGTCTAACTGCATCCTGTCTTTGCCCTTACACAGATGCAACTCTGGGGTTTTTGTGCTGCCTGTTATGAGGGTGTCTTACCTGAGTGCCTGTGCAAATCGTTTTGGGGCACTTGTGCTCTCCTGGGCAGAAGATCTCCAGGCTGCCCTGCAGCATGGCTTCAGGCTATACTCTGCTGAGTCTGGCTGATTCACCAGCCTCTGCTCCCAGACTGCTTCCCTACTTGTACCCGTGTCCTAGAACAGGATTGCTGTGCCCTTGCCTCCACTGTGGCAGCAGCAGTTCTGTCATCAGGCTGGAGTGAGGATGCTAACTGCTCTGCACTGTGGCTCTTTCTGCAGACCCCCGCATCGCTGATTATCCACTGATGCAGTCCCCATTCCTTGTGATGGGCATCCTCCTGGGATATGTCTACTTTGTCCTATCCTTGGGTCCCCGGCTAATGGCCAACAGGAAGCCTTTAAACCTGAAGAAGTTCATGGTGCTATACAACTTCTTTCTGGTTGGACTCTCACTTTACATAGTCTATGAGGTGAGTTGTTGGTAGCTTGGTTGGGCATGTCTAAAGCAGTGTGTGCAGGCTGTGTGGGTGATGGGGAGCCCTTTTCCTAGCTGTTGCCTGCCCTTTTGTGCAGAGCTTGATGTACCATTGGTGATGTGTTTGGCCTGATGATGCTCTTGTTGCAGTTCTTGATGGCAGGGTGGCTTACTGGGTACACCTGGCGATGTGACCCTGTGGACTTCTCGCAGGACCCCAAGGCCCTCAGGGTGAGTTCTCATCCCTCTCCTTATAAGTGGGTATGGCCTTTATTGCTTCTGTTTGGACAGCAGGGTCACAGCTCCTGCCTTTCCTGAGGCAGAGGATGTGCAGTCTCTGGGCCTTGGTTTCATGCCAGGGTAACTATATGAAGCCTTTCACTCACTGGGCTTGTTCAGGCTGAGGTGGGTCTCTAATATTAACCTGTTCTGTTACAGATGGTCAGTGTTGCTTGGCTCTTTGTTTTCTCCAAGTTCATTGAACTGACAGACACGGTGAGTTACTGAGAAGGCCTTGTCACCACTTCCTGGGCAGGGAGTTGGAGCCCAGTGTATTTGGGGTAGGTGCCTTTGCAGCCCTTCCAGTCTGACCTGGTGGTGCTTCCGTCTGGCATCGCTGCCAAGGAGGCCACTCTGGAATATTAATGCTGAGGCCACTCTTTAGATGCTGCAGCTCTGGAAGCTGTGAGGTGACCTAATGGGTGATGACAATGAGTGGGGAGGGAGGGAAGCATCACTGAAATCAGACACTGAGTTAGTGGCCCAGCCTGCTCAAGATGCTCCCAGGGCTGCAGGTCCTTGATGCTGCTGGCCTTTCACTGCAGGTGATCTTTGTCCTGCGGAAGAAGAATGAACAGGTCACGTTCCTGCACCTTTTCCACCACTCTGTTCTGCCATGGAGCTGGTGGTGGGGAGCAAAGTTTGGTCCAGGTAAGATGGCAACTGTCTGGGTGCATAGATTGGGTAGGGTTACCCAGCATGCTGAGAAGGGCTTTTTGGCCCTGCTGTGCTCTTAGCAGCTCTGTATAGTGCTGGTGGCTGTGGAATATTGACTTACACTAAGGAAAATCTATCTTAACAGGGGGAATGGGCTCATTCCATGCCATGATCAATTCCATGGTGCATGTTGTCATGTATTTCTACTATGGGCTATCAGCAGCAGGACCTGCCTTTCAGAAGTACCTGTGGTGGAAGAAGCACATCACAGCTATCCAGCTGGTGAGTCTGTGCAGTGGAGCAGAGCATGTGCTCGATGTGAAGGCCAGGCCAGCCCTTGTACCTTTGAAAGGTGCAGTCAGCAGCAGTAGTTGTCTCCTCTGTAGCATATTGCTCTGAGATTTTAGCAGCTCTGCCCCACCATGGGCCTCTGACAGCCCTACCAGCTTGGCTGGGATGTGGGTGCTGTTTGGCTCCTGGGCTTCAGCCATGTTGGGAGGGTGAGAGGCATATCCTGCTCTGAGACTTCTGTCTCCCTCTTCCAGCTGCTGCTGACTGCCTCACTTTAAGGATCTCAAATTCAGATTGGGAAAGGAGCCTAGGCGTTGCCTTTAAAAATAAGATCTCTAGTGGGTTCCCTGGCCCTGCTCCCATGAATAACTTGTTGTTACTCTGCCTTGCTCTCAGGCACAGTTTGTGATTGTCTCCGTCCACATCTCCCAGTATTACTTCATGCCCGACTGCCAATACCAGTTCCCCATCTTCATTCACCTTATCTGGATTTATGGGACCATATTCTTCATCCTCTTCTCCAACTTTTGGTACCAGTCCTACACCAAGGGCAAACGGTTGCCCAGGGTGGCTCAACAAGCAGCCCAGCACAACGGTAGCAGCATCCATGAAAATGGCACTGTCACCAATGGCAAGGTCAAAGCCAACTAGAGGATCAAGTGCTCCCAGAGCCAATGAGAGCCCCGGGGCAGAGGCAGCTGGGACCTGTCCCTCTGCTCCTGGGTGCCACTAGCCAAGTCAAGTGCCTACAGACTGTTGTACCCCTGTGCCCAGTCCTGCTGTCCCCTGTCTGCATGCTCAGCCCCTCTGCTCTGAGCAGCCACTTCTCCTGGGAGGGCTTGTGCCATTTCTGTGTTGCTGAGCAGAGAGGCAGCTGCCTGCATCACAGCTGTGGGGCTGCAGTCCCATTCCAGTGTTTCCAAAGGAACTTTCCCCAAGTGCCTACATCTGGCTCTTCTGCCTAGGGGCCATTTCCTTCTGAGTAGGACCAAAAGAAGAGACTGCTTCCTGTCCTGGTGCCCTCTCCTCTTCCCTGTCTCACAAGAGCTTGTGTGGATGAGCAGATTCATCCCTGGCTACTTGTTACTGCCAGCTCATTTGTGAGTGCTCCTGCTCTACAATGCCTTGTGCCACTTTGTTCCATGCCACAGTGCTGCATGGCCCTTCTGGTCCCTGTGTGCCCAGCTTGGGAGTCCTGCCCTGGCATATCTGTGCCCAGGTGTCTGTGGAGAACGTAGGGGCAGTACTTATGGGACTTAAGGGCCCAGACCTGCCCAGTACGGTACACATGTCCTGTGCCTACGACATAGCAGGGGATGTGACAGCCTGAAAGGCTTCCCCCACATGATAAGCCCAGGTTGCCTTGCTGTTCTGTGCCTGGGCTTGGGTGCTGAGTGTGTGCTTAAGCCACACTTACCTGATCCTCTATGGCAGCTGGTGGCTTGCTCCAGAGTGGGGGAGACCAAGCTCAGCCTAGTCTTGGACCACTTCCATTCCTGTAAATTCAAGACTTGAGCAATAAGTGCCCCTAAAATCGGCTCCCGGGTGCTCTCCTGCTTGGGACCAGCCCTGCTCTGGCCTAGCCTGAGCACACTAGAGGGTGGTTTTAGTGTGCTTGGCTGTGGTGCAAGAGTGAGCACCTCTTGCCTCTATGGATCTGACTGGGCCTGCATGAAGATGTGCTCTGCCCTTCAGCAGGGGCAGTGCAGCAGCTCTCCTGGCCTGGTGCCTGTCACCTGCTCTGGCTGTAACTAAAACATCCTAATGGCCTTGAGGATGAGGTGGAGGAGCCAGGCCCTGTCAGATTGGGCTGCTCTTCTATCACAAATAAACAAACAGAAGGAGAAATGGCTCTGTCCTCTTGTTTTCTTGGTTCGATGTAAGCAAGAGCTGTTCCAGGTGCTTGGTCCTGCTCAGGGTGGTTGGAGGCAGGGCTGGGAGAAGCAGCTGGTGTAGCAGGTTTGTGCTCGGGGAAGAGGGTGATAGTTGTGTGCTGATGAAGCAGATGGCAGATTGTTTCCAAGTGTTTTGGTAGAGCAGTGCTCAGGGCTGGATGTGTGTCAAGGCTTCTGTTGTGAAAGTGACTCCACCCTGCCAAAAAATGGCTGGGTTGGAGTGTGGGTGTGGGCTGGGCCCTGGGCCACCTGCCCAGGAAAGAACTGCTGCTTTTCAGAAATCATGGGGATTTGAGGTATGGCAGAGGAGCGAATAGGACTTGGGAAACAGCACTTTGTTGCTTACTGCATCTGCCAAAGCAAAAACTGCTGCCATCTGTGAATGCCCCAGCAGCATGGAGCTGCGCAGGATGTAGCTCAGGTTGGTGAGAGGAAGGTTGATGTTGTTGCTGCCTTGCTCTTGCTGTGGAAGTGCGTATTTTCCTGGCTGGGCTCTGTTATCTTTTCAACTGTCTCATTCTGGTGTCCCTTCAGTGCTGTTGGGGGTGCAGGGCTGCCTCCCCCACTACGCCGTGACTGGGGCCGTCTTGAGCAGAGGCCAGCCTGGGTGCTGACTCAAGCCTGGGAAGAACACTGGAGAGCCAGCTGGGCAGCTTGTGGCTGGGAGGAATGTGTTAGAGCAGCGGCCTCCACATGCTGAGTTTCACTGTAGGACTGCTTGTGGGGTGGGAAGGCTTTGGTGGATATCCAGCCAAAGCCCTGGAGCAGAGCTTGGTGTGAGACAGCTCTGCTGATCTGACCTGGGCTGCTGTATACCTCAAGGCCATGCTCTGAAATGTAGGAAAGCATCTTCAAGTGCCCCCTGAATTGGTGTGATTAGTATGCCTAAACTACACATGGCTATCACCCTCTTCTACAGCATTCAGTGTCCTTGTGTGCAAGTCATAACGTGGCATCTGGCTCCTGCACTGTGCTCTGTTCTTCCAGTTGTTGATGCTTCTCTGGCAGTAAAGACTTGGATGAGAATTTTTTCTTGTCCATGCTGAAGTGGTGTGTAATGTTAGTCCAGTGCTCAGAAGTCACTGCCTCAGGAGCTGTAGGTGATGGTCCAGCTGCCATGGACCTTTTCCTGTCAAGCCTCCTTCTCCCCTCCGGCTGACTCTTTGTAAAGACAGGACTGTCTTTGCTTTTGCCCAAAATAGTAACAATGCTTTAAACTACTTATGCTTGGTATTTTAGACTGGGCTGTTCCCTGCATGTGCTCTGCTCTCCCTTCCTCCAATTGTTCCTCTTAGCTGTGCTCTTCTATGGGCTGGCCATGGCACTTGGTAATTAATATGCTGTCACGCTGTGAACTGAATTCACACCTTATAGGGCTGTGTTTACTGGGCCTGCTGGATCAGTGCCCACTTCCTTCCTCTGCTTCTCCTCACTCCAGGACTGTAAGGGACCAGCATGGGGCCAAAGACCCTGCAATATTACCTGATAGAAATGCCCAGAGGCCTTCGTAATGCACAGCAGCTGGGAGTGGGGTAGATGTTAAGGCGAAAGAGCCTGTCACAGAAGGCTGAGCTGCTCTTACATGGGAGTGAAAAAATTACAGCAGCTTTCAGGCTTATAAAGCCTTCCTTCCAGCTCAGGGACCAGGGAAGGCCTAATTAGCTCTGGGCCTACAGGCAAGTCTGTGCTAACTCCCAGCACAAAAGTGCAGGGGTTTGGGGCAGGGTTCCTGAAACAGTAGTACAGCTCTGTGGAAGAGCCCAACCTTGCATCTGGGTTCCTGCCTGCTTTCCCCATTACAGAGAGCTGTGGCCCTAGGGTTTGTGTCTGAGGAGGGAGAGCTCCTTCCTTGGGCCTCCTGTGGTCTTTCCTAGGTGGCTGAATGGGGATGCACTGGCAGCACTGCTGGGAAGGTCCTGGGCTCAGCTGCTGTTTTATTGAGACTGTGCCCCCATATCAGCTCTGTGGGGGGGGAGGGGGGGGTGTGCTCTGGTAGGTGTGGTTGCATTCTCATTGGCCTAGGCAGAGCACAAGTTGGAACCTTTGAAGGTTCCAGCTGGTGTAAAGCTCAGGAGGCAGAGCTGGTGCAAGGTACAGTGTGATACTGTGCTGAGGGGAAGGTGAAAACAGTTAATAATCCACCCTCAGCTAATCACTGAGGCCTGATGGGAGGCACAGGCTTGGTGGAGTTGCTTTGCACACACCAAAGGTGCTTATCAGCTGTGCAGTGTCCCCAGCAGCGCCTGGCAATGTTGGTGCAGCTGAAGGACAGGCTTGATGGGTCTGGTGCAGCCCCACAACCTCAGACACTCTGGCTCCACCATGCAGAGCAGCATGGCTGAACTGGCTGTTGGTCAGGTAAGGGCTCAAATGTGTTTCCTGCAACTTGTTCGAGCATAATTCAGCCTAGAAAAAAGGCATTTTTCCAAGTGCAGGGGAGTCAAGCTCTAAAAAATGTCAGCTGAGTCCTGGTGCCTGATCCCCTGCGTGAGGCCTCCGCAAGGGCAGCAGGGCTTTCTGTCAACAGGAGAGGAGGGGAGGACAGATCAGAGTTGTTGGAAGAATACGTGACCGAAGGCTGAGCACAGGGTTGGTGGTGCTTTGTGTGGCTCTTGCATGACATCCAGGCTGGCTGTGCAGTGTAAACTAACCTTTTGTTTTGCATCAGGCTTTATGCCAGTGCCAGCCCCTTTCTGGCCATGGGGGTGAGTACAGCTGTTGCTGTATGTTTTCCCCCTCCTTTTTTTTTTTCAATAGCAACGCAGTCTGCAACACTAGCTATTCTACTGCAGCACCACAAGCAGGCAGTGATGGGTGCCTGTAGCTAACAAGACAAACTGAGGGTTGCCTGCAGACCCACAGGACACAACCAAAACTGAGGGCACAGACACGCTGTGCTTTCACAGTTGAGCCTGGGGTGGAGCTGCTGTGCTTGTAGTCAGCATTGAGCTGGGGCAGGTGCCATCTGTCCTAGCTGGGACAGAAACAGAAGTACAGCCCTTGCACCAGCATGCTTCTGCTAGGCTGTGCTAGGCTCAAAGTGCCTGTAAACTGGCCCTAAAGAACCCAGAGCCCCACCCTCAGGGAGAAGGACATGTCTTTTTCTTCCATCAGGCTCCATTAAGAAAAAGTCAAGTTAAGCAGTTTATTAACATTTAAAATACTGTACAGTGTGTAAACCAAATCTCCCCCTCCCCACAACAACCCTCTGCTCTCAGCGGATGCTCTGGTGAATAATACTGCTTTTGGCACTGTTTGCCCTCTCTTTCTCCTTCTTCTTTACGGGATCCATCTCAAAACAGCGCCAAAGCCGTAGTGTTTCATCAGCAGCTACCGAAGCCACTGTTGTACCATCAGGGCTCATGGTCAGGTTCAAGATTCTGGCAGTATGACCTGAGGTGGAAGAGTGTGCAGTCAGGGCCGAGCTGATCAGCACATGCACATTTACTCCTGTATGCTCCTATAAGCCATGGCACCTTGCACAGCTGTCCCCCCACTGGCTGTGGCAGCATGATTTCAGACCCCCAGCACATGCTTTAATCATATTTCTTTCACAGCCCATGGGCATGCCTTACCCCTAGCAGCACACCCCTGGATACCATTCTGTATCAGTGATGCTGCAGGCTCAAACCAAGGAGTGCAGCTGTCTTCAACCTCTAACAGCCCCCACCCACCCAGGTCCTGTCCACATACCTTGGAGCTCTGCAACCTTGGTCATTGTTGGATACTTCCATATAAACAGCTGATTCTGTACAAAGCCATGGCCCGAAATGAACTCCTTGTAGTTCGTTGACCACAGGATAGAACAGACCTGAGAAGAGGCAGTAGCACAGGTAAGACAAGCTGCTTGTGCTGATTCTCACCACACAGAGGTGAGCTGGTCTCCTCCTTTCCCATGCCTGTGGGCCTGAGGAGCCAGCAGCTCCGTGTAGGTGTGCTGCCACAAGGTGTTTGTCTCCAAGCTCATGTTCATGTCTCACCTGGGAATGGGCATCAACAGTACTGAGGCAGGCGCCAGAACACACGTTCCAGATGCGGATATGTCTGTCACTAGTGCCACCTCCAGTGGCTAAAACATTCATCTGCCATGGGCACCATGCCACAGCCTGAGAGAGAAGAGTTCATTTTAAGACATGCAAGAGGCAAACTGCACCCAGCCACTGCTGCACATCTGCCTTGCACACAGATATCTGCCTGTGACAGCACTGTGCTCACCTTGACAGCACCCTGGTGCTGAGTGAAGGTCTGTACAGGAGCAAAATCTCCACCCCCGCCTTGGGTGCATGGCCAGACATTCACCAAATTGTCATTGCCACCACTGGCCAGGTAGCGGCCATCTAGAGACCATTTGAGTCCGCACACCTCCTGTGTGTGGCCAGTAAGGGTGGCCACATGATGCTCAGCCACTCGGACATCATGGTGATGGATATGGCCAGTCCGTGCCCCACTGCGGAGAGAAGAGTTGCAGGGTCAGGCTGACACGTTTTCACCCAAATCCATTTTTGTTGTTGTAAGACTGCTGTAGCTGCCACTGGATTTCAACCAGTGTTACCAGCAACACTGGTCTGTTGATGTGAGTGAAGCACCCCCACTAGCTCTTTACAACTTCAGCACAAAGTGCAATACAGAAGAGAGGCCTCCTCACAGTCCCAATAGATAAGGCTGAGTAAGAACCTCAAGCCAGGACAGAAACTTCTCTCTGCCCTCCCTAACCCGCACCATGCCACCCACACCATAGATTGAAGGATAGGAATTTGCAGCAACTGCCCTTGACCCACTGCTTTACCTGGAGAGGATGTAGCTGTTCCAGCTGAGGGTTCCCACACGGGCACAATGGCTAGTCATGTTTCGGAGCCGTTTCTGCTGCTGAACGTCCCATAGCTAGAGAGGCAAAGCAAAAAGTTCTCCAAAGGAAACCCAGTCCTGTTGCTATGCCCTAGGAACATCACTGCACAGGCTCTGGCATTCAGCCTTCTCAGTAAGGGAACAGGGAAAATGTGTATCTCATGACTATGGCACAGAAGGTACACCATTGATCAGAAAACCCCAAAATTAAACTCTGCCTTGCACACTGGCTGGGGCAGTTCCACCCCACACCAGGGAAGACAAGCCAGGTGTGTGGCATCCTTCCTCTGCCAGCCAAGCTTTTGTCCCCAGGCCCCACAGTTCTGTCAATCCCTAGAAAACAACTCTAGTTTTACTCCTGCATTCACCTGGACCTCAGCACTACTTGTGCCAACAGCAAGGTAGTTTCCTTCTTTAATCCATGACACAGAGGAAATGTAAACATCAGGATGCTCCATCTGCAGCAGCTGGATAATCTCCCCAGAAGCATGATTCCAGAGGTAAACAGAGTTGTCCAGAGCCACTGCCAGGAAGTTCTGGGAGCTCCAGTCTATGAGATTCAGATCTAGAATTTGAAAGAGCAATGCAGGTCACACCATGCTTAGCCAGAGAGCCCTGCCCTTCACCCGTGCTGATGCAGCAGGTGTGTGTGCACATGTGCATGCACAAGTACGGGGCAGTCTTGTGGGTGTCACTGTGCCCAGCTGGTGGGCTCAGGAGCCCTGCTCCAAGTCATCTACACAGTGCCCTAGAGCACTGTTCCTGTAAGACTACACAGGAACACTCTAGAAGTGGTCTGTGCTTGCCTGGGTGCATAAAACAATACAAACTGCCCAGTTACACTGTCCTAGGAACAGCACTCCAGTGCAGAATGTTCTGGATGCCCAGCACTCAACCCTGCAGCCTACTTACAGTAGTCATTGCGGATCTCTGGTGCATCCAAGATCCGGTCTGGCATTGAGGGAATGTATCTGCTATTCTTCCTGCTGGATCCAGGTGTCATTTTCTGACTGTAGAGCACTTTCAGGTTATTCTGATAGCCTGCATGCAGAGGAACAGGTTTGTTAACCTGAGTTAGTTTCCTCCCAGCTGAGTGCTGCTCACCCAACTGGGAATCCCTTGGAGGGCAAATAAAGTCCTAAGAGATACAAGAGTGCAGTGTGCTAACACCACTGGCAGCATGAACTGCTGAACCGGGGTGAGCTACAATTTCCTCATTCATGGAAACAAATTTAACCCAAACATTTTGATTTTTGTATCCCTTTATGTTTAGTTACAGTTAAGCTAGAAAGTGCAGAGCAGAGAGTTTGATGCTCTTACAGCCCTCATGAAGGTTTGTGACCTGCAGTACAGGTGAGCAACTGTCAGTCACGGCAACTTTCCTAAATAAATTCACTGTAACAGTTATGCCTTCCCTCAGTCTCAGGAACCCTAAGAAAGGAGACTCTTGTGTGTGTGTATAGCTCCTAGAAACCAGTTGATTTCTCCTGTGGCCACACACAGCCTCTATGTTGCTGTTCCCCTGACCAGATCTCCTCCACTGATTCAGCTCACACAGACCCTGTATCATACCTTCTGGAGCGTTCTGTGGTTTTCCACTGAGGCGGAGGATCTTGGCCTCTTCTACATCAAAACCATTCAGATTGACTGCCCAGGCTTTCTGTTGCTCCTACAGAGACAAATCACCCTCAGTGTGATGCATTTAAAACAAATCCCACACTGCAGTTAAAACAGACACTTAAGTCCCCTTCTCTTAGAATCAGGAGGTGTTCAACTGTGCTGCAAGGGTCAGCCACAGACAGGCAGGTCAAAGCAGTTTTTCCTCAGACTTTCACACATTGTCCTGTGCACATTTTCATACAATGGCAAATTCAGTGTTATTGCCAGTGGGAAAAGACACAGCCACAAGCGACCAAATGCTTCATAAACAGATTTCAGAACACAATGTAAAACATTCCAGAAGTGTTCCCTGTGTAGACATTGTCCTAGAATAGCTACCACCAGCATTTTCACTTTGCATAGGCTCATCCCTATGTTTTTTGTTGTCTGCTATATTTTAAAGCCTCATTAGTCAAAAAGCTAATTTTTGCTACCAGAAGCAGCATAGGCTAGAGTGCATGGCAGTCTCTACAGCTTCAAGCTCATCCTAAGCTCCTGAAGCCCAGAGGTGCAAGTGGTGGTGGCTGGGGCTTGTCAGTCCCGTGTGTCCACTTGATAGAAAATATAGTTTACTTCCCTGTAAAGGGGCAGGAAGGATTATGTGTTTGGTATTGGTTGTTGAAGTAATTGTAACTTAGCAACATGCTCACCTTCTTAGTAGGTGATTCTTCAGCAGGGTCATTCTCTTTGGTTAGGAGGAAATTTGCCATGTCCATCTGCATAGTGCTGCGGTTGGGAATATAGCGATCCCCCCCAGCCTTTGTGGGGGTGCTTTGGATTTTTGATCCAGATTTACCTGCATTCACATATGACAATATTGTCTCACAGCTATTTAACAGCCTGTATTAGAGCTTCCACGAGAGCAACCCCAGCACTCTTCCACATCACACCCACCAGACAAGTTCTAGACAAGCAGTACTGTGAGATCGCATGCCACCCACTCACAACTAACTTTTATTTACCCCCCTGCCACCAAGCTCCGGTTAGGGACGGTCAGACTCCTTGGGTCTAGTGCAACAATTCCAGTATCCACAGATGGGAGGAGGATACAAAAACACCTATACAAAAACACCTATACAGGATGTAAAGCTGTCAGCTGACAGTCCCACCCACACTTGTCCCAACATGCAGCTGTGCCAGCAAGGCTCAGCTGGGGCATCAGCAGTTCACCAGCCCCAGTGCTCAGAGCTCTGCCCCTCATGCTCGGTAGGAGGTGAGTGATTACCAGGAGCACAGCCCACCTCCTCCTGCCGGACCGCGGGAGCAGCGTGGCAGGGAGCCCAGAGCCTCATGGCTGCAGACAAGCAGCCTGGGCGAGGCTCCCGCACCCAGCCTCTGCCGCTGGTGCACGGCGCTCACCGGGCGTCTTGGACGGCGTCTTACTGGAGCTGTGGGAGCGATTGGCCGGCTTCATGGGCGACACGCGGACGGGGCTGGGCCCAGGGCCGCTCTCCTTGGCCTTGCGCTGCCATCGCGCAGGCGGCGCGTTCGGGATCGGCGTGTCCAGCTTCAGCAGCCCGTGCAGGTCCGCCTCGAACAGGAACTGCGCCATGGTCCTGCGGGCGGGCGGCGTCAGCCGTGCCCACCGGGCCCCACCGGCCAGGCTGCAGCCTGCTCCGACAGGCCTCCCCACCACCAGCCCTTCCAAGCCCTCCGGCCTCTCCTCCCCGCCACCGGACATCCCCCGCTCTCTCCAACCGCTCCTCGGGGCGCTTTCCATCAGCCGATACACCCTCCCTCCGCTCGTCGGGAGTCCTTTCTATCAGCCGACATCCANTGCCTCAAAGCCCCCTCCCCGACCGCCCCGGTCCCCCTCTCCCCTCCGCCGCGCCGCCGCCGCTCGCCAGCTCCGCCTGCGCCGCAGCATTTTAAACGGCGCGCGGACGGGGCCCCGGTTGGCCGCTTCAAACCCAACGGCCGCGCGCTGCCAGGCGACGGCCGCGCGACGCAACGCGATTGGCTGAGCCGCGGGGCGGGGCGGGGCGATTCGCGCGTGCAGTTGGGAGCGGGACAGGGGGCGGGGCGATGGCACCG
>VXBU01013415.1:1049474-1114256 GCA_013400315.1 Bombycilla garrulus
GGTAGGACTGGTTGGCGATATCGGTGCTGGATAGGCGGCCCTCGGTGCGCTCTGGCGGAGGGCCTGACTCGTGCCGCGGGTCGGGCAGCACCTCCAGCAGGCAGGGCAGGACCGTCTCCTCTGGCGGCTGCTTGTCGAAGGCGCTGGCCTGGGGGCACACGGAGTAGACGCGACAGGGACTGCCCTTCGAGCTGCCCTTCGAGCTGACCCCGGGGGGAGCTGAGCCGCCCTGACCCAGCCCCTCACCTGGCTGTGCTTGCTGCTTTCCTGGAGGAAGTTGCCCAGAGCACGGTGCAGGTCAGGAACGGGCGGCCAGAGTTTCTGCTTCACGTTACTGGGTATGGGGGAAGGGGCATCGAAGGTACTCTCAGACTTGGGGTGCCCTGATGCCCCGTGCAAGGTGCCCAGGCTCGGTGCTGGACCTCCCCGCCTGCCCCCGGCACAGCCCTTTACCTGTAGAGGGAGGGGAAGGTGCAGCGCAGCGCCAAGAGCACTGCCGAGAAGAGCAGCGGCACCATCGTAACACTGGGGATGAGCCAGCCTGCATCGGAGGAGGAACGCTGGAAGTGTAGTCCTTCCCAGACCCACCACCTCTTGAGCCCCTTCGCAGTCCTGCCACCCTCTGCCAGGTGCTCCCCACCCCATTTCCAGCACTCTCCGTCTCCTGAGGTCAGCCGTGTGGCTCCTCTGGCCGCAGCCTCCAGCCCTGCCCTGTCCCTTACCCGCATCAGCCATGGCATCAACCACAACGGGTTTGGACCAGGCGCTCCAGCTGCCCTGGTACCACGGCCCGCTGGGCTGAGCCCGCACCTGGGCATGGTAGCGGGTGCCTGGCCTCAAGTCCAGGACTTCTTTCCTAGCTGCTCGTGGAACCTGCAGGACCTGCGGGGCAGAGCCGAGCTGGAGGCATGGCTGCTGTGGGACGGCCAAGGCACCAAGGGGCGGTGGCCCGGTTTGCCTGGCCCGTGCCTGCCGTGTGTCAGCAGCGGAGGTGGGCAGGGCTGCTCGGGGTGTCCTGGCCGTGCCTTACCTTCCAGTCATGGCTGTTCTCCATGGCATAGCGGACCTGGTAGTCCAGCTGCTCTGCCAGCAGCTCCAGGGGCGGCAGCCACTGCAGGCTCAGCCGGCCCTGAGACACTGTCGCCTGCACAAGCCGGGGGGCATCTGTGAGCACTGTTGGTTTTGGGGACAGGCAAGTGGTGCTCCTGTGAAACGGGACATGGGACACTGTGTCCCCTGTGAGCCAAGCAGGGTCTGTAGTGGCAGTGGGACTCACCAGCCTGGTGCAGCCAAAAGGGCTCCTTGAAGTAGCTGAGTGTGGGCAGCATGGGGGTCCGGGTGACATTCACCAGGACCGAGATGGCACTGTCAGCCTTGGGCTGGAAGGTGCAGGCACGGGTCCCCTGCGTCCCCCTGCTCACCTCCTCGCATTGCTGCCATGCATCTTCCCTGTGGGAGGAGTGGGGAGCCAGTCAGTCCCACCAAAGCATACCCACATTCAGCATTCCTCCTGCACTTGCCCAGGAAAGCTGCTGCTGCTGCTTGTAGTCGGAATGCAAGGGACCAGGCGAGGTGGCGAGGAGGTGTGAGATTGGTGGTGGTAGGACAGAGCAGAGCATAGGCAAGGGGCCCAGTGTGGGATATTGGGACACAGCAGGACCGGGGGTCCCTGGGATGTGCCTGCCTCAGTGCCATGTGCCTGCCATGCCCCTTACCTTGTGCCAGCCCTGCTTGGAGGTGGCCGGTAGAAGAGCTGGTGGGAGCTGTGGGGCTCTGCAGGGTCCCAGCTCCACTCGCAGCGCACGTGCCGCAGGTCAGGGGTACTGCAGCTCAGCCTGATGTCTCCTGGGCAGGCGAGAGCCAGGGCAGGGAGGCGGCTGCTTCCCCTTGGCCCCCCAAAACTTGGGTGTTGCACCTTGCCTACAACAGGACCCCCACCCCCTGCAGCCCCAGGCGTGGGTGCCTCCCTGCTGTTCCTGCCAGCCCCCCTGCAGAGAGGATGGCTGCTCACCGGAGGAGTGGGGGGTCTCTGCAGCCACTGCCTGCGACCAGGGCCCCCAGACGCCGTCCATGGAGGTCCCGTCGGGTTTGCTGCGCACCTGGATGTGGTACCTCACCCCTGGCTGCAGGTCCTGCAGCACCACCCAGGTGTTGGCCTGGACCAGCCTCTGTAGGACAGGGGCCAAGCTGAGGAGCAACTGCAGGCCCCAAACCCCCTGCCCATCCCTGACCCCTCTATGTACCTGCCCCGCTCCTGGGGAGGCTGCCCCGGCCCTGGGTGTGTGGGTGCTGACAGCTGACTGGATGGAGGGGTCCCCAGGGTGCTGCCCACTGGGATTCAATGTGGGGCTGCAGGGCATCCCTGGGGAGCTGGCAGGGCAGCACTGCACCTCGTAGAGGAAGAAGTTCAGGAAGTCAGCGAGCGGTGGCTGCCACGACACGCAGAGCTGCCCCGCAGCCCCAGCCCAGCGGGCAGTGATGTTCACCGGGGGAGCAATGAGACCTGCAGAGAACATGCCGGGGCGTTTGCCTTCCTGCTGCAGCCCTGTCTGGGCAATGCCTGGTCCTGCTGGGGGACACACAGAAGTCTCCCCCAAGGCTGCCTCTGTGCCCAGTATGCAGGGCTCAGGGTGTTGCCAGGCCCCCGTGGCAGGCGGGTCAGGGGACCCAGATCTGGGGACTGTCCTGTTGTCACAGGCTACTGCCCAGTCAGAGGGACTCACCCACTGCATCCACGCTGAGCTCCCGCCAGTACTTGGTGTGGTTTGTGGTGGCATCCAGGATGCGGAGGTGGAGCTGGGTGAAGAGCCGCACGTCCCGGCTGGGGAAGACGCAGACATGTCGCTTCCTGCCAGCCCCATGGTGCCACGTGGAGACCGTGCACGCTGTGGGCACATCCCTGAGGAATGGAGAGTGGGCTCTTGCAGCACCTCATGCCTCCTGCCTTGGGCCAAGCTTGAGGAGAGGGAATGTGGGGCACAGCACTGAAACCTCAGTGTCACCAGCTCCTCTCCCGTGCCACCATCCACTGCAGGGCACCATTCCCATGGGACTGAGGGACGGCCAAGGCCCCAGCCCTGCTGCAGGGTGTACAGTGGCTGCCGTGTAGCTTCTGTGGGCTCTCCATCTCTCCGTGCAGCTCGGAGCCTTTGGGATGGCCCAGATTGCTGTGACACCCTGACTGTGCTGCTCTCTGCACAGCAAGAGGAGGCTGGGCTGTGTCCCCACCATCTCCTACCTGCTGTACCAGTAGTAGAAGTGGAACATCCCAGTTGTCTCCTCCTCGTCCCAGAAGCAGGTGAGATCCTCGAAGGAGCGGGAGAAACAGAGGATGTCTTCAGACACACCTGCTAGCAGTGCAGCATCTGGGAGGAGTGTGGGCATGAAGGAGCCCCTGGGCAGAAACCATCTCACCTGGTTCCACCTGCCCTCATGCCCACTGAGCATGACCGTGGCACAGGTGCTCTCCACCAGCTTGGCACACTGGGGAGGGACACGGCACCTGTGCTGGCTGCTGGCTTGCACTGGGTCCTGGCTGTGCAGGGCTCCCCCCGGCCCACCACGCCCCCCTCCTCAGTAGGCGAGGTCCTTGAGGACAAACAAACATCCCAAAATAGCCCTGCGGTCAGAGGGGAGCTCAGGGCCCAGCGATCAGGGGGAAGCACCCCTGCCCTGCTCATGCCGGAAGGTGCACGGAAGTGAGATAAGGAGGAGCAGCACCCCAGGGAAAGGGAAAGGGCCTGGGGGCTGCTGTAGGGGTTGTGGTCCTGAGCAGGGGGAGATGCCCAGGGACTGCACAGGGGGCGTGTGGGTTTCTCTGTCCCCCTTAGTAAGCCACACTCCCTGTCGTTACATGGACAAACTGGAGCATCACACCCTGCAGGGTCTCCATCTGAAGCACTGGTAGCTCTGCTGACATATGGGTGTCTGCCCCTGTTGTCATGGAAGAGGGGACAGCCCCAAGATGACGATGTGTGATGCACAGGGGTGGTCTTGCTGCCCCCAGCATTGCTTCAGCAGTCCCTTCTCCACCACTCCCTCTGCCCTGGGACCAGCTCCAGCCCTCTTCCTCCTCCTTTTCCTGCTGGCATTTGCTGTCTTCCCCAGGGGTTGCCCCCAGTTTAGGGACCCCACAAGCCTGCTGCCACTATCTGCTGCATTTGCTGAGTGTATCCATTCTGCTACACGCTCACGGCACTGCCAATTGAGCCCAACCTGGGCAAAGAATGAGTCACAGTTCCCAAATGTTTTCACCACCTTCTTGGTGTCCTTCTGCTCGCTCTGTCCCTTCTCTTGCTCTGACCCCCCCAGCCCTGTTCCTCATTTCCCAGCCCTGTGTTGCCTTCTTCCCCATGCCCACTGTCCCATCTCTGCCACAACCCCCCACCTATTCTTCTCTTTTTGCCCCCCTTTACCTCCCCCCAGGCCTCACGCTGGCTCCATGACCTCACCCGGCTATGAAGTGGCCAGGTCCCAGCAGCTCAGTGGCACAGGGACCCATGGCATCAGTGGGAGGCCACCCTGGTCCTGTGGGCTATCAGAGCATTGTTGCTGAGCACAGCCCATTTCTTGGGAAGGGCAGCTGCCCAGCTCCAATGCTCGGGCAGTGCTGCCGAACCAGCGGAGGGCTCAAGGCACAATGATTTTGCAGAGACTGTGGGCAGAGAGGGGATGAGTCCAACCCTGACCCTTGTCCCACTGCCCCTATGAGGGTGACTCAAAATGTGCTCCTGAGCCTGTCCTGGCCAGAGACTTGGGGTGGGGCTAGAGACAAGCAGGAGATCAACAAGGTTTTACTCAGTTAATGCTTTTTATGGTGTTACAGAAGGTTCTAGGGGGGCTAAAGAAGTGCTCAAAGAATGCATGGGGAAGCCTGAAATGAGACAAAGTTGGGGAGTGGCTCTGGCAGGTGCAGTGAGCCAGACTGGGGCCAGCTATCAGCTAAGGCGACGGTGTTCAGCAGGACAGTAAGATCATGGCAAGGCTGATGCAGGAGCACTGGGATTAGCCTTAAAGTGCCACTGCATTGCCTGTGGTGCAGAGCTGTGCCATCAGATGTTAACTTGAGTCTTGCTCAAACCCTCATCATGTCATAACTCTGAGAACTTCTGATGAGTGAGGAGCCCCTCTGCTACCTGAGTAGGACTGGGAGCACCAGGCTGCCATCCTCAGGGGCAACCCATGGGCAGCCAAGCTCTGCTTGCAGAGAGCATGGATGTTCCTTTACTCCAAGTATGTCAGGGTGCCCCACAGGTGAGAAGGCCAGTCCATTGCTCGGCCTGAACACCCCCTGCACACCCTCCTGGAATGCCCCCTTCCCAGTCCTGTGGATTTTGGCTGCTGTGAGGTGCTCGCTGCCCACACCTGGCGTTCTAGTTCCTCTCTGGCCCATCCTTTGGGGGAGAAAATAGCCCCAAGGACCTACCTTGGGATGTCACTGGCTCAGGGGCAGACGGTGGGCTGCGGAGGCTGAGCAGGATGGCAGGGAGCAGTGAGAGCTGCCAGCCCTGGCACAGACAGGCTGCCATCCTGCAACCTGTGTGCCGGAGCCACACGTGCCGCACTCGGCCCTTCCCAGTGTCCTGGGAGCTGCTGCTGCTCCTCCGGGCAATACCTTTATCTGGGAAGTGGTGGCTGTGCAGCTCAGGAAGCCTGGCTGGGGGCTCCCCCCGCCCCATCACCAGCACTTCCCTGTGCCTGAAACCACAATGCCACAGCCCCTCTGCCGCTGGCCGCAGTGCCAAGAGAGACTGCTCCTATCAGATAGGCGGCATGTCCTGCCCTTGTGGCTGCTGGCATGCTGGGAGGATGGGGTAGGAAGAAAAACAACCCCCGAGAAACTGGGGAGGCCCCTGTGTGGGGCAGGGCAGGCTGTTGGGGCTGCTGCCACACAGGAGCACGGGATATGGCACAGCTGCCCTGCCTCCATTGTGTCCTGTGCCACCCAGCTCCCGTGCTCCAAGTCTGCTCTGCCCCTGTGGCTGTCCTGGGAGCAGAGCTGCAGGCACAGGGGCAGAGCCCACAGAGGTGGTGGTGGTGCAGGAGCAGGGTCACCACAGTGAGGTCCCACAGTCATGCTCAACTCCATGCCAGTCCACTACTTCTGGTGGCTGCAGGGTCTCCCACCCTGCCAGGGCACAGCACTGTTGCACAGCCTGGGGGACACCAGCCAGGGCACAAGGAGCCACTTGCACGTGTGTCCCCTGGGCACCAAGCCTAGCAGCTGAGGGCAGTGCCGGAGGCACTGAGGGGAGACAGGAACAGCCAGCCCCAACTTGTCACAGACAAATTTTGTCAAAAAAAAGCAGAAAGACCTAGGAGTGAGCAGGACTGGTGACACTGCCCCAGACACCATTCCCAGCTGGAAGCAGAGGGGCTGCAGAGGCAGTGGCACGTGTCAGGCTGTTTGTGAGGGCCAGTCCCCATCACTGATTCACTGGGGACCTCAGGGCACAGAGGCAGCTCACTAACAGCTGCAGTTGACACCAAAGAGCACTGAAGGCCAGAATGGAAAATCAAAATGGTATTGACAGGGTTCAGAGACCTTCTGGGGATAAAAGGCTCTTTCCCAGATGGACAATGCAAATGCCCCTGTCTCTAGCAGAGATACCAGGCTCTGCAGGAGCCACTCTTGCTTCTCGTAGGACTGCAGAAGATGAATAGACAGGCAGCTGGATGGCATGTCCAGGGCTGAGCAAGCTGAAGCCAGCAGAGGTGAAGCCCAACCACTCTCGGGGTAACAAACAGCAGCAGTGCAGGTGAGGGACCAAAGACTGGGACAGGAGCTCCTCCAGGAGGATCAGCGCAGAGCCCACGTGACCCTTGAGGGACGGGCATGTGAGGACCACCCTGGCAGCACATGTTCCAGCAGGCTGCTCAAACACAACCGTCACTTGGCCAGATGTGGGAAGTTACCTGCTGGCTCGACACAGGGCTGGGAGGTGCCAGCTGGCCAGGGTGGGAACGGTGTGGAGTTGCGCAGCTCCACAGGACCCAGCTGGAGGAGCAGGGCCATCCCTTTAAAGAGCAGCCAGATGAGGGGAAGCTGCAGGAACAATTTTCAAGCATGCAAGAGGCAGCTGTGCAAAGGAAGGACATAGTCTGTTCTCCATATCCCTTTGGGGACAAGACCAAGTCTTGAATTTATATGTGGGAAAAGATCCCAGTTGGATCCTAAGAAAACCCATCTCCATGGCATGATGAGACCTGGGACTTGTCTGGGAATGCTGGGACATTCCTGGGGACTATCAGAGGACCCCAATAGGAACAGGATTCTGAGGAGTGCCCACCACAGCAGCAGATCACTGGGCCTCCACAATCTGTTCCCCAGTGCTGCCAGCGGGGCAGAGCTGGGTCCCCACCAACACTCCTCTGGACCTGCCTGTTGCATGATCTTTATTGTCCGTAAGGCAGAGCTGACATCTCTGAAGGGCCACTGCAGAGCTGGAGGCTGTGCACAGCCAACACTGTCCCTTTCACCTGTCAGGGCAGCCCAATCCCATGCCAGCAGCGCCGCTCACAAGCCCTGGCACCGCTTCAGGCCGAGAGCACGCTGAGAGCTGCAGGGCGGGCAGCTGCTGTGTCGCTGCTTCCTCCTCTTGCCCCAGAGCTTGAGCATTTGCGTCCGTGGGCTTAGGCAGTACCCTGCCTCCCGAGGGAGGCCCTCTCCTGCCTGCTCTGCTGCCAGCACCCTGCTGCTGCTTGTCCTTGGGGGCCATCCCAGCGAGGCCCCAGCTGTGTGGGGCTGTCAGTGGTCGGCAGCACGCCAGGGAGGGGATGGCACAGTCCTGCTGCAGGGAAGGTGCTCTTGGGAAGAGGCACTGCCATTTGGCTGCTTGGCCCTGGAGCAGGATGAGCAGCCCCTTGTCCCCACAGCACTGTTCCAGCAGGCTGGGGCCAGCGTCCCCTCCGAGCAGTGCCAGCGCAGCCTCACGCCTCCTCAGCAGTGGCATCGATCCCCGCGTAGGTGAAGTTCTCGAACAGGGCCATGTTCACGTAGGCCTGTGGGGAAACCCCAGTTAGGAGCCAGCTGTGAGCATGTCCACATCTACCTGCTATCCCCACGAGCATGCTCATGGGTACTGTGCTATATTGTCTCCCCACACCCAGAAAGTGATGGTGGGGTTAACCCCCAGACATGGTTCTGCTGCTGGCTGTCTGGTCCTCAAACGCAAGGGATGCTCCAGCATGTGGAATGGCCCCGTGCCCCGTGGGCATTCCTCCCACTGACCGCTACCACTCACCTTCCTGGCCTCCAGCATGCGGATGAGCTGCATGGAGATCTGGGCGAAGGGAGGGCGCTCGTAGGGGCGGTCGCGCCAGCACTGCCGCATCAGCTCGTACCTGGGGGCGGAGAGTCGGGGGCGGCTCAGTGCGCCCAGGAGAGAGGACAGAAAAGCTCTCCGTGGGAAATGGGGGAAGCAGACGGGAAACTAAAGCCCAGGAAAGGTGTTTGGGTGTGGGACCCCAGCCCATCCCTCAGCCACAATGCGGAGGCAATCAGGTAGAAGCTACTGAAAGTTGGTGGGAGCCCTGTGGGGCAGTGGGGTTATGTGGGGCAGATGGGTGCCCTGTGGGACAGATGGGTGCCACCATCAGCCGACGCTCTGCCCACTTACACCTCGTCGTCGCAGTTGCGCGGCTTCTCCATGCGGTATCCCTGGGGCAGCTTCTCGTAGAGCTCGGCACACGTCATCCCGCAGTACGGTGTCCCCCCTACAGCCAGAGACACACAGGGACTGAGGAGGTGGCAGTCCCTAGGGTGTTCTCCCCAGGGCTCCAGGGACCTGAGTGAAGGCAGGGGACAGAGGAGAGCCTTACCCAAGCTGACAATCTCCCAGAGCAGGACACCAAATGACCACCTGAAAGGGGAGGAGCCAAGGCTGTGACAGAGTGCCCAGCTGTGCCACGCTGATGGGCACAGGGTGGAACAGGCAGCCAGGGCTTGGGCTGAGCCAGCAGCTCCTCAGGGAGTTGCACCAGCATCACACCCTGTCCTTGCAGCACGCAGAGGAATAGCATTGCCTCTCTGACTGCACCAGAGAGGGGTGGAGGCGGCCACAGCCATGCCCCAGCCCCGCCTGCAACACTTACACATCGCTCTTGGTGGTGTACACACTGTAGTTGAGGGACTCGATGGCCATCCAGCGAACTGGCAAACGGCCCTGGGGAAAGAGAGAGCCACCATCAGGGCTGGGGGGGGTATCCCCTGTGTGGAAGACCACTGTGATCCAGCCAGTCCTGCCATGGTGGGTTGCTCACGCTGATGGTGAGCATCCTGCCCCTCACATTGGTGCAGGCCCCACAGAGATGTTCCACTCTTGGCTCACCATTGTCTTCTTCACATAGACCTCCTCCCCTCTGGAAAGGCCAAAGTCAGCAATTTTTGATGCCAGGTTTTCTCCCACCAGAATGTTTCTTGCTGCCAGGTCCCTGTGAATGAACTGAAAGAGAAGAGCAGTTAGCAGGAACTACACACTCGCTCCTGCTGGCACCAGGGACCTCATGCCTTCCAATGGGGAACTCCCAGGCCTCAAGGAAAGCGTGATCTGAGGGGCTTGCTGGGATGTACCTGCTTCTCACTCAGATACTGCATCCCCTTGGCCACGTCTGAGGCAAACTGGAGGAGCTGCTGGGATGTGAGGGTGGAGGCAGTGCCGTGCTCCTTGGCAAAGGCTGGGTCTGTCTCCAAGACTCGGCTCTTGCGGAGGAAGTCGAGGAGGTTTCCATATGGAGCATACTCAATGGCAATGTACAGGTAGCCTGGGAGGCAGGAGGAGGTTGGGCTACTGGGGCTGTCCCCAGCAAAAAGGAATAGACAGCTGGGCAGAGGTTGTGGGGCCGGGGTAGAATGGGACAGCCCTCACCCTTGTTCTCACAGGCACCCAGCAAGTTGATGATGTTGGGGTGATGGCCCAGTTTGCACAGCACCTCCAGCTCTCCAGCAAAGTCCCGATGGTCATTCTCTGAAGCAAACTCTGGAAGCAAAGCAGGGATGAACACCTCGGGCCTACAACAGGGGCCTTCCTCTGCTTCTCTGCAAATGACTCCTGATGTTCCCCAGCACAAGTATGGCCCAGGACACAGCTGCAGCACTCAGCCCACCCTGCCTGCCTCCCCCAACACTCACCTTTCAGCATCTTGATGGCTGCATTCATTTTCAGGCCGTCCTTTTTGATCATGGCCCTGATTACCTGCCCAAAGTTGCCCTCCCCGATCATGTCCTCAAACTTGATGTCTTCCCACTCCAGAATGGGGTAGCTGAGGGGCTCAGGCTGTGGCTTGGGCCGGCGTGTCAGGGTCAGGGTCCCCGAGTTGAACTGTAGGATGGTCTCTTCCCCCTGGCAGATGGAAGTGGGTGAGGTTAGAGGCACCACACCTCTCTGCCCATGCGGCAGTCCCAGCAGGACAGGAGTCATGGGCAAGGGCGGGCTCCGCACCCTCTCCGTGTGGAAGTGAGGTCTGGCTGCATCCGGGCTGGAGGCTATGGAACGTGACCTGGATCGGGCTGGGACGTGGGGAGCAGGGGACATGGTCCTGGTGGGGCAGGCGGCACTCACCGAGCCAGACTGGTAGGTAAAGGTGCGGCGCCGGTGGAAAAAATTCTTCTTGATGAGGAAAAGTGCCAGGAGAGCAAAGAGTATGGTGAAGCAAGTGACGGACACAGAGCCAACAATGGCCAAGAGCAGCTGCTGGTCTGTTCCTGCCTGCTCAGTGCTCTGGCTGCCCAGGCTGGGCGGCACGCTCAGCGCTCCTGCCAAAAGGAGGGACGGAGGGTTGTGGTCCATGGTCGAGCCCTGCCCGGCCTGCACTAGTGGCCAACCACCATGACAGCAGCCGTCTCCCAGCACCCAGGCCCTCAGTGAAGATACCATAACCACATCTTGAGCTCCTGGTGCCACAGCAGCACAGAGGTGAAAGTGTCAGAGCCCAGCTCCCGACACTTAACCACTGGTTTCTGGACCTCCAACCAGCTTTAGGTCAAGCCATGATCTCCTCTCATGCTGGCTCTGCTCTGCTCCCCTAGCCCTTCGATTCATATCCCCCCCTGCCCAAGGCAGAGCCATTCTGTAGGTGCCATGCTGTCATCATGCCACCCCTGCTCCTGTAGGACTAGGAGGAACAGGTTTTCTCAACACATCAAGAGTTTCGGTCTCAGGCTGCTGCTTCACAGCCACGCTCAGAGGTTACCCCAAGCACCACAATCATTCTCTGCTGACCCAGAATCTGAGCCCAAGCTGCAGCAGAGCTGTGAGCCCCCTGCCTGCTGGGGCACCCCTCTCACCATCCCCGAGGGTCTTGGCTTTCACGGGCTGGCTCCATTCCCCTGGAACATGGGAGTTGGCACGGACACGAAACTGGTAGCTGGTGCTGGCGTTGAGGCCCCCAACAATCTTGGTGGTCTCGGCGCCGCTGTCGGTGTCAATCCACTGGGGTTCACTGGTGCCCCCCACCTGCTGCAGCTCCACGATGTACTTGGTGATGCCCCCATTGGGGTACTCGGGCACCTGCCAGGACAGCCTGACGGCGGTGTCGGACACGGGCTCTGCCGAGAGCAGCTGTGGAGACGAGGGCCCTGGGACCAAGAGAGGAGAGCGTCAGTCCCAGAACGGGGCTCCTTGTGCTGCAGGGGCTCAATGCTGCTGTTAGGATTGGACGCTGTGGATGGCAATGGCAACCAGAGCCAGGTCAGCTTTGAGGGATCTTCAGCGACCCCTGTCTGCTGCTTGGAGGAGGTGGAGGTGCTCTCCATGTACCACAGTGAAGCAGGATTGTACCCCCAAATGTTCCAGCCACATAGACCATCTGAGGTCTAGATGCCTGTGTATTGACTAGCTCTTGTGACATTTTACTTCTTCAGGCCTCCCTCACATCCTGTTCTCACACCACCTCCTCTGAACCCCCTCCTGCCTGCCCAAATTCCTAACTCCAAATTCCTGAATCATACAAGCAGAGAGCAGAGGAAACCTCTCTTCCCTCAGGACTGATGCCTACCAGTCCTCTTGATGTGTACCATAGGGTGCCAAGCCTCCCCAAAGACTTCATGCATGCCTTTTCCCTTGGTTGCCGAAAAGCTTGGTCAGGCGGTGCCCCATGGTCTTCCCCCTACTTCAGGGGCTGCGTGTGTGTGCTCACAGGTGGGACTGCAGGGCTCTCCCAGCCCTAGTGACCATCCAGCAAAATTACCAGGCAGCAGGGTTAAAGCAAATCAAAGTGAAATATTTTTTTCATGCAGAGTATATTGCATGTATATTGGGGAACTTGTTGCTACAGGGTGTTGTAAAGGCTGCAAGTATAGACAGGTCCATCACAGTTTGGGCAAAGGTGCAGAGAACAGATCTGTTTGTGAGCATCACTCATGGTGATCTGAATGTCACATTCAGCTTAGGATGTTTCTCAGCTCCTGGGTGCTGGAGGCTGCAGGGTCTAGTGAGGAAAGCAGGGCTGTTGTCCCCAAAGAACTGTTTATGTTCTATCAAAGAAGTGATAAGGAGCAGCCAGATGTGGGGATGGTTGCTGTTACAATTACAACTGATTTATCATTGTAATTCCCTGTTATAGTTCCCTGCATTCTGCTGGACCCACCTTTGCTGTTGATCATGACCTTATAGGGGTCAGAGGGCGGTCCCAGGCTGGTGCAGTGGTACACCAGCACCTCCAGCCTGTACTCCTTGTTAAACTCCAAGTCCCCAATGCGGGCAGAGAGCACAGAGATGGACGTGATGTTTTTCTCAGAGACCAGCCGCCTTGCAGAGTCAAAGAGGTGGACAATGAACCCATGTGCTGGCTCATGGTTGCTTGGCAACTTCCAGTTGACATGAAGCATGTTTTTCTCTTCTACAGACCAGCCTTCAATCACAGGCTTGACTGTGGGCTCTGCAAACAAAAAGACAGAAAAACTTCATGGTGCATCAGCTGTGAGACTCTGCGGGCTCTGTGCTGTGCAGAGTCAGGGTCAGGGTCAGGGTCAGGGAGATGGAGGCTCACCAAGGCAGTCAGTCACCATGATGGCTTCAGGACCCTTGCTGCCCTCCCCACCAGCCCCTGGCCGGCTCAGCTGCACCTTGACGATGTAGGCGGTCACTGGCCGGAGGTTCATGAGGGTGATGTTCTCGCTGTTGTCCACTGTTGGCCAAGAGACATGTCAAAACCATGCCCATCATCCACAGTCTGCCCTGCCACTGCCATCCTCCTCAGCATCACCATGGATCCCCTGGTACGGGGACATCTGCCCACCCCAGGCCTCACCCTCCACACAGGGGCTATCTGTGTCCCCCAGCCCTGCAGACACATACCCACAATGGATGACCATGCTGAATTGTCATCCTTGGGCTTGTAGAAGAGCTTGATGGAGGTGATGGGTCCGTCACCAGAGAAGCTGTCCACGGGTGACACCACGAGCTGGCGACTCTGCTTGGCTAACAGCCGGGGGGCACTCAAGGGCACTGGTGGCACTTGGGGGGAAGAAGGGAATGACACTGGCAACAAGGATACATCTACCATCTCTTGGCTCCTTCCAGCTTTGTCAGGAAAGTCTTTTATAATCACCCAAACCTGTCTGCTGGCACTTCAGCCCAGGATGAGAAACACCCAGTCTGGCACAGGGGTGGTATTGCCACACCATGCTGGCAGCCTCCCCCAGCAACCCTGCCTTGTCCTGCTCATGCCACCACACTTTCCTCACCTCGGATATTGACCTTGACTTTCCGGCTGTCCTGGCCTCCAGTCGTGGAGACCCGGCACTCCCAGAGCCCCGTGTCTGCCTTTGTCAGGTGCCGCACCTCAAACTCACAGGTGATCTGCTTCGGCTCGATGATGGTTTTGATGACCTGCGGCACAGAGGGTGGTGTCAGCCCCTCTGCTCAGCCCCTGGCTCAGCCCCCCATCAGTCTAAAGCTGCCCAGCAGCCCCAGGTACTCTTGAGAGAGCTGTCATTGTGGAGGTGGGGCAAGGGCACAGGGCAGTACCTTGAGCACGGTGCCGTCAGCCTTGCGCAGCTCCACGCTGTCCCTGGTGGGCAGTGGGTTGCCAATGGCTACGCAGCTGATGATGGGCTCTGAGCCCAGGTTGAACTCCAGCTCTGAGGCCAGCTGGATGATCTGGGGGAACCGGTCTGGTACACAGAAATCAACATTGGGGCTGGCCCTGCTCCTCCCCAGGCACAAGAAAGCCTGGCACCTTGGACCCAGATGTGGCCAGACTGTGGTGCCAAAGGAAAGATGATGGATGCTGCGATCCAGCCCTGATCCCCACCCCACTTGCTGGGTTCAGCAATGCTCTCAGCACAGATAATGCTGGACCAATAGCCAATAGCCAGTCACTGCTGAGGAAGGAGCCAGCGCCCACTTGAGGGCAGAGGATGGAAACCCACCACAGCCCTCAGCCAGTCTCACCTGACTTCTCACAGTGCTGTCCATGCCAGCCTGCAGGGCAGACACAGCCACTGAAGCGGTTACAGCTGCCTCCGTTTTGGCAGGTGCACTCCAGGGCACAGTCAGGGCCGTAGAATCCTGAGGGACAGGCTGTGGGAAGAGGAGAGCTCATTGCTACCCCTGGCACAGGACTACAGAGACAGCAAGCAGCTGATGGAGGCAGCGGTACTGCTCAGCCTGTGCCGACCCTCAGATGCGGAGAGGTTTGCAGAGGTGCTGCTGGGGAGCAGCCAGGCCCTGGAGGAAGCCCAGGTTAGCGGGGAGAGCTGATGGACACTCATGTCCCTGTACCTTGGTCACAGCGAGAGCCGCTCCAGCCCGACGCGCAGGAGCAGCCATAGGGGTCGAGCAGGCAGAAGCTCAGCCCCCGGCAGCCCTGGGCTCTCTGGCACGTCTCCTGGCAGTTGCGGCCAAAATGGCCTTCCCGGCAGGCTGCAGAAAGAAGCATGGTCTGCCCTCACCCACCATTCATCCATGCACTTACTGCTCGTGCATGGCACAGAGCTGGCTCAGTGCCCCCAGCCCCATATCAACACCTCGAGGAGACGAGGGACCCATGTGGGTGGTCCAGCCCTGGCCCAGAAACAGGGGGCACTGAGGGTGGGAGGCATTGGGGATGAGCACGGCATTTTTAGACACAGTGCTCAGGTCTAGGGGTGCAGGAGAGCCCCCACAGATGCCCTGGGCACAGCACCCAATGCTGGGCAGGTGGAACCCACCTCTCTCACAACGAGTGCCCATGAACCCCGGAGGGCAGATGCATTCGCCGACGTGGTCGTGGCAGATGCCGCCGTTCAGGCAGTCGGGACAGTCCTTCTCACAGGATGGTCCCCATTTCTTCGCAGGGCAGGCTACAGAGAGAGCAGAGGGGGGTCAGAGTGCCACCTGCCACAGGGCAGGGTATGGCTGTGCCCAGTCCCCAGGCAGCCAAGGCCCTGCTCACCTCTCACGATGAGGCGGTAGAAGGCACTCCACAGAGGGCTGTCCCCCATGAACGTGGCACTGTAGACACCATTTTCACTGACGCTGACATTGGGGAGTGTCAGGACGACGTGGTCATCCTGCACTTCACCCCGGTCTGTGGTCTGGTAGTAGGTGCCTGCAAGGGACAGGGTTATGGGTGACCTCCTGTGCCCCCAGGGCCAGCGCCAGGCACCAGCTGGGAGCAACTCCAGCCCTGGGTCTGCTCTTGGAACTACTTGCCGTTTCTTTTCCACATAACATCTGTCTCCTTCCTCTTGAGTATCCTGGCAGAGAAGGTGGCTGCCTCAGCAACATTCACAGACTGTGTGGCCTTCACTGGGAAGAGGTGGGCTGCAGAGGAGGAGGAGGCACAGGTTGCATTGCAGTCACCCCTGAGGGCACTCACACCCGAGGGCAGTGCTGACACCACCAGAACAGTCACACCAGACACACCCAGGCACAGCCCAGCACCCACCACATCTTTCTGCTGGAAAGTCATGGCACAGCTCCCTGTCTGCTCCATGTTGGACACAGGACCCCCAAGCCTCTGCAGGGACAGGGCTCCCTTCCTGGCCCCTTCAGGCAGACTCCAAGGAATGAGATTTGGCACGCTGCCCTCTGACCAGCCCACCATCGGCACAGGATACTGGTGGCAGCAGTCTGGGGAGGTAACACCTGAAACCAGTGTGCACGGTGCACCCTGCCTGCTGGTGAGGTGTGGAGTGCTGCAGGCAGGGAAAGCAGGGCAGGTGAAGGGAATTAAGTGTGCAGGAGGCTGCACTCCAGCCCCCAGGACCAATCATGGCTGTTTTCCTTATTCCCCAGGTGCTGGGGCGTGCAGCAGCAATGAGCTCCCAGAGTATTAGTGTGAGTCAGCCGGACCCCAGCCTGAGCACAAACAGGGCTATAAATACCTTAAGGCCTGGGAAACCAAGCCCTGGGCGTGCCAGGACAGACACAAAGGAGGACACAGGCGGCTGCTGGCTTTTGGAGCCTGGCAGTACTCCAGCTTGCACACACTAAAAGGAGCCACTCCGGGTTGGAGCCTAAACACATCCAGCCCTGTGTCCTGCCCCTCTGAGGCTAAGGACCAGGAGGAAGCAGCACACGCCGCAGACGCCCAGGGAAGGGCACCGCAGGTCACACTTCGCAGTAGTTTCCCATAATCGCCTCCCCACCTCTCCCTCTAGTTGGGATTTTTCTTCCATGGACTTCGAAGCCCCCAGTGGTGGGCTCACAGATATGGCCCTCACTCTGTTTCACTCCACCTCACTCCCTGGAACAAAAGGCAACAGTTCCCTGGGGACCCCCAAACACAACGCTTTGCATTTGTGCGCGCAGATTTACCTGTCACTCCATCACTGCAGCCCTCCCAGACTGCATCTCTCCTCTGTGTCTCTGTCACTCCACAGTGCATTCATCATCTCTCCAGGCAGCTTGGGGACAGCAGCCAGCACGGCTGCTTGTTCAGCTCCTTGCACCCACAGCTGCTGACACAGGTCTGTGCAAAGACCTTGAGTGATGCCAGTGGGAACTCCCTTGTGTGACAAGGACCGCTCCTATTTCTACTCTCCCTTCTTTTAGTCAGTTATTTACTCATGCAAAGATCTCTCCTGCCATCCCCTGGGTGTGAAATTTTTCTCAAAGAACCTTTGAAAGGGAGTTTTCCTGGTTTTCTCCAGGAATTTGAGACAACAGTGTCAATTTGGTCTTCCACAGCAATGTCACTGCTGCCACCCCAAGACCCTACTGCTGCACTCAGCTGCCTCTTTCTCAGGTACCACACAACTGCATATTCTGCTCTTCATTACAGGTTCTGCTAATTTGCTAATTCAATTTTTCTGACTTTAATTTTCAGGCCTGTAACTCCCTACCCAGAAGATTTAGGAAAGCCTGGTTTCCCAAGGGGAGCAACACAGCCTTGCTCACCGCATGCCCAGCCTGGCAATGCTGTGCTGCTCTGTTTATCACCTGTCTCCTGCTATCAACTGTGGCATTTTAGACAGATCCTCCAGCAGATTTTCCCAACATTTCTGTTGTGCACACAGATACAAAAATTTTAAAAATGTTGTTTTTCTTTAGTTGTTTTTCTGGGTATCTTTCTGCTCTGGATAGTGTAAAAGATAGTTTATTGACAGATTTAAACACTTCTGAAATTGCTTCTCAGGATGCCTTTGGTTTGCTTTACTTTGTTTTTTAGCAATGCTTCCAAAATTTATCAAACTTCCTAAGTTTTTCTCCATGCATGACCTTTTGGGAGCTCCAGCTCTCCTCTAACACATTCCCCACCCACTGTTTAATCGCCCTGGCCTGCTTTGGTGTGCTCTCAGACTAAACGGGACAGATAACATACGCCAAGCCTCTTCAGTGGGTTCTGTATCCAGCCCTCCTGCAAACATTTTTTGCTTACTAATTCCTTTATTTTTTAAACTTGTGATCTAAACAGAGCAATAGCAGCTTCATTTGAACTTGTGGAAGAGACACTTTTTTGGCACTTGTAACTCCCACAGGGGCTTGAACCCAGGCACTGACCAGCTCCTCCAAAGCACTATTTTGGCCTGGCTAAGTGGACCCAGGAGTGAGGGCTGAGAACACACCACCATGGGAAACACTGTCTCAAGGATGGAGCCCCAGAGCCATCACCTCCATCCATGATTTATAAACAAGGACATCTGGGAGTGCAGAAATCCCTCTGTGCTCCTCATTCCCCACAGCTGGTCATGCCTCTCACACTGTCTCCATTTGCCTCTGCTCCATTCCTCAGTGCTGCCCTGCTTCCTCAGACCATCCAGTTCCATTTCCAACAGGACCACTGCCATTTTTCAACCTGAGCTTCTTTACAAGGACAAAAGCTGAGCCCTGCTCCCTGCAGGATGCTTGGGCCACACCAGCAGCCTTCGTGCCCCAGCTTGGAGACGTTCAATCTCCTTGCTGAAGCTCTGTCTTAACACAGCAAAAGGTCAACTTATTCTCAGCAAAAGGTCAACTGTTTTAGCTAGACTTTCCAAAAAAGGAATGAGAAAGCATCCTGAGGCAAACATCACAGAAGATTTCAGTCCTAATAGTTTTGCAGTCTCAAGCACAGGGAGGGAGGGTCAGAGGGGGAGTGGGAGAGTGCTGCCCCAGGTGGTATCCCTGCTGCTAGGATAGGCCCAGGGAGGCCCTTTTGATTGCTATGGCCCAGAAGAGGAGCAGGAGACAAGCCCAGCACTGCTCTTGGCTACAGTGCAGTCTGGCAGTGCCTCTCAGCAAGCCCCACTGCTGGAGCGGTGATGTGCTGCTCTGGGATGGTGTTTGTCCAGCACCTTGGGAGGTTGCCAAAGATCTACCCCAGCACTACCTCCTCCTCACCTTGAGCCTGTGGTGGGGGCATGGGCTGGCACAGCTCCAAAGGGCTGTCCCCTGCTCTGGTTAATGTTTTCCAGACCCACAACCTCCTCCAAGGGTACTCAACTTCCTCTTGGACCTTGCCCTTCTCCCAGACACCATTACAAATCCAGACGGCTCCTCTATGGGGCTCAGCCATGCTCCTCCAGCTGAACATCTCTTCCATCTCCACCCCACCCGTGCTGGTGGACCCCAAACCTAGCTTATGGGTTCACCACTGTGCCCCCACCACCCTGGCTGGTGCTGGGATTGTGAAGCACAGGGCAGGCAGATCCCCTGTGCACCCAACTGCCTCCTGCTGCCCCCAAAAGCCACTCACCGTTGTGGCTGTTGTGCACATAGACCACCTGCGCCTGCTCGGTCGGGGTGCGCCCCAGGCAGTAGAGGATCCCCACCAGGTCGGAATTGGAGAAGCCCCTGGCCTGGACTTGGTTGCTGCGGTTGCGGTAGTTTTGGAAGCCCATTTTGGGGTGCGTCATCACGATCTTGTTCTCCCGCTCGATCTGCAGGTAGCTCACGTCGCGCTCCCCCACGACACAGGAGAGGAAGAATTCGGAGTGGGACAGGCTCTGCACATTGGCGATCAGGGTGATGTCCAGGATGGCTCCTGGGGTGAGGGAGCACAAGGGCGCGTCACAGCTGGGCAAGAGCGTGGCCACATCAGCCCTGCCTCAGGGCCAGATCCTGCCACCGCGATGTCTCTCCCTTTCCAGGACATTTTTACCACGCTAGCCCAGAAGGCACAGCTAGGGCAAAGCAAGGTGCGTTGCAGACGCATTGGGATGACACAGTGTGCATTTCTGCTCTCCTTTTGGAGACCCCAGCTGGATCAGCTCCCCAGCACGAGCCAAGCATGCATCAGAACGGGGACCTTGGGGTGCCTCTCCTATATCAGAGAGAGGCAGCCAGGGGCCTCTGAGGGCTCCAAATGGCTAATCACAAAGGGATATTTCCTCCTTCCCCACCCTGCTCCGATGTCGCCACTGAGCTTCCACAGCTGCCTTGTCCCACCGAGCCACCCTGAGGGAGGGGCTGCTCACCTGGGGCAGATGAAAAGGGACAATTTACCTGACAGATGTGGGAAGAGAAGCAGAAGATAAACCTGGAGTCCCATGTCCTTGGAGCTTGTTCCAAATCTGGCAGAGGTCAGAAGATCCCCAGCATTTCGTGGCTATGGGGCTCAGAGCTAGAGGCTGTGGCTGCCTAGGAGCTCCACGTGAGCGGCAGCTCAGGACCTCTGCTCCCTGCCCGTGTTCCCCATCTCTTCTCCATGTTGTAGCTTGACTTCCAGGGCAGCTGGGACCACCTCCTGTGGTGCATAGCCTGGGCACGGACAGAGAGATGCCCCAGTTTCTGCTGGCTCTGTGGCCAGCCAGCTGCTCAGGAGCAGGGATTGCTGGCCAAGGGGCCACTGGGGTCCCCTGCCTGGTGGCAGCTCTTCCAGGGAAAGGCACCGGCCTACCCTTCCAGGGCTAGGGCTGCGCGCTCAGGGCTCCCCGAGCCATGCTGAGCCCCTAGCCCAGGCAGGTGTCCCGACCCTGCTTTTTCTCCAAGGTTCAGAGAGCCTCATGCCCCAGCCCGCCCGGGCAGCGGCATTCCCATCCCCTTGGAGCAGCCCTGTGGCTGATGGCTGTGGGAAGGGCTCTCTGGAGCACGGAAAGGAAAGGGGCCAAGGGGCCGTGGCTGGCGGCAGCGGCGGAGCCAAATCCTGTTTCCCATGCGGCGTTTCCTGCTCTCCACCCATTGTTTGGAGACGGCCCTGACTCCAGGAGCCGTCGGGAGCAGCCCTGCACAGGCTGTCCCCCGGGGAGCGGCGTGTGGCGAGGCTGAGGCCGCGCACACCTCGCGACACCTCTGCCTCCCGCCGCCACGAGCCGTGATGCGCGGCATGGCCCACTTGGGCTCTGTGTTGCGCCAGGCCCTGACTCATCCTGCAGTGGCCCAGCGTGGGGACACTGTCCAGGTTTGAAACAGGCTGAGCGGGAGCACAGGCAGGGCAGCAACGAGCTGCCCAGCTCACATGGGAGGGTGGCTACTGCCCAGGGAGAAAACCGTCTGTTGTGGTAAACATGTCTAGGGGGAAGTGGAAGCAGGAGAAAGCCTAGCATGGGCACAGCACAGCATGGCGTTGCTACAACCCAGCCCCAGAGTGTCTCACATCCAGCATGGAGGCTGTGCCAGCCACAGGCAGGCTGCAGGCTCTTTGCCTGGCAAACAAAAAGCATTCCCCAGGAAATCACCATAAGCTTCAGGCACAAACCTCACACTGCTTCACAAATCAAACTGTTCCCATGTGAAAGTCAGGGCTGCCAGGGAGTGAGTCGCATGTTTTGATGTGTCCTGAGCCCATGCTGTATCCGGCCAAAAATCTAAAGCACACATGGAGAGGAAAGGGAAATCCATTCATCGCTTCCGACTATTTACAGAGTGCTCTGGGGCCGCACAGTGCCCACGGCATGCCGAGGGAGGGATGGCAGTGAGCAGGGGCTCCCACAGTGCAGCTGCCTGGCCACCACATGGCAGGAGGGGTGGAGAGGATCTGAAGAAGGTGCACACCAGGTGCAGCTGCCCTCATTTGCCTGGAAAATGAAGCTGGCTGTAGAGGCCAGTCAGGTTCAGAGCTGTGTGCTTACATGTGCAACTCATTCTGTGCTTCCCTGGCAGCTGTTGGGGACTGCATCACACAGAGCCCGAGTTACAGTGCACTCTGTGAAATATTCTCCTTCAGGAGGATCCGTTTGAGGATGGGATTATTTACACAGAATTTTTGTGGAATGGGAGCCATATGGGGTCATTCTCTGCACCAGGCCATACCCAGGAGATCTCAGGGATCCATTGAGGAATCTGACCCAATGTGATTTGTTCGCTTGTGTTTTTTTTCTAGGAGGACCTGGAAAAGAGCTGTGCTGTCTATTGTGCAGAATCTTTCATCTGGAGGTACAGTAGGAAACCTTTCCGGGGAATTTTGTGGGGATGCCCAGCCAGGACCTTACAGCTCCAGTTTAAGTTTATCTGTCTCCAGAGGAGGCACCAGAGAGATAAGCACAGCTGAGCACAGCTGAAACACCTTTCCACACTTGCTTTCCTGCAACATGGAAAGCTCAGTTGCCCAATCCACGAGACGCTCCAAGAGCCTGAATATCTGCTGATTTCATGAACCTCAACTTTTTTGCTGAATCACAACAGACTAAAAAAACCAAACAAAGACTGACAAAAATACCACTTTTTGTTATCATTTGCACATTCTAATGCACGGCACCACATGCCAGAAACCATAGTGCACAAATACATTTCCTGATAGGAAATGCAACCGCCCTGCAGTTCCACCAATGGGCTGGGCTGCCTCAGCAACACCTTCTAGCCCTGCTTCTCTGGATGCTTGTTTTGTTTTACGTGCTCAGGGGGTCCTGGGGAGGCCCCGCAAGGCTGGGCTAAGGGCGGATCCCACCAGGCATAGGGACATCCTGGAAGCAGGCTGGCTGAGCATCCCCAGCCTGCCTGGGCAGCTGGGAGGCAGGAGCTGCCTGCTGCGTTGGCACCCAGCACATGCCCACAGGATGAAGGACAGTCTGCTGGGAAGCCCTTTCCCTGAGGAAAGGGTGGGACGTGTGGCTGTGGAGGAGCCCTTTGGCAGCTGCGGGAAGAGCAGCCGTCCCGTCCCAATTGCTGACAGCTCCAAAGTGCTCTTGCTGGCAGTCGGCTTCCTGTCACTGAGCAAGGGTGGGGCCAGGGAAGAGAGCTTGGGGCTCCCTCGTGCTGCAGAGGCAAAGGTGCAGCAGGCATTTTCCCTGCCTGGCCTGTGGCTCTGCCAGCCTTGCCCACTCAGCTACCCCATCAGCCGTGGGCACAGCAGCAGATGCGGTGTGCCAACCAACACCCATGAGATGCAGCTTTGACATGATTTCTGAGACTTTCGCTGACCCCACAGCAGGACTAGCAGGGGAACTACTGATAAGTGCCTGGTCTGCATGGGGGGTGCTGAAGGTGGTCAGGCACTCCGATCGTCTGGGACCCTCATGGACGGGTGCTGGTCACTGAGCTGCTGCTGCTGGTCCCGGAGACCTGTCCATTTGCTGCATGCTTTAAACACCTTTTGCTGGAATCCCAGCAAGACTTTTATTTTCTTGTAGGACACTTTCCTTCTGCCTCAGCCCGGGCTTCCCTGGCCGAGGAACTCTGTGGACTTCCTTGGACTGTGTGCCCCTGTCCCAGGTGCATGGACCAACACCTGGACCAGGCTCAGGCTCCTCTTCTCCAGCGCGGCATCTCAGGGCAGACGCCGCAGAGGTGCCCCCTCCTCCCTCTGGCGGCCCCTCAGCACCTCCCAGTGTCCTGCTGCCACTCCGGCAGCCCCCACGGCACCCCCAGTGCAGCAGGCAGTCCTGGTACCGATCACGGACGGCCACAGGGCTGGGAGGTGATGGGGCGCAGCTGTTAATGTGTAACTGGCACCGCCACCTTTCACCAGCTCGGGAGGAGCGGGGCCGGGGCCGGGGCCGGGGCAGCAGCGGGCCCGGGACGGCGGCCAGGCTGGGTGCCGGGCGCTGCTCTCTGCCGGGCCGGCGTGTGGGGGCTCGGCGGCGGCCCTGAGCCGTGCGGCCGCGGCCACACCTCGCCCGGCACGGCCGGCTCTGCCGGCTTCCCAGCTTTCCCCGAGACCTGTTTTTCTAGCCGGAAGTTTCCTGGAGCCAAATGGATCCTACCTGCCTGCTCTGCTGGGTCTGTAGCCTCCTGTGCGTCTGGTCAGTGGTGATGGGACACCCCTGCAGGCTTGACCACCAGGTAGGGGGGCCGTGGGGGCTGCGGTGTGGGCAGCAGCTGGGGGTGGCAGGGCCCCCCGCTCCTGGTCCTGCCAGCACAGCTGGGGTGCCCACGAGGCAGCAGGGCCTGGCAGGCAGCTCCTGCTCTGCGCAGCTCAAGAGAAGATAAGCGGTGAAAATCCATGGGAGCCAGCAGAGTTGACTGGGAGATGTGCTGTGCCAGTGGCCACCAGCCACAGGGGTGGTTCGCCCATGCCCAAAGCCTGGTTATCCTGCTCCCGACCTTGGGCTTAACACGTCATGTTGTCCAGCCTGTTCACCAGAGCGTGGCCTGGCAAAGCATTGTCTGATCCATGGCATTTCTGACTGTGGGGGTTTCTTGGCTGCAGGTGTAACACAGCTGTCTATAAGGGGTGCATGGCAAGCAGCCATGAGACACATCCCTGAGGAGGTCCCAAGCCCTCACTCCCTTCCCCAGTGCATGGTGATGCAGTGACTGGAGCCAGGGTGATGGCAAACATGGGGCCAGGATCCCTGAGCACCTGACAAGGAACAGGAAACACAACTAACCCTCTGGGACAAACACTGCAGCCAGCAGCTTGGCTACATCAGGCAGGAACTGAGAGAATGAAGGAAAGTGGCTGTCATGGGCCACTGACCTTTCCATTGAGTTCTCAGTTGTTCCACCCAAAGGTTTGCACTGTTTTCCAAAGCCTCCCTGAGCCCAGCTGTGTTTGAGCTGGAAACAGGACCCATGTGGTGCCCCCGTGGCTTGGCCCAATTATAATGCAATCCTCAGCACCTGGGTTTTTAAGGGCATATCTTTTCCTCTACCAAGCAGGAACAGCAGGGTCTGATAGGAGATTTAGGTGGACAGGTGGATTAAAGGAGAGGTGAAAGAAATGGAAAGCTTATCCAGCTGGAATGTGGCCAGACACAGAAACCCAGGACTATGGACCACAGTAAACTTAAAGCATAGCATCTCTGCTTGCAAGGTCCAAACACAGCACTTAGCAGGAGCTTGTGCCTGCCCAACCAAACTTAAGTTGCTGACCTGCTCTCTGGCAACTTCAGTTTGGACATTTGACCCTCTCCCACTAACAGCCCACGCAAGAGTAACCCATGCTGGGGATTGCTCCCCAAAGCTATCTGAGTTGGGGCACCCTGTTTTATTGGTAAAAAAAACCCAACATCCATGTGGGTTGACTGATCCATCCTCTTCTGCTGCTCTTTTGGGATAGTGAATGGTCCTTGATCTATTTTGTATCCTAATACTAACACAGCCAGCTCAGTAAGCCACAGTAAGCCACAGCTACTCACTGTGTATCATCAGGAACATGGGATAGATGGAAGCATTGGTGCACTGTCCTGGACAGGCCTCAGGGCTGAGCTTCTGGCATGGGTGACTGGTACAGGTGCCTATAGCTCTGCAGCCTGGTCAGCTTCCTGCCTGCCCTTGCAACAGGCAAGGATTGCCTGCTTCCCTGCTCCAGCTAGGAGGATGCCCCTGTGTCACACAAGAGCTCCCAGGGGGCTGGAGGCGGGGATCCAGGGGAAGAAAAGGAAGGCCCTCTGCAAACTGACCCAGTATGACAACTGCCCTGTACAGGACAGGGGATGACAACCTGCTGCCTTCTCACTCATCCATTTGAGTTTTTCTCCTTGCATGCTCCTCCTTTACTGTTTCAGTCAGCTGCTCTCAGTCCTGGGCTGTCTTGCTCATCTTTCTCCATTTATCTAGGCCCACTCCAGTCTGGCAGCTCATGCGTTTTTTAAATGTGTGTATGTCTTTGCTTTTTTTAAACTCTGCAAGGGTAATTAAAACATTTGAACTCTTGGGAAGTCTCTCTCTAGAGACATTCCTCATCATGAATAGCCCATGTCAGACAGTAGCTCTTTTCCCAGGGATGGGCCGACTGCAGTGGGAAGAGCCTTCAGCATGCTCCAAGTTCCCTTCCAAGAAACATCACTAGTTTGGACCTCTCCTTCAACTCTTTGGTCATGCCCCATCACAGGACTCTCTTGAAGAATTTCCCTTCCCTGCACTTTCTCAACCTCTCCAGCAATGCCAAGCTCACGCTGAGCCCAGAAGTCTTCTCCAACCTCGGAGCACTGCGTCTGCTGGACCTGAGCAGCTGTGGCATCACCTACATCCACATGGACACTTTCAAGGGCCTGGGAAACCTGCACACACTGCTTCTAAGAAACAACAGCTTGCAAGAGCCTGATGTCACTTTCCTTTTGCCACTGAAGGCTCTTTCCCACCTGGACCTGCAGCACAACGCTCTGGTCTCTGTGGACACGTGGAGCCTGCAGCTGATGGAGACGGTCCCATGGGTCCATCTGGAAGGGAACCCCTGGGTCTGTGACTGCAGTGTGCACCCTCTGCAGCAGTGGCTGCAGCGCAGGCGAGGTGAGTGGAGGGGAGCGGTGGCACGGGATGTGTTGGGCAGGTGGAACCCCGAGTGTAGGAGTTGTGCTTGATCCGTTTGCTCTGACCCCTGGGCAAGGTCTGTCCTACCCTCTTCAGGGACAGCAAACCAAAAGGTGATGTGTCTGTTCCTTGCTTGCAGTTACGCAGGATACCAAGGATTTCTGATTTCTAAGAATGTCAGCAGGATAATCTGACCACTCTTCTGGGAAATGGGTTGCATGTACACTTTGACTTCTAAATCCATCTTTATGTGTCTTTGTGAAGTGATCGCACTTTAATTGTTGAGGGCTTGGCAGCTCCCTCTCTGGAGCCAGGTCAGGCTCCAACCATCTGAGCTCAGCTCCAAGTAAGAGCAGTAGGGCTTCTGTGGGTGAATGAATTTGTCTGTATCCAGTTTAAAGGAGCTACTAGTCAGAGTCACATGCAGTTCCTTGGTCAGGGGATTTTCCCTTTGGTTCTACCCTACAATCAGCGAGTAAGGCAGAGCCAGGAGCACCTTGCAATGCATCCCATCAACCCAGGAGCAAGCGGGAATTGTCTTCTCTAAACGGGAGAGGGGATGAGCGCAGACCCCCATCCCACCTTAGCCCATTTGTCTCCCAGATGTGCAGGTGACCTGCGTGTTGCCCCCAGGGCTGAGGGGCCAGGAGATTGCAGCTCTGGATTCTCAGGACCTGGGCTGCCAGATTAAGCAGCGGTTTGCTCGTGAGGTCAGCACAACACAGCAGATCACAGTGACTGAGAACAACAGTAAGTTGTGCATATTCAGAGGTGTCCACAAGGTCTAGCACCTTCCTGTCCTCCGTCATAGTGGATGGGGCTGCAGGTGGAGACACCATGCTTGTCCCCACAGTCCCAGAGGCTCAGGCTGCTGGGCCATGCTGGTGCAGTGGCTTGGTGGGAGAGTGGCCAACACCTGGAGGTGTTTGCTGGCTTTGGGACAGGAAAGTTAACAGGTGCCACAAAGCCACATGGAGCACAGACTCCACAGTGATTGGCAGCAGTACCAGCCAGCTGTTGGGCAGTTTTGCCCCCAGTGTTCACACTCCCCTTGGTAGCTGGGTCTCGGTGAAGAGCATCTGTATTGCTCCTAATGAAAGTGATCGAGTGCTGGCTGCACACTGCAGGCACGCACAGGGCTGAGGATGGGGAGCACTGGGAGTGCCACAGGCTGACCATGTGCCTTTCCTGTGTCACAGTCACTGCACTGCCTACTGGGAAGGGGGGAAGGAGCTGGCCATACCTGGTGGGATTCATAGTGACAGCGATTGGCATCTCCATCCTGATCGCGCTGGCTGCCAAGTGCAAGCTTGTCCACAAGAACTTCGCCAGCTACCGCCACCGGCCACTGCCCGAAATTGGCTCCATCAGAGCCAGACACATGGAGGATAGCAGCAGCTGGGACAGGGGTTCCTGTGGAAGCCAACCTGATGCTGCCGACCTGCAAGCTGAGGATGATGATGGCTTCATTGAGGACAACTACATCCAGCCCAGTGAGCAGCTGCCGACAAAAGAGGAGCAGGAGTTGCATCGCTCCGTCTGAGCTTGCAAGCTTACAACTCAGCCACCACTGCTGCGGCCTCTTGCTGTCTCCCTAGCTCCACCCCTTTCCCACCTGCTCTTGGCTTTTGGCCCGACATGTTTGGGGCAGGAGGAAAGGAGCAGAAAGGAGGGGAGAGGGATGGTGATTGAAGCTGAAGCCAGCCGGTCCCAGAGTGTCCCAGCATGACACCAGTAGGCTGCACTGTCACAGGGACACCAAACCAGCTGCTGCCTTCTCAGCATTGCTAGGATGCTGAGGATGAAGGAGGCGGTGCCTATCGTGCCTGGGAAGCCGGGTGCAGTGGGAAGGGGAGCCTGCTCTGGTGCTGCCATGGGGTCTTGGGCACCGGTTCCACTGCCCCATGGCTCCAGACATAGCCCTGCTCTGTCCCTCAATGTGTTGTCACTCTCAGGTGTGATTAAAGCATGATTTAGCGCTGCCTCTGCCTGCAGTGGTTTGTTGGGATTCTCCCAGTGGCAGTGGCGGGAGGAGACCCCCAGCCCCACAGCTGGGGTGCGGCTTTTTTGCATGTGCTTTCAAGGACCATAAATACATTCCTCTAACTGTGGCGATGAGAGACCACATCTGTGGCACAATGAGTGCTCTTGTCCAAACAAATATTTCACCTGCTGTGGTGCAGGCAGCCCTGGTGCACCATCACAGGGTTTCTGTGCATGTCTCCCCAGCCACAGCCCTTCTTTCTTTTCACTCTTTCCTCTCCATGAAGACAAGTTAAAAGACTTTCCCCTGTCAGCTCTGCAGAGCTGAACCAACTCATCAGTGCTGCCAGTCTCAGTGCCAGGCACGTGTGCTGGGGCGAGATGACCCTGTCCCCCAGCACCTATTGCAGAGTTCCACGTGTCTCTTTAACTGTGGAGTTGTACGAACGTGATAATTTTTACATTCCTGTCATCTTTGTGGTACGATGAACAGCACGTGAGACACAGGTAACTGCAAGTTATTTCTGCTGGAGTTGGTTGTGCCTTCATGGGTTACACTGGAGTTAAAAGCAGGGAGCAGCAGTGGCACTCACCTTTAGTAAGTGATTCATAAGGCTGGTACCAACTGGTTGGGAAGATTTCCCTGGGCACAGCCCAGTCATTACCATCCATGATAGCTCAGGAGTCTCTTTGTCATGTTCCAGAGCATGAGGTGTCAACACAGGACAGCATTTCTCAAAGTTCTGCCACACAGCTAATTCCCCCACCTCCTTCAAATCTCTATTTCACTGCTAACTGCCTTTCTATTTCTCCACTCATTTAAACATTTACAGTTTATAAAAAAAGTAAATAATACACCTCAGAGAATGTAAGCCAAAGGGGGAAAATGGGTTAGGCATTGGATGAGTGATACAGACCAGAGAGCAAATGTGCCACTTGAAGCCATGAGCAGGAGGAAAACCTGCTGGCTTCTTTCAGTGGTCAACCAGCTTTTGCTCTTAAATGCCATATTTCTAAAGTAAGCTTTACTTTTTCAGGTACTGTCTCATCATTTGCCTTCTGGGCTCATCAGCTACCCATGAAAATACACTATACACTGTATTTTTGGAAATTTCTAGTATCTTCTGGGTAAGATATTTAAATTTAAGGGCTGGGAAAAAGCATTTCAGTTATCTTTTGGAGGATACTTTCTGGGCTTTTCAACATGCTTTTCAATCACATGAAGTCATGCTAGATGCAGTCTTTTATTTTTAGTCTCAGTCATGTCTTAAAAGAAGTTTAAAATACCAGTACCCAGGCTTATTTGTCCAGGATCTTACTCACCAGTCCCTCAGCACTCCACGGTTGAATGGCTTGTCTACTTTGACCCTGCTGATAGGCTCAGCCATTTATTTTTCAGCTAAGCAGGCAGGTTTTCTTGTGTGTGTGCATATGTGTGTGTATTTTCTACCCACTCTCAGGCAGCTGCCGTGAAGCGGGAAGGAACATGGCAACTCATGTTTGTGGGGAATACATCTGGGATGCAGAGCTGGGACTACAAGGGGGCAGAGCATGAAAAGGAGGATCCTTCTCCAGGGGTCCACCCAGGAAGCTGCTGTGAGGGCCTGGCTGAGGCTGAGCAGGAGCAGGTATGCAGGCAGACTGGTTCCAGGCTCGTGTTGGGCTGCAGCTGCTGCAGCCCTGCCACAGGGTGAAACAGCTTCTCTGTAAACAAACTAGCCAGCACTGACATATTCAGGAGGCTTTGTATGCTCCATGTGAGCATCTTTCAGGGGCATGGCCAGGTCCCAGGTTCACAGAGAGTGGTAAGGGGATCTGGATACATCTGGGTTCTTAAGCAGAGAGAGATTAACAAGAGGGGGGAATTGTGTATCAGGAAAGACGTACATGCATTTTTGGGGCTGTGGTGGCATTGCCACACTAGCTTGTGATCCAAAACCACAGCCACAGGAGGCACCCCGGGCTGTTTTGATTACTGCTCTGAAAAGCCCTGACACCTCCTGCTCTGCAGAGAGGCCTGTGCTCAAGTATCAGCCTTCAACACAATCAACTTCTCTAACACTTTATTATGTGTGTCCCCACACAACACAGGAACCAAGAAACAAACCGGCACCCGTGCTACAGTGTGGAGTCAGGCAGCACAGGCTGTGCCTCTGGGCAGCTGGACACCCAGCCACCATCTTCAGGCACAGCCTGTTCTCAGCCATTATTTCCTTGGGCTGCTGTCGTGGCCCAGGGTCAATCACCCTTTTCTGGCACAATTCGCAGGCACTCGGGGCACGTTTTGGAGGGGCTGTGGGGGGGACAGTATTCACACTGACATACAGGCAGCCCAGAGCTGTGAGCTGGGCACAGTCACGCCTCTTCACAGAAATGCCCAGATGTGCAAAACAGCTGGTGTGCAGGCAGCTGTGGCCTGTCAGCACGTGCGGGCTGGTGGAGCTGGCAGGCACTGCTGCACACTGGTGCTGGCAGAGGGGGTGCAGCCTGGCGTAACTGCACATGCACTGACACAGATGTGCAGAGCAGCAGCAATGGTGATGCTGCAAAAACATTCAGCTCTCGTTCCCTCCTGTGTAGGCACAGGGGTCCCCAGTGGACCTGGGGCCTAACAGCCCAGAGGAGAACAGCTCAGCTTTGAAGAGATTTAGCACAGGAGGATCTGAGCTCACCACCACCCTCTGAGCTCTTGGGCAGATTAATGGAGGAGATGCAGAGAGAAGAGGAAACAGCAGTTTAATAAAATCCACAGATTATGCAAAAGTGGCAGAGGAAAATGTAGAAATAACAGAGATACAGAGAGAAAAGCCCAAATTATGTAACTGTACATTGGGGGAAACAATCCAAGGCTTCAGGCAAAGGAAAGTCAGCAGGAGCAGGGAAAGAGCAGGTGAATACAGATGTGGTCTCATGAGATCTCACTGCAGATTGTTGGTCTGGAGCTGTGAAGGGCTGAAGCCCTCACTGACCAGCTGATGGTGAACTCTGACACTGCCTCTGAGTGTAACATGAGCAGTGATTTGTGCTGTTAGCAAGGGACTCAGCTACCATCGTCTTCCACATGAATTTGCTATTAGGCACCAAGAAACAATAGCTCAGTCTTGTTCCATTGCAGAGGAAACTTGGCAAATAATGAGCAAAACCAACAGCTGGGGCAGAGCAACTCAGGTGAAGGAAAGATGGTGCAGACTAGAAGATGAAGAATCACAGAATAGTCTGAACCGGAAGGGGCCCAGAAGAATCATAGAGTCCAACTCTTAAGGGAATGGTCCAAATGGGGTTCAAACCCATGACCTTGGTGTTGTTAACACCATGCTCTGACCTGCTGGCTAAGAGAAAGAGAAGGTCATGCAGGAGCATCTTCAGCAGGAGGTTTGGATCTATGTCTATGGAAAGGGCAGTGAAAGCATTAGTGGGTCTATGAGGGAAATGAGAATTTTGACAGGTAAATTAGACTTAAGTCACAGGAGAAGTTCTGGGGTGAATTGTTAGTTGCCTCTGAGAGACACCAAGGTGATAAAACAAGACACCTTATAGAGATAAAACACCAAAAAAGCTCCAGGTAAGGCCCAAGTGACAGTAGAAGAATTTTTCTGCTCTGCAGCAGCTGCAGCACTTGGGAGACAGAAACAGCATGGAAACAAGCAGGGACTGGGAAGAGCTGCAGGGCTCTTGGCAGCAGCCTCTGCCTGGGAAACTCCTGTGGGAGGGCACAGCCCTCTCCCTTGCACAGCTTTTGCAGAGGCAGCCTCAGCCCCAGGAATCAGGCATCCCATCACCATCCCCCAGCGACTGCACCTTGCTGTTTGTGGCTCATGTAGCTGGAGCACCCTGGCACTGTAACAGAGCCCCAGCAGTCAGTCCAGCACAGATAACCCATCAGGGCCTTGACACCAACACCCCTTGATCACCCCTTTGATAAACCACAGGTGATGGTGGGCTGCAGAAATGTAACCCTGGAACAGATCCTGGCATTGCAAACACAAACAGCATTTCATGTGAGGTCCAGCCATGCTGTGGCTCTGGCACACACAATCCTATGCAAATCCCACACTCACTCCCACAGACACAGGTGATTTCTTGGAGCAGCCCCTGCAGCCATACCTCCCACCAGGCTCCCTCGTGCCTGCTGACATGCAAAGTATCTCCTGCCATTCACCAGCTGCTAGAGGCTCCACTTCACTCATGAGCTGGAGGCTCTGCACAGAGCACGGGTTGGTTTTATACCACCCACAATCACAGCCTCTCCTGCCAGAAGAGCTTATGACACAGTTCCAGGAACTGCAGGAACCAAGCAAGTACTGGGGTCCCCAGGGGCACAGGACAGGCTCACCTTCACTCTGTAACATGGGTCACAGCCAGGCAAGCAGCAGCTGACACAGGAGGCTTTAGGAGATAAAATGCCAGCCAGGTCAGAGCCCGTCCAGGCAGCCCGAGTCTGTGCTGTGCCACCAGCCTGGGGCAAAGCAAATGCCAGTCATCTCCGACAGAAACACAAGGCACCCTGCAGCTCTCGCCCTTGCTTGGGGAAAGGCCATCCCTGACGGGCTATATCCGCTAAGGCTCACGCAGAGGTGTTCTGGATCAGATCAGGTTGGCCATGCTGGAGGTGGGAGGAAGCCGCCTGTTTCCAGCGAGGCGGCCGGAGATGGTGAAGACGCGGATCTCGCCGGTCTCCAGGCTCCGCGGGGCCGCCCGGCGGCAGGAGGTGCACAGCAGGTACAGCAGCAGGCAGAGGAGGATGGCACTGCCAGCAGTCAGGAGGATGACCCCGCTGGTGAACATGCTGGCCAGCGGCCGTGCGGGGCTGAGCTGCATGGTGGTGGTGGTGGAGAGGATGGTGAGCACCAGCCCGCAGACCAGCAGCACCAGGGCGCTCAGCAGCAGCACCAGGCAGTCCGAGAAGCCTCCGCTCTTCAGGAGCTCGATCTGATCCCGGCTGCGGATGCAGTTCATGTCCTGGATTGCGGAGCTCAGCAGCTGCTTCAGCAGCACGAGCAGGGCCAGGAGGCAGAGTGTGGTGCCCACGGCGAGCCGCCACTCTCCAGACCGGCTGCTAGTGCTGTACAGCAGGATGATGCCCCCAATCCCGCAGGCCAGGATCAGCACCACGGCCATCCCATAGCACAGGATGGACTTTTTGGGGTCCTGGAACCACCAGAGCTCCACATGCTCTTCCAAGATATTCCTCTGGATATGGTCCGCATCTGCAGGGGTGCGGGGGCTGCTCAGCTCTGCCAGCTCTGGCATGGTGGGCAGCTGGGTGAAGAGGGCTCAGAGGTGGCACAGACAAATTTGCACCCTTACAGCAACTGGAGGGTCAATGCAGCAACAGCGGTGAAGGCAGCTGCATTTCTCCAGCAGCAATGTCTCAGTCTCATTCTTTGGATCCTGATGGAATTTCCTTTTGCAGTGGTGCCACCTGGAGAGCTATGGTCCATGTGCTGGGGTTGTGCCCACCACCGAGGCAGGGCTGTGAAACATGATGGAGTGTTCCCAGAGCAACACCACAGGGGAACAGCCAGGGCTGTCTCCTTCCTTTCCTGTGTCTGTCATCTGAAAAAGTCAAGAAGAGAAGATATCATTAAACAGAGATCCTACTCCCCTGTACCAAATTATCCTGTGCTGAATCCTGGGCCTTGGTTGCACCAGGCTGGCCTGCAGACCTTACTGTGCTTCCCTCACAGGAGCCCTGTGTGCTGGAGAACTGATCAGCTGCACGTCCTCCTGGGAGATCTCCATGTGCTGTGAGGGAACCCAGGCGTGCCCCAAGGGCGAGTCTCCTGCCTCCCCAGGCCGTGTGCCCTGCTCAGAGGCTGCTGGCACATTGCTGCCCGAAGGACTCTGCCTGCAGCTGGTGCTGGCAGCAGGGCAGGGACGGAGCAGAGGCAGGTCCCTCCTGGGATAAAGCCCCATTCACAGCTCTGGCTTCACATGCTCCCTCATCAGCATCAGCCTCTTGTCACCAACTGGCTCTGCTGCCCAGAATGGGAGGTGGGGGTCAGGACCAGGATTTAACCCTTCCACTCCAGTGGCTGGAAGAGTGAGAGCTGCCATAGTTGCATGTTCCCAGCAGTGGTTTCCCTTCAGAAGTTCCCTACAGAAATATGGTAGCTACGTCTACAGTGATCTCAGCACTTCCCTGGAAAGAGCCCTTAGCTGTGGGCTGTCACTCTGAGACTTTGCCTTGCTTGCTGCTGGTCTGTGAAGCACTTTGCCACTGGAGGGGAGCAGAGGAGGGGCAGTAGTGGCTCCAAGGTGCTGTGCTTAGCTGGGCTCCCCTGGGCACAGCACCTTGTCTCATCCCACCACTTGTGGTTCCCAGGCTTGTGTCCCCGCTCTCCTGGCCCCCCTCAATATTTCTTTCGGTACAGTTTTTGACCAAGAGTGGAAACCACTTGCATTTCTCTGACATAATGTTCCTCCTTGGCATGTAAGAGCTCCAGCTGATCCCACAGTACCACAGGGACCCTCTAGGACAGCTAGTACACAACCCATGGAGAGGTGCTGGAGAGGACAGCACGGGAGCATGTCAGGAATGGCTGAGCCTGGGAGACACAGGACAAACCCTGGAGACTCCAGACAGCCTCTCTGGTCACCTCCTAGACAGGATAATGCACCCTTGACCACCACAGGCACAGACATGAACTGCTCTGAGTCCTGCAGGAGCCCATGGCAGGGACAGGAACTGACTCAGGTCCCTGGTGTCAGAGCTGTGTCACTTCTCCTGGGCGGGGAGACAGCCACCCTGCCTGCTAGAAATGGCTCTCAGGAACCCATCAGCCCATGTCAAGCACGCTCTGTTTGTACCTTGCTCTGCTCAGCACTCAGGGCTCATTGCACACAGGCAGGGACAATTTATAACCTCCACACATGGCAGCTCTGCACACATCAGGGATCTTTCCTCTGCTCGCTCTCCCTGTCTCTGTTCTCCACAGACTGCATCCCGTTGTGGCAATGTCTTTGCTGCCTGCAAACACCTCCAAATCGCCTCCATGGGGCCCGGCCAGCGCGGGGCGCGGGGAGAGGGAGGACAATCGTGCGGGGAGTGCCCGAACCAGACACCGCCTGACAGTGTCAGGCCAAGCTCCTCCTGAGTCACTCCCCGGCTGTGATGGAGCATGAGGTCACTCTGGACGTGGCTCCGGGCCGGCTGCCAGCCGCAGCACGTGTCCGGGAAGCCTGTGAGCAGGGAGGGTTGGCGGGCCCGGGAGCCAGGCGCCGGGGGAGCCGCACGGGGCTGTTCTGCACAGGAGAGCCTGGGCAGCGATGGCTGCGGCGCAGGAACCCGGGCTCAGGAGGGACACCCTCGCTGGGAGGCCCGGGGGAGACCTACAGCTCCTCGCTGGAGCCAGAACAGTCAGAAAGCACCAGTTAGAGAGGGAAGAGAGCTGTGGTTGAACGTGGTGGTTTGTGCCTGCTGGGATGTGCTTTGATTTTGCATAAAACAGCAGATACCTTGTGCTGTCAGCCTGTGCCCAGGACACAGGTCCCCAGGAAGGTCAAGATGTCATGGGACACTGTTAAAACAGAGAAAGGAGAGGAGACATTGAGTCTGGAGTCGTTTGCTCAGCCTATGCAAATCAGCTTGGTGCTAAACATCGATCCCTCCCGCCTTCTATTCTCCAAGCACAGAGGTGCCTTATCTCCTCCTTACCAGTGAATGGGTGAGTCTAGTTTGTAGATTAGATTGAGATTTCGGACTAAGAGAACATAAAGCTTGGAGAAGTGCAAAGTCTGTGTGTCTTTCTGCTGCTTGACCCAAGTTACCTGAGTCAAACAGTAAACAAAAAAACCACAATAACATAAACCAGAATGATCGAAAACGTGATCAAAAATCAAGCTACAGCACTGCATTCTCATGTTACTTTTTAAAATTTAACCATTTTAGTTTTTTATTTGTTCAGAAGGACAAGGCAGCAAAATAAAACCATAGGAGCATCTGGCCAAGGAACAAAATTAGGTAACACCTCTACAAGCATATATTTCCCAGTGTTAACCTCTATTAAACAAATGATTTGGAGAGTTTCCCAGTGTTATATTAACCTCTATTAAACAAATTATTTGGAGAGGCAAAGGCTTCCACTGAAGTGCGCTTTCATGTTTCCTTATGTCTGTTTGAAAATGTTCTGGGAATATAATCTTTTGCTCTAAAACCATCCACACTTGCTTCTCTAGACTGCGAGGGTTTGTGCTACTAATAATAGTATTTTTACTCCTAGAATCACAGAATAATTAAGGTGGGATGGGAGGTTGTGAAGTCATGTGGTTAAAGCAGAGTTCAACTAGAAGTCAGACTGAGCAGGTCAGGGCCCCATTCATTTAGGTGCCAAGGATGGAGGATTTATAGCCCCTCAGGGATCATTCCAGAGTTAAATCACCCTCACCATGAAAACATTCCTCCTTAAATCTAGCCGCAGTTTCTCATTCCTCAGGTTGGGTGCATTGCCTGCCACCCTCTTCAGAAAACTCTCTTTTATATGTTAAACCAAAGCAGCCCTATCCTGGGCTGTCACCCACCATTCCTTGAAGAAGGGATGAACCTGGATCTCACAGCAGCTTTGCTGATCTGCTTTCTTGGCACCATGCAGCACATCACTTTGCCCAGATCACACCGAGAGAAAGGAAGGAATATAGATGCCTGCTCTGACATGAGGGAGGACAGCTGTTGCCCTTCTTTTGGTGTTCTTTGGGCTACCTGGTCTCACTGGTCTGAGACAACAAGCCAGTTGGCCCATCAGATTGGTGTATTTGATAGTGTGGATCACAGGTCATTAATCTCTACATTTACACACTACTGGAGCCAGCACCTTCTATGCTCCCATCTCTGTGCAAGAGAAAAAGGAGGAGAGGACCAGCCCCCCACACAATGCTCTAAGTCCAGAGAGCACATTTCAGGAAAAAAGTGACATGCTGTCCTTCCCCACTGCTGGCTGGCAGCTGTGGAGGAAGAACAGGAAAGCACTGGGAATGCAGGAAAACAGAAATACTCATGTTTTTCCTTTTTCATTGTGTTGGTTGTTTTTTTCTTTCCTTACTCTGACAACATCTAACTGGAAATTGAGGGTCATCATCAATGTGCTCCTGGACTGGCTGCAGGTGTGGGAGATGTACACTGGCTGAGCGCCTCGGAATGATACATGCATATATTTATTTACTTATAAGCTTTTTGTGCCTGACAGGCTGATATCTGACAGACAGGCCATGGACTGTATATTAATTAACACTTCAATTTCAGATTCACATACAATTCAGCTCTTGAAATATTCCTCACTTCCCTCGAACCCGGGTTACCCCTTGGAACGAAACTTACCCACAGGGCTCAGGAGGAGAATTCTGGGGATGAGATAGGCTCCTGCAGTACTTCCTTGTACTTCCAGCCTTGGAAAGGTTTTATGCAGCTTTTATGTGGACTTCGTGAGCATCACAGAGACTGGGAGAGTCCAACAAGATTTGCTATAAAATAACAATATATAAAAGTGTTTACATAAGCAGTGTGGATGAGTGCCAGCAGAGCTTCACAATCTCAAACAAATCCAAGCCATCTCAGCCCTCTGCTTTCCCAGTACGTCACAGCTTATTTGCTTCTTCACCTGGTCTGTCCATAGCCTGTTTGGGATGAACTTGCCACCACTCTGTGCCTCAAAAAAATCTTAGTCCAGAATAGGCATAAACATTTTCCTGTGATTTTTTTTTTCCATTTCCAATAATAATTTCATGTGATTTTTTCAATTTCCAATGCTTTAGGAAGCATTTCTTTACCAAGAGAGTCAGCCCTGTATGTCCCTTCCAACTGAAACAGTACATTCTATTCTGTCTATTGTATTGTAGTTTGTCTGTTCTAGCCTTTTGCATTGTCTATTCTATTGTATTTCAATGGAAAAGGACCTAAAAGGATCATCCAGTCCAACTGCCAACCAATTCAGGGCTGACCAAGTTCAAGAATGTTTTTAGGGCGTTGCCCAGAAACCTCTTCAATCCTGACAGACCTGGGGTATCAAACAATCCTCTAGGAGGTATGTTCCAGTGTTTGACCACTTTTTCAGTAAAGAAATGCTTCCTGAGCATATTTGATTCTGTTCTAACTCTCTCTAGGCTCAAAGAGAATGAAGCTGATGTATCTTGTTTTATGACTGAATTACTGCCAATGCACAAACCAGAAGCTCTGAGTGTCATGGTGCTCTAGGCCTGTCTGTGCACCTGGGAGCATGTAGGAAGGTTCCCTCTCTGAGAACTCAAGACAGGATATAGAGGAACCTGCAAGGAATGGGAGTAATGGGGCTTTTATGTGGCATCTGTCTGTCTCACCCAAAATCCTAGCAAGAGGTCCACACTCCTTTGCCTGCCACACCAACCACCAATTCCCAATGTTCCTCCTTTCCTGGGCTGCTCAAAATCCATGCAAACCTGTGCAGTTTGATCTGCAGCTCTGGGGGGAGCCCACCCTCTCTCCCCTGGCAGATTGATAATACTTTTCCAGAAGTGAGCATCTGTCCCACCAGTGCTCCTGCCATGAGACTCCATTTGGGAAGCCCCAGGGAAGCCCTGGGTGATGGTGGATTGTCTCTTCCTTTCCCCAAGCCTAGGGACTCTGGGCTTAAGGATGGTGGAGGGCTTGTTGTAACAGGGTCAGTGCACAGCTGCCTTTTACACAGATCTAGACAGTTTTGGCATGCTCCATGTTGTAAAACATTGTGTTCCCCCATTGTGTTCCCCTTCCTCTCTGTGTGCCCAACAGGCCTCCATTATCCTGACCCCCAAGAGCCTGTCCTGATGCACCTCTGCCAAGCGAGTTCCAAGGGAACAAGAAATTCCCAAGCCTTACGTGCTGAGAGGAAACAAAGGCAGAAGGAAGAAATGAACTGGAGGCACAAACAGGGTCTCTTAAGAAGTTTGAAGCAGCCTCAAACCTGGCAGCAGCTACCGCTGAAGTTCCTTCCCACACAGCTCCCAGGGAGGAAGGGATCACTCACCTGCGGCAGACGCTGCCCACACGTAACAACCCAGCACACTTCCCTGCTCCAGGCTGGCAGCAATCGTTTTTCCTGGTTTTCCTTCCACTGGATCCAGATAAGGAGGGAGCCCACGGGGAAAATCTCTTCCCTTCCTCTTGTGAGCGCCTGCCAAGACCCAGGTGAGGCTCCCCTTCCTGGTGCCGCGGCAGCACCGAGGTCCGGCTGCAGCCCTCACCTCCTGCCCGGGCAGGTGCATTCCCCAGCTGGGTGGCGTCTCAGCAAACCTGCTGCTGCTCTTGGAGACGCTCCAGAGCCGCGCCGGTGTGCAGGTGCTACCCCTCCCTCCCTCCTCGGGCAGGACCTGGCCTCTGGCCACACACCGATCCTGGAAGGTGGCTCATTTCCTCCCCGCTGGAGGTGAAGGGGTCCCAGAGCCAAGGAGCAGCTCCCAGGCAGCAAGGTAAGGAGCCTGCAGCCAGGCTGGCAGTGCTAGGGGACATATTCAGACAATATTTGTTGTTAAATAAAGCAGTTCCCGCTCTACTGTATAGGTTAGGGCCATCCACTCATATCAGGGTGGCCTCCTCCACGAACTCAAGTCAGGCAAGATGTCACCGTCACATCTTCCCACCAAAAGGCACTGCAGAATCCCCTCCCAGGGAGACAACAGCACTAGCAGAGTTTACCATGCTGCAGAACAGCTGATTTCCTGGTAATCCAGTGGGGAAAAAAAGGTAACTATTTTGAGAGGAATCAGTGAAACAGAAAAGGATTCATTTAAGAGTTGAAGAATAAAAAAAGGGAGTAGCAGGAATGCAAGTCAGTAGGGGAATGGGATTCCCAGACTGATCAATATCCCCTGCTTCCTGGCTAGGTTTCATGATAGCAGAAGGGATCATTACCGTTGGTCTGAGCAGCTGGAAAATCTCCAGGGAAATGCAGGAAGCAGAGAACGGGACTGAACAACAGCTCTCGCCTGGCTAATGGAAAGGGAGGCTCAGTTATTAAGTCACATGCTACTTTTTTATCAGGCTGCGAGAAGGGAAGCTTAGGACATGCTAATCAAATAGAAACCAAGTAGTGTGACAAGTTCAGGAATTTGTCTGAGAAAAATCTGATAGGTCTTTCGAGACTTGTGAAATATCATCAGTCCAGAGGATGTTGTCCTACACGTAAAAAAAACATATGGTATGTGATAGGTTTTCCTATATAAACACCTTTGAACAATGATCTTGACCATATCCAGAAAAACCTGGTTTTTTTAGTTGGCCCAGTTAGCAAAGAAGTCATCTAAGGGGAAACCTTGTTCAGATAGCCATACAGTCATTTTAAAAAGTGGGCTGTAGCTTTTTAAGAGCATGAAATGCTTACCAGCTCCTTTAGGGAGGTACCAAAAGGAGAAACAGAACAATGAAGGTCAAGAGAAGATGAAAGCAGAAATTGTTTTCGCACTCTGAGAGAATTCAGAAGACCATTAGCACACAAAACCATAATCCAGGTACAACTTAATTGGAAAACATTTATAGATTGTTCGTGTGGGAGTTTGACCTTGGTCTGCTTTTCCCAGTATAGAAGGGTTTGTACATCTATTTTGTGTCCAGGAGGTCTGCTGAAGTTTAGTTGTAACACTCTGCTGTGCCTGATGTTTAATGTTTATACAAGTAATGTTTTAGTTGCTCCATAGCCACTAAGATCAAGCTCAAAATCCTCTTCAGCTTAGTCTGGTAGCTGAAGCCACCTAGGCTTCATCTGAAGCCTTTAAAATTTGCCAAAGAGGGTGACATAGGGGCATATTTTTAAGCCCATCAGTCACCATTTAGAAATAATTTGCTATCTGTATAGGCATATTAGGAAAAGATTCTTCTTTTCCAGAAAAGTTGATTGCATTTCTCTAAACCACAACTTTTAAATCAGTGTGTTGTATGATTCTAGCACTCAATTTGTCCTGACAGAGAGAGGGGAAAATTATACCACACGAGAGCCTAGCAAATTAAAATGGGTGTGTCCTGAAAATTTTAGAGGGAATTAGTTTCTAAAATATTTACTAATTACAATAATTACATCCTCTTTCTGTACAGGAAGTATCAAGATGATTATATGGGGAGGGGAGGAGGAAGAAAGGGTGTTAAGCTAGCCCATTAACTGACCATTAACTTCTTCCTTTTGCTTCTGTGAAACCTATGCTCCACACAAGTTAAAGATGCAAAATGGAAAAAAAATAGACTAAAGAAACTTAATTCCACATTAATGGACAAAGCACTCAGCTGAAGTCTCCAAAATCATTGGAGCTCAAGGAACCATCTATTTTGCCATGGTATTGCCCTGGAAATGAGTCTAGTATTCCTGATGGTAATGTAGCTCACATGTTACCCAGCCCTGGCACCACCTTCTTGTGTATAACATTGTTAGGAGTATATAAAAGCACTCATCACTTTTCCACAACACAGGATAGGAAATGAAACAGCAACATACTGGTTGTTGTAATACCATATAGTTCACGCTCAACCAGTAACTCAGTCTTTAGACAGATGTGAAATACTCTTCAATGGGACAGCATGTCATGCACTGACAACAAAAGATGAAAAATTTAGGGGTTCTTCCCCCTTCATTATTAAAGAAATTACTCCCTGCCTTTTTCTGTGTATGAGTACTTTCCAGAGTGACTTATTAGGAGAATTTCACTGAAAAACAGCACTAAAGGGATTGTGGATGTTGAAAAAAAGACAAACAAAAATCAATTCATCAAAGTTATAGCAGTTATGACATAAGGTTTGGATTTTATGCCAGATTTTGGGAGTTTGAAGCTGCCTTTTTTTGTCCTGCTGAAATTGTAGCAGATGAGGCAACACATCTCTAGACAGGAGGCAGAGGCTTTACTAAGGGCTCTAGCTTGGGTGTGCTTGAGTCAAAGGTTGCTCTCACAAGGTAACTGATTGTTAATCTGTGACTCAATACCTGCTTCGAATAACAATGACATCGGTTTTAAGAGCAGCAGTCCTTTGTATGGACTTAGGCAATTTAATACTGGAAAATAAGAGGCTGATGTTGATTTTTGCAGCACAGTGACACCAAATTAGAATTCTAGCAGAAAAGGCTTACAGTTTTACCAGCACTTCTAAATTAGGACACATTAGTTTTCAAGAGAAAGATGAGTACCTAGCACGAAGGCACAAAGATTTGTCTTACACTAACACAAATTTACTTCTTTTTCTTTTGGCTCCTAAGTTTCATGAAAAAGGCAGATTTCAGGAAAGTAGAAGTATTCAGAGCACTGATTGTTTCATAAATGCTTCTAGTGGAAGAATACAGAATCATGTAAGTCTACTCTATGCTGTTGCATTTCTGATCTTGCCAGGAGGATATAATAACATAAGGCATCCTTGAACCACGTCAGCATTGCTGTGTCATGTGGCTTCTTTCCAGATTCAGTTCAGGAAGATTTCTGACCAAAAGAGACTGAACCTGGACAGTTCAGGGCTTGCCCTTCTCCCGGATTTGGTCTCGCAGATATTGAATTTCTAGCTGTTGCATTTCTATAATGTTTTTATTTTCCATCTCTGGATTCAACCTCAGGACAGCTGGGCTGGACGGCAGTTCACTGGAGGGAGCTAGAAGATAAAATAGAAGGGACATAGTATAGTAACAAATGTCCAGCTCATACAGTTCTTTGGCATGAACAAGAGAAAGCATCTTTCAGGGCTGAAGGAGTAGATCTAAATTTTAAGAATCTGCAAGATCTAGCAGCTTCTACAATTAACATTAAAATGTAACAGGTACCACCAGGCAGACAAGCTAGAATGAAACACAGACAGTAACAAGATTGTTCACCAAGTACAAAAAGGGCTTCTGCCATGAGTGCTAACAATATGGAAAATATACAACAACTATTCACCTGTGTCTTGAATTGCCTTCTGGTTCTTGTTTAATCTCAGTGCTGCCTGGAGGTCGTGCACCTGTGCATTGGACACCCTCAGTTCTTGCCGCAAGTCGTTAATTTCCTTAATCAGACTCACGTTTTCCTGCAAAAACAACATGCTCTATAAGGGAAGGCACAGGTACTAGCTGGCTGAGCAATATATATCTTCATAACTTTGAGAAAGACACTGGACACTACAGAATCAGTATCACAAGCAGAAGGTGCCAGGCAATCAGGAGAGTACACAACATTTCAGGTAAGACTACAGTGGATGTGACAGAGAACGTGACAGTATTCAAACCATGTTAGCTCAAGAAACCAATGTTTTGTTTTTCTGACTGCAGCTGCACTTCAAGGTATCATCTTCCTTGCCAGTCCCAAAGGGAAGCTCAGGGCCTTCATAAATTGATCCAATTAGTTCAGAATTAATGTGAAGAATTCCCATCTCTCCCTCCAGTGTGTATGATTTTGCTTTTCATTTGTCACTATGTATTTGTTCACTTAAATTATCTTGATCTCCTTGAAATTATTCAAAGCCCTCTTCATTAGTTCTCACAGACATCACTTTTCCACACTCCTTCCAAATTATTAGGAAATATATAAAGCATGTGGAGACTTAAAATGCTGCTAACATGCTGTTATAAGGAAAAGTTAGCAATGTATTAATATTTTGATTTTTTTTCTTTTTTAAGTCAGTTTTCAGCCCATAAAAGTTTCATCCTCTAATTTTTTAGTAGCCTACCATGAAGCATCTAGCTGAAGGAGCTGTGAAAGTGTCAGTAAATGTAATTTACCCGTTGTTGCAACAGGTTCAAAGACTTCAGCAAAACCTGTATGGGTTAATATTAGGGAAGGATGATAACACTGCTGCTCATGATTTAGAAACAGGAGCACCATTAACTAAATATTTTTCTTCTGTATTCAAAAGAGTAAAGGGGAATGGTATATTTGCCTCTTACAAGGACAGTGAAATACCTTCCCACATCAACAACTAGGGCAAATGTTAAACAGCTGCCATCATACTTGAATAAAGAATAGCAATTATTTCAGCTACCTGTGGTGGTTTTTGTAAGAACTTTTAGAACACAGTGGCAATATTTAAAAAAGGCATGTTTAGGGTACGTCACAGTACCAGTCTCAAGAGGTAGGGAACCCACTAAAACAACAGGAGATAAGAACAAGGTTGAAGGAAATTTTTTCATGAAAATGGTGTCTTCAAATCCTGTTTTCTACTTTTGTTTTATGAGAATTTTGGTTGATAGAGATAATTATGTTGCCACAAAAGATTATGCAAAGCATATGACTCAGTTCCTTTGAGTATACTTTTAAAAGTGTTGGCACCACACAAGTGCAGGCTGGTCAGTAGTGAAGTACAAAGCTCACTGCACCTCTCAGTATGTGGCTGCACTCAAGGAGCTCAGGTTGGCAACAATAACTCAGGGCACGTGTGTGGCAAGATTATCAAGACTTCACGCTAAGGCAAGTATAGCAGCTGTGCTTTAGTTTCTCCTCAGCTGAGAATCACTGACTGGAGGAAAAGTGTGGGATTCATTAAGATCTGAACTTGTTGGGCAAGAGGAGTTGCTCCTGCAGTGGTTATGCTGGACTACAAATGCAGCAGGAGTTAGTGTGCTCAGGCAGTTCTGGAACTGTAATACTTTGTTGAGTCTGACTTGTCTAATTCAAGCCTTTAAATAGAGATGAAATCTGATTCTATGCATTTATTCCAGAGCTTGATCCTGAAAGAGCACATCCAGAGGGTAACTTCCAATAATCAGTCAAGGTAATTTTCTTTTGACCAGACTTCAGGGTTGGGTCAAGCATTTCCCTTTAGGTGTACTTTAGTCATGAGCACCTTCATAGGTTCAATCCAAATGAGTGCCTGCTGCTGTTAAATGAAGATCTTGCTTTTGATCTATCAGAAAATATAATACAGAGTATCTTGTATGAAGCAATCTGGGCTATGTAGAAAGGTCTTGTTTGGTTTGTTTGGTGCTAAAAGGCTGTTAGTTGAGACTGATAATATTTTCCTGAAGAGGCCTTTTCTCCAGAGAGATTAGCCTTTAATTCAATATTTGCATTCTGTCAGAATGCTTGCACTGCAATGCAATGTTACAGAACGGATTAAAATAAATGTTCATGGGAAAACTCATTGTCATGGGATGTTGTGGCAAAGAACCAATTGTTTCAGAAAAGGGACTGATCAAATGCATGGATGATGAGGCCATCACACACATCATATGGATGTAATCTACAGTCTAGGAGGTCCCTACAGAGCTGACTGTCAGAGACAGGTAGGACATACAGGAAATTTCATCCTATATGGGCTTCAATTTAAGCAGCACTACATTAAGGTTATTCAGTGTCTCTGGTTTTATGTATCCAAAGAAGCCATTACAAATACAGAAGGCTGGAGGGAAAACTAATAGTAGAATAACAGGCAACTTGTCAACTGGTAAGAATTAAAATTATCTTGCCAGTTCTAATCATCTGTTGCAGCAGTCACTAGTGGAGTGTACCTATGAATAATCTCTCAAAGAGGAGGGCATAGCTCTGAAAATGTAGGCACAACTGAGGAATAATAGAAATACAGAGCTAGAAGACTGTAAAGATGTCATTTGCTTTTTCAAAGCAAATCCTCACAGAAGTTTGTCTAAACTAGTCTTAAAAGCCCTTGTGAAAGACTGGAAGGCCATGATAATTCCTGCTGGCTGTAAAATCTCATTAATCTACTGGACTTCAGAGAACTGCTTTTTCTTTGAAGAAACCAGGCTGGTTAGAATCTTTGATATCTTCATCTTCCAGATGTTTTATTAATTTGGTTTTAATCATCATTTCATGTTAGGCTTACTGATCCAAGACATCAAGTATTATCATTATGAACACCATCTGTCACCCTATTCCAGTAAGGAAATTCTTCGAGTTATTTTCTGAACCCATCTCCTTTTGTGCCAAAGGAAACATCTAGTTCACAGAAAGAGTAAAAAAAAAATTAAAATAGCAGCAGGGAAGAAGATTGCTGCTGTCTAGCTCTGAAGAAGCAAATTATGAATAAAGAGCAAACAACAGATGACTTAGGAGGGGACTGAGATTTAATGATAAAGTAACAATGCAGGAAGAACTACTGAGGGGAAAAGGAAATGCTGACTGAGCAGAAGGAGATCATGTTAAGAGGAGACTAGAAAAGCTGTCCTCCTAGGATGTCTGGTGTGGGGCTCTAGGTCCTCCCACTCCATGTAAAACAAATTGGATCTTTGACCCCAGCAGTCATGAGTTTACTTTGCTTTGTTAGGAGCAAGGATTCTGAGCAAGAGATCTTAGCATGAATAGACGTATTCCCCACACATTTCTAAATTTCCTTGAAAATTTTGACAGTGAAAAGCAGAAAGTTCTTCTGAATTCACATCAGTAGGCATGGGACTATGTGGACAAAGAAGGGGTCTTGTTCTTTTCTTCCTCCAAAATTACTTCCTAAACACTACTACATAGCAGATACAGCTTGACATCCAAACAAAGGCAAATTGACTATGATGGCAATTATAAATATTGTTTGAAATAAAAGATATGTACATGAATTTCCTTAAAAGCATCCATGCAACAGAAATTCCCTGTCTCCTTTTAGAGAGTAGGAGATAAACAAAAGCATCCAAAAAACAGCAGCCATTTCTGACTTCAGAGATCTTGCTCTTTTTGTTCAGAAAAGTTAATGGAAGCATTTGAAAAATGTAGGAATTTCTGTCAAGAAAGCCAACCAGAGCTATTTCAAAATCCTAAGAAATTGTAACAGTAAGGTTACTAAAGTCTCTTTTGTGCAGCCAGTTCCTTTGTCCCCCCTTCATACCACAGGGAAAAATGGTTATTACCTGCATGATGCGCATGTAAGCAGTGTGGTGCATTTCCTTATCCTTCATCACCTTCTTCCTTAAAAGTGCCAAATTTCTCTCGTTATATTCTTGCTGTTTCTTGTACTGCTGCTGCAAATCTGCATCTTCTGCTTGAACCCCAGCCTGAGAGGGCACAGCAAGTTGCCTCAGTAATTACACTGCCAGACAAAGTCACGGGCAAGGAGAAGGCAAAGCTCCTGACTCACCATGTCTGGTTGATACACATACTTGGTGTAGAGTTCACGGATACCATCTTTCATTTTTCTAGGATCCTGAATGAAGCTCACACAATGATGAAGATCTGCCTTAAATCGTTTGATGAGGGTTTCCATATCTTGCTTCTGCAAGAATCATGTAGTCACGTTTTTATTTGGTTCATCAGAACACTCCATCATGCAATTTTCTAGAAAGTCTAGTGTAACTGGTAAAAACTCTCATGTACTTACTTCCACTTCATTTAAAAAAAAAAAATTAAAAACTCACTGGGAAGTGATCACTACACGTTAAACAGCAGTGATAGATTTTAGGAGTAATAACACGCCAAGATACTTTTATTAGGTAATATCAGTGCCAGCCTACAAAGATGACATCTGAAAAACAGTGGCTCATTATGCTACTGCCCACTGTCCTTTCCCAAACACAGAATCACAGAATATACTGAGGTGGAGGAGACCCACCAGGACCATTGAGTCCAACTCAGCCCTGCACAGGACATCCCCAGGAGCCACATCACGTGCCTGAGAGCATTGTCCAATCTTCTTATTTAGAAACAACACACCAACAGGTAAGAAGAGAAGGCAAGGGACAAAACATATCAGACACATGCACAGCTTGCTGATTTCACATTAAGATTGCCCTCTCATTCTCTCTTGGTTTCTGCCAGGCCTCTCTACCTGCTTCCTCACTCATGCACTGCCTGCTAAGCTCCTCCACCTTCACCTGCAGTCCCTTTTCTTCCCTCATGTCTGATATGTTATCAAACAGGGGTTCCTTGACTCCTCCATTAATGAGACCTTCCTTTATGTCATCCTGCAAATGCCTAGGTGGTATCCTACATGCTGCTCCTGTTTAGGCCAAGTGTCCTCAGATTTCAGGCCTGGGCAGGAACAAGTAGTTCAGCACTCACCTCACTGTCCTGTTAAACTCAGGACAATATGTGTTGACCCATAAATAACTGGATTTTTTTTTTTTTAATATGAACACACTAAGCTAGTTGCAGGCTTGGAATTTTTGTGTCTTTGTCCCCAGTAACCAGAGACTCTCTTGGTCCTTGGAGACAGCACCCTTGAAGTAACTGTTTGCTCAGATTAATGCTTCACCTGTGTTCTGTCCCCAGCAATGTCATTCTGTGGGACCTGCATGGTGGGGGTACCCCATACCTTTTCCATCTCTCTGTGCACCTCACGAGCAGTTGCCTTCTGTTTCTGTTGCAGTTTTGTGATGTTCAGCTTCAGCTCTATGCTCTCCTTGTGGAATTTTTCCAGCTCCTCCTCCATCTGAAAGGAAGCAGGAGGAGGAAATCAGGGCTGAAAGGAGACGTGAAAAAACAACACCTAACAGGAAAACCAGAGACTGGAATTACAGACTTGAGGGAATAGGTCCCCCTTCAGGTTCAATGACAACATGAGCAACGTCAATTTTGTAACAACACTGCCCTCTGTCAGAATATACAGAAACCACACGAATGAATGTGCAACACCCTGTTGAATCACATAAATTTAAATTATGTGCTGCTCCTTAAATTTCTTGAGCTGAACGAGAGCTCTACCGTTCCATCTGAATAAAAATGGATGAGGTGGAAATGGACAGTCAATACTGGAAAGACTAAGGGCAACAATAACTAGAGCCTAATACTGAAAAGAAACAAATGGATTGAAAACTGTGGGTACATATGCAGAAAACAGAGGAAAAAACAATAAGGGTACTACAGCATTTACTTATGGCACAAACTGGTGACCAGAAAGACAACAGGGATTTCATCTTGCTAGTCTGAAGTACATACAAATTATTCATTAGTTTGCATTTTATTTAAAAGACTACATCACCACAGTCCTGCTTTGCCTGAACTAAGGATACATCTGTGCAGAGATCATAATAAGTTTCTATCATAAATAAGTTCCCTCAACGAATTTGCTGCATGCTAAGTATGGGTATGTTCAAATTTCCCGTATATCAACTTATGAATATAGTTTGTCCATGTACCTAATCCCTAGCAGAGTTATGTTTGGATAAATCTGCAACATTTCTGAGAGAAGAAATTTACTCTCTTCCACCAGATCAGCAAAAGCAGTGTCTTGCAAATGCTATAGGGCACATGGAGGACAACCGCATAGGAATAAGATCTATTTTTAAGCAAAATCTAGTATTACATGCAGGAACTTAAATAACTATGTTGATCACTGGTAGCATGTGATAGAAAAATAAATAGTTATTGTGTTCAGATATTTTTATTAGCTGCATGGATAATGAATCAGTGCTGTCTATCCTTGAAAGAAGTCAAGGAAGAACCAGGGTGGAACCCTTCATGAACTCGTTGGGTCATCTCTGTATTTAGACAATGGGCTTAGTAGCAGGCACCAAATGAGGGTGTTACTCACCTCACTGATCTGTTTCTTCATTGTCTCAATATCATTTTCACGTGACTCTACTTGCTTCTTAAAGTCCTCTATTCTGTAACTCAGTACAAACTTGAAATTTTGCAGTTCCTGATTTTTCATCTTTAGGTCATATATATACTTCTCCTGGAAGAAATGGGTACAGCAATATGAATCAGACCCAGAAACTCTCAAACAGATTCCTAGGACAAGGCACAAATATGGGAGAGGCAAAACCAGCAGTCACAGATCTTGTGGAGAACTGAACTCCAGTTGCAAATCTACAGGTTAGATGGGAGGGGGCAAATAATGCTGAGCCATCTACAGATCACAGAACAGGGGATGAGAAAGTCAACATCCTGAACTTGAGCTCCCCAAGAAAAGCTTAGAATGCCAACTAAAAAACCAAAATCCCAAACTGGAGATCACAAATTCCTTAAGTTGAAACTCAGTTTCCAGTCATGTGATATTATCACAACAAATACTTTTAAAATAAATATCTCAGTTTAATTAAGAGAGGTAATTTTTGACCTCATCCAATTGTTCACTTTCTCACCTTCTCTAGGATAGTTTCAGTTCTCTCTTTAATATCTGTCTTTAGTGCTGAGATCTCCTTTTCCAGTGATTTAATGATGTCTTGCAGCTTCTGCTGTTCCAGTCTCATTTCCTCAATATCCCTGTTTCGGTCCTTGAGCTCCTTCTGTAGGCTGTTCAACTAGAGAGACAAACCAGTAAGAACTTAACAGTCTCCAAAAGCTGTGCACAACTTGGTCCTCCTATTCTGTAGGATACCTTGTAGGCAGTGGGATAAAGGATACCAAATTAAGATATTATGGAGGAGCAGCACATCAGTTAAATGCCTCAACTCAAAAGGGGGTTGAGTATCCATTTTTGCTTTCTCTGTATATTCTGACAAGAATGCCTACTGCACTAGAAGGAAAGAAGAAAATTGCATCCAGCAGTGAGAAGGGTATGGATATTGTACCTAAACATCAGCTGCAGATAACACTCAATCCATAGAATATTCTTTTAAGGTGAAGGCAATACATCTCTAAAGATGGAAGACTGGAAGGATGCCCAGTTCATAGTTCTTGGGTACCCTCAAAATCCCTGCCTCAATACTGAGATCTGCAAAGCCAAGAAATGCCAAGAATGGCATTGGACAAACTGTAAGGACACATGAAGGTCTGAGGTCTGAAAGACAAAGAAACTAAAGACACTACCATGATAGTAGAGGGAATGAAAAGAACCTCTCTGTCTCCAGATAGATACTGGGGAAAACAAAAAAGAAAAAATGTCCCTCTAACATCCTTAGGCAAATGTAATATCCAGACAATAAAAGAGGTAAAATATTTTATGCACCCTTAAAAATCCCAGTAAAGCCAATAAAAAATGATGATGCAAACAAAACCTAGAGATTATTGCATTGAATTAAGCAGTAGAAGTATTTTACTAATAAAGCAAAGTATTCAATGTTAGAAAAACTAAAACTTCACTTCTTTCCTGTAACAGGATGAACAACATTACTTATAGTTTAAAACTATGTAGATCAGAGGAAAGTGTACTAATAAAAGTAAACCTCCTTTATCAACTATCTCTAATCATATCAGCAATGCAATCAGCAGAGAGCTTCTTCTTCTGCCCAAATACTCTAAACATGCAAACTAACCGAAGAACAGGCTACTGTTCTTAAATGAAATGCCACATATTTACAGGCTACATTAATGGACTAAATTGACATGCCATTAATAATATTCAATCCTCAGTAATAGGTCTTCTAGTGCAGGTCTGACACTAGAACAGAATAAAAGATACCCTTTTATTCATGACTCCTATTTCTCCTTTCAGTTGTACGTTGGACTCCTTTTCTTCCCAGAGCTGTCTCTCATAGTTGTCTTTGAGTTCCAAGATTTCTTTGTCTCCATCTTCATAAATTTGTTTCTCCATTTCTTCATGTATTTCAATCTGCTTCCTCATATTCTCCTTTGCCTGCAGTTAAGGAAAACAAACATTAGAGAAGGCAAGAGTAAGAGACCAATAAAGAAGAGAAATATAAGGTTATTTGTGTTTCTCCTGGGAGAATCTATGTTTAGTGGAATATTAAATTTCAGCAATATCATCTAAGATAACTTTTTAGTGGATTGAAGTAACTTTAGAAACTGATAACAAACACACTGAAGTTTCTTTTTTTTCTTTCTTTCTTTCTTTTTTTTAATAATTCTTAAGACTTGAAAGCTTCTAGTTAGGAATCTGGCCCAAATACTAACATCAGCAAACTTGTTCTGGCTGCAGAAATCACAAACTAGTATCACTTAGGATATTTTAAAATTGCTGTTTCTGATGCATTAGGACCAATAAGCACTCGGGTTTGCCTCAGTCTCTGTATGCCTTTCTTCCTACATACTTTTCAAATTGGTAATGCAACACAGAGCTGCAAACAGTAATGTTGATTGGATTTTCTGACTCTAAATATGTAAGTATCAGTTATCTGGCTGCCTTTTGTCAAGCCACATTTTTGACCTCAATGTGCAGGAGTTTTTTAAGTATTCAGGATATTTATTTTTGTTCCCCAAATTACACATATAAGAATCTCAAGCACTCAGGAATGTAATTCACCATTTTCAAAATGTTATCTCCTCACAAGGAAAACATGATTGAATCTTTCTTTCTTCAGTCTCTCTAAATGTATCATCTAAGTCACATTAATGAACAAGAATTCTAGGATGTAGGAGAAATGGAGATGAAGCTGAGAAAGCTCAAGCATATTAACCCTAGCAAGTTACTCAAGGTATGAAACCCTGAAAAGTTGGTAACTCAGCAGGGTCTTCCTTAATACCATTCCACCTGTCAAAATATTTTCTCATGGTTACAGGCAGATTAGGATTTGCATGGAAGATGCCAACCTCTCCTGTCCTAGGGAACATTTTGTCACAGTTGAAAATAAACTTGATCAACAAATCAAACTGCAAATCTAGCTTCCTACCTGTTCCAGCAGAACAGATCTATCTTGAAGTTTTTTCTCATAAAATTCTTTTAGCTCTGCCACGGCCTTGGTTTTGCTTTCCTCCAAACTCTGTAATTGTTTCTCATATTCCTCCTCCATCTTCTGGGATTTCACCTGAAGCTCCTGGTATTTCTCATTTTCCAATGAGATTTTTTGACTACAGTCAGATTCTGTTAACAGGAAATGTATGGAATGGATAAAACTAATAGAAATGAGGAGTGAATCCTATCCTTCTGCAGCCGTCACTGCCTTATTATTTACGGTCTTTTTGGCAGCTAGTTGCAATAAATTACAAGTAGAAGTATTTCATCACTTTCTTCATCAGATATACAGTGGCTTTAGACTCTGAACCATGCAAAATTGACAACTAATTTAGGCATTTCCTTGGGATGACAACCATGGCAGAGCTGCATAAGATCAACTGCTACAAAAAGTATGAGTAGGCAATAGACTCATTTATGGGGGGACTCTTAGGTACTAATTTGCAGTATTTTATCTTGATTACAAATCTGGAGTCCAGGTATTTCCAGGCTGTGTGCACCTCCTTGCTGAACTGAATGACTGCACTGTTCTTGGACAGATGTGTATTTATTTTATGCACAGCTGTCTGACATAAAATAAATGAAGAAATTACTAATCTCAAGAACCAAACCTCTAAGATACATATGCATGTTCTCATCGTGGGTATGCACCAAATACCTACAGGACATACATCCTTTTTGCTTTACACCTCTACTCTAGTAATCCCTCCCTGTCACATCATTTGCTGTCAATGAAGCATTTCCCCCAGTTTCCAGTTACAAACACTTGTTATCGTCTAACCTAGCTGTTGCACCTCCCTGGCCTGTTTATCCCTCAGCTCAGACAATTGAACCTGGTGTTGTAGCTCCTGTTTTTCTTTCTCTTTCTGTAAAATCTGGAATAAAAAAGAAGAAAAATACATCTTAATTTGAAACCAGACAAAACAATGTTCAAATTGCTTGTTCTCTTGCCCCTGGTGAGGAAAACATACACAACAGAAATATGTTTGAAATCTCTCACCAAAATTGAGATGCCATATGTCACTAAAACAAATTTTCCCACATATTAGTTTGTTTTGACAATTTAAGCTAAGGAAGGCTAATGAAAAGCAGCAAACAGGGTTCACATAATACAAGGTACTGATCCTAATCTAAAAGAAAAGTTTGTGAGCTACAAAAGCCTCTACTCCTTTATGTCTACCTGCTTGAGGAGAATTTGCAGTTGCATAAATTATTGTCCAGATATTAAAGTTCAAGCTGCTTCCTGTCTCACTTGAAGCAACTGTGAGCTCCTAAAATGCTGACATTTGCATAGTAGGACATAAACCTAAGTAAGAGTGAATTTTAAATGCCATTTGCTTGGAATGTCAGCCTGACACTACAAATTACTTAATCTTCTAAAAAAGCACGAAGAACTGGAGCAGGGAAACAGCTGAGAAATTTCCCAGAGATGCTAGGAATTGTACCAGAGTTAGAATATTTTCACTTTCTTCTCAGAACAACTACATGGGTCTTGAATAAACAGAAATATTCCATTTGTCTGATGCATACAACTAGAGAGGTTAGCCCTTTCAGTCTAAAGCTGTCATTCAGTTTAATCTTAACAGATACTTGGACAGGAAGTACAACTTGCCTGCCTAGAGAACTTTTATTCACCTTCAAAGGCATTTATTTGCAAGCATGTAATCAACAAGTCTAAAGAATTTTCAGTGTAGCTGAGATTATTATAATTTTACAGCCAAGCACTACTTATCAAAAGACCTGAAAAACCACAGGAAAAAAAACCCAACAGAGATAAAACAGAGGTAGAGGAATCCACAAGAATTTAAATAGCTTTCTTGTACAAGGTTAGGTTCCACAAAAGAGAGGAAAAATAAAAAGGTTAGAACTCAGGTTATTTAGACAAAAAAAAAAAAAAAAAAGAGAGAGACAAGCAAAAGAGTCCGAAAAAATACTTGAAGAAAACATTGAAATGAATAATTAAACCTCCTCAAAAAACGAATATCAAAAACCTACTAGAACAATTGTAGGGCCAAAAGACAAAAGAGGTATAAAAAGAGCACCTGAAAATTACAAACCTTTTGAACAACAATTAGTTGTAAAATACTACAACTAATAAGTAACTTGGAAAGCTTTCATATTGAACTCCTTTATGTGGAGTCAAACAGAAATACTGCTTGAAGGGACTATGCCCAGCTTGACAAAATAAGCAGCAACAAATCACCAGAACAGGACAATATTCACCCAAAAGCTCAAAAAGAACATGAGGTGGACAGGATTGAATCATGTGATATACAATCCCTTACTTTGAATTGTTTTACTGCCAGAGAAATTACTATTGGATCCCTTGCCTTCTACATCTAAAAGAAGTCCAGAAATATAACAAATTACAGGTCAGAAATCCAGTGTGTGCACCAGACAGATGGACAGAATAGCATTATCAGACACAGATAAATAAGACACTGGGAAGAATTATCACAGCCTTTGCTTTTTAGGGGAGTCCTACTTCATGACCACAAAGAAATCAATAACCTCATGAACAGAAAATATCCAGGGAATATATTTTGTTTTTATTTTCAAAAAATATACAAGAAACCTCAGCAGATGTTCCTAAAAAATCTAAGCAGACAGGACATAAAGAAGGCAGCATTAAGGAGAATAATTGATAGATCCTACAGCAGCTGCAACCTTATATGGGAAGGAGCTTTTAAGGTACAGTGCCATTTCTACTGGTGATCCTTGGCCTCAGGCAGTATTTATTGTGCTGGATTTATGTGAAGATACTTACAGGCTACCTAGGAGAACTCTTGCCTCCCCTTGTATCTATAAGATACTTGACTCAAAGGTAGTTTCATACTTTATAAATATCAAGAACATCTTAAACTGGAAAGGAATTTCAGATGCCGTATGGAATTTCTACATATGTAATGTAAGCTTGAATTCAACTCTTCAGTGAAATATATCTTAGTATTTGGTTCTGCAACATGAATCATACCTGGTATTTAGTTTTAAGGGAGTCTATTTCCTGAGTGAAATTCTCTTCCAGTGCTTTTATTTTTCCTTCACAGTACAAGTCCTTGAGACGTAGCTCATAATCACTTTCTGTCTGTAGATCTTTCACACAAATCTGCAGGTCTAGTATTACCTGACTCTGTTAGGACATGGATGAGAAAACAGTTTTAAGAGAGAGAATAATTGCTATTAGCAAGAGCTTGTTAAGGATGTTTTATTTACATGTACGTATTTATCAACAACAGATTTTACAGAGAATCTTCAGACAGACAACCGAGAAGTTCTAGAAGTAAAGTTCCTTCGTTGTCTTACAAGATAGTTAATAGAAATGCATCTTCTGACTTCTCTACTCCGTTAAAAGTGTTTTCAAGAGATTGGGTAAACTATTAGAGAAAAATCTAATCCACACTTGCCATTTGTAAAATGCTGTTTGAATACTGACAAGCCACTGCAGCAACTTGCTGTAAGCTCTTTGACCAAAGCCATGCAAACCATACAGAATTGGCTGGTAACAAGCATTATGCAAGTGTAATTCACAGAAATCCTATGGTTTATGTTCACAAGTTGCTCCTCCTACCTTCTCATCTATATCTGATCTCATGATCAACACTTCCTCAGCATACTGAAGCTCCTGTTCTCCTTTCACTCCCCCACCTTCTTTATCATGCACTTTCCAGATAAATATACAGCCATCCTCTGAGGCAGTCAGTAGAAATTGGTCATCACTTGTTATTGTCATCTTAGAAGGAAGAGACAACAAAATAATAGATGAGACATGGATGAATGGAGACACAGTTTTATTTTACCCCACATTTTTCTCCCCACCCACATACTCTCTTCATTTCTACCCCAGAAAATCAACAGTGGAAATAATAACACAGTCCCCACTAGCAACATTTGGATTAAATGAACAGGAGTCTCCTACTCCTGTTCACCCTGGTTGGAACAACAAAGGGAAGGGAAAGAAGATGTGTGGACGCTGGGTCTGCTTCTGGTCTCAAAGCCATAGGAAGATTTTTAAAAACCTGAAACAGAAAAGACCTTCTTGGCAATTATAGCACAGACAAGGCAATTTATATGACAATTCCAAAGGTCTCTAGTGTTTCTCTTTGAGAAGTTGCATGAGTGACAGATGGCTAAATGTTTTCTTTTGAAACTACAACTAAGGTCACCAAGAATTATGTAGTAGTAAGTGCTGTCACTTCCTCCAGACCTCCTGTGGCTGCCTGATCTGGCATAGAGTACCTGGGAGCTGATACAGCTTGCAACTGAGGTGAAAGTAGAGTTATAGTGACTGAAATTCACATTCTAATGTTGGACTGTGCAAGGATAAGTCAAGGTGCTGTGGCTGACAGTGATACTTAAAATACCCAAAATTATGACCAGTTTAAACAACACAGAACATGTGGCTTCCTGGAGAATGGGGACCTACCAAAGCACACTGAGGGAGCTGGCAGAAGTGCTCACTGAACCCTTTCAGTCATGTGGCAGCAGTACTGGCTCACTAGAGAAGTCTCAGCTGTCTGGAAATGGGCAAATGTGATGCCCCTCTACAAGTGAAAGTGGTGCAGTCACCATCCCTGAAGATATTTTAAGAGATGTGTAGATGTGGTGCTTGGGGACACGGTTTACTGTGGACTTGGCAGTGCTGAGTTAACAGTTGCACTTGATAACCTAAAAGCTCTTTTTCAAACAAAAAGATTCTATGACAAAATTACTTTCCTCTTTCCAGAAGGAGCTGTATCAAAGTTCTCCACCCAATATGCCATGTTTTGTAATCTGGTGCAAGCAACTTTTTAGCCAACTGCTTATTCCCTGATATATCTAGAGACAGGACTCCTATGAATGCTGCAATAGTCATTCTCCATGTGCAGACTCAGCCTTAATTTTAACATATTATGCTATGAATTGAGAAGGAGAATCAGCTCTAAAGGAGCTGTGTGCAGCTGGCACCACAGGGAAAAGAAAGAACTCTGTGCTACCTTTGTAATAGCACCTGCATGGGCCTGGTACTCGTGGAAATCCTTCAGAGTTAAAGGGTACTTCATAGCTCGAACTGTTCCCAGGGATGTACCAACAAATATCATGCGGCCGGAACGAGAGACAGCCACAGTCGTATAAACAACGTCATGAGCAGGCACCTCATGCTGGATCTGAAACATCAACCAACAGCACAAACCACCACAAAACCCTCACATTACATTACATATTTGATTATGTATTCCACAAGCAATTGTTATACCTCTGCCTGCAGCACATGATGCAGTTAAAAGAATCTATATGTCTATAGAAGTACAGCCTGAACAGCAATTAGTATTAAGTTTTATACATTTAAAAATAATTATTTTAGATTTAAAAGAAATATTTAGACATAGAATCTCTGTATTTGTTGTGATCTAAAAGATGTAATGGTTATCACATACAATTTACTACTTTTCTGGACAAAAATGCATGTAGATACAGAGGTAGATGTGATCCACTTGTATTTCAGCTGAGCAGTTGATACAATATTGCCTAATTAGTTTGTTAGCTGGATTACAGCATTTCTAGGTAAATCCAAATAAAATTACAAAAATATAAATTGACAACAAAATCTCAGCTTTCATTGTAAAGGAAAAGTATCAGTAAATATCACAGCTTTCAAAACCAGACCAATTCCTATTTATCAAATGGATGGTAAGGAAAGCAAAGCACCAGTACCCTCCCCAGAGAATGTAGCAAAATCTTAGAATTTTTGTTAGCTCACCGAAGACTTTGAAATTTCTTTGAGAGTTTGGTCAGATCCAACAGCAAAGATAATTTTGGCATCATAAGTCAGGGAAATGCTGCTGTAAATGCAGGTCTTGACCACACACTCAGACTCCTTTTTACCAGTCAACAAATTCCACTCATACACAGCACCATGTGTGTCACAGGAGACAAATTTAGTGTCATCTGCACTCCATTTAATTGCATGTACCTGGCAAAAGCAAAACACGGCAAAAAGCTTGATGTGTAGATTACAGACATACAGCATGGAGTCATTGTACTGATAAAGCCACGACAACTTCAGAATCACACTTCAAAGTCTTACTGAAAAACCACCAGATGTTTCTCAACCAATTCTATTTAAGCATTAGAAAAAAAAATAAAACTGGTAAGAACTACTTTGTGAACACATTATCAGGAAAAAGTTAATTTCAATACAGAGTAGTAGGTTTTATTTTTATAACATATTACTGGAGATTTTATTTTGTTCGGCCAGCTGCCAATCGTTCACCTCCAATTTAAGGGCAGAATTTTCACATGTATCTAGTGCATGAACATTTTGCCTTCTGGCCAATGAAAACTGAGTTTTCTATTTCTGTTTTTACTTTTTGGGGCCATCTAAAAATTATACTTTACCTCTCCAAAATGCATCTTATCAACTAGTTAATACTTTAATAAGTTGTACTGTATAAGATTTGTTTACTAACCTCCCCAGTATGTCCTTTCAGATTAGTAACATTCTCAAAGGTGATGCTGGAATAAATTTGAATCACATTTCCATTAACTGCAGCAAAAAGATGGCCTCCATTACTGAATGAGCACTACAAAAAGAACATAGCCACCCATTACTGTAGATGGAATGGATAAAAATAATCATGTATTGAATTTCAATTACATCCTTTAATATTAAATTGTTGCATGAAAAAAACAACAACCTCCATGACATAATTAGCCACTTATAGTTTTCTTAATCAATGCTTTCCCCTATAAAATTCAGTTCTGGAGTATTTCTGAGCAAATTATCCTTTCTGTTGTTTCCGAGGTCACATATAGGACACTTACACATCAGTCTCTGGACCTGTTCTCCAATAGCCAGAATAAATTTCTATAAGCTTTGATATAGGACATCCTATATCCTACTAAGATGTATTGAAGAAGCTTTTATTTTCTGTCATGTTCTTCACCACTTTGCTCCCCATAACGCCCCAATTTAATTTTTTGCACCACTCCTTACCTCTCTACACTTCTTCACAGCAAACTCCTGGAAAACATGCATGTCCTCATACAGGAGAGTTATAAATCGTAGTTTGTCAGAAAACCCAACCAAACAGAAAAGGCCAGTGGGATGAAGTGATACTGTGTATGCTTCCTCCTGATATTCCTTACACAGCTCCAAAGTGCTGAAAGAGAAAACCATTGAATAGTATGGAACAGGACAAACTCCCCACTGCACATTTGATAGGCTATTATCTGGTCCAGCAAGGACACCTGCAGCTAAAATCTGATTCTGCCTTGTCCTGTTGTTATTTATTTAAGATCATAGAGATGTTACAGGAAACAAAAGCAAATTTGACTTTCTGGTTCCCAGAGAAGATATGCAAGGTGCACAAGCAAATCCTTGTGTGCTGTAATATAATGAAGAAGGTAAATGAATTGCTGATTGCAATCCTACACAAGCATCTCTTGAGATTTGTTTTCCCCTCCAGGGAACCTCAAGAGCTGGAGTCATTTTGCTTAAGAACTATGCCTAAGAAGCAGGATATGGGACAACAGTGTCTTAAGACAAAGCTGAATGAAAGAGTTTCTTTCAAACCACAAGAAGTATGATACAAAAATAGCTTAATAGAAAAGGCTTTATATTCTTTTGGCACCAGTTTTAAAGGCACTGCATATTCACAATCCCATGATCATGTCAGTAATACCATTTACATCCCACACCACACAAGAATTTTACCAGAACAACACTCTGATTCATATGAGATTGCTGCTGCCTCCTAAATACAATATACAAAAAAAGCAAGAGGTATTAACAAATACAAACAACGCTTTACTTCGCCTTGTAATTCCAGATACGGACAGATCTATCCAGGGAACACGTAGCAAGAATGGGTTTCCAAATACACATGTCCAGACCAGTGATTGAATTAGAATGCAATGGGAAATTCATATATGTAAAATAAGATGTCTTCTCCTGAGAAGAAATGAGAACATTAAGAAATCACAAATATTTCATTGCAGGTAGTATGTCAGACAAAAAAAAATCTATCATGGATCTTTGCATATAGTTGTAGAATAGATTTGAGGGAACCACTTAATCCCTTCACTGCACTGGTCTGAACATAACAATGCTAAAAACCTAACAATCTTAGTTTTAAGTTTATAATTAATAATCAGAGCAGTGAGAGCAGTACATAATTGTATGTATATAAAAAAGGCAAGTTAGAGAAATAAAACTGGTACTGCAAGAATTCAGTTAATACCTTCTGATCATGCAGCTATTTTAAAACAAGTCAAGTGCTGAGTGATAGAAAACTTCACTAGGATGTCTAGCTACTACATGCTGGAAGTGAAGCACCAATAAAATTTTAGACAGCATGTGGAAACAGGACCCCTAACTACAACCCCTCTTCCTGTAAAGATCTTTCTGTATGCCTGTACACTCAATTCCATATAAGTCTATTTCATGATAATACATTTTTCACTTGTCTTTGCATTATTTAATTCCTTCGGAGTAGGGAAGGTTTTTCATTATGTTTGTATTTCACAAAGAAGTTTCACTTCTAGCTAAGACTTCAACAACTATCATTTTAGAGACAAACGAGATTCCCATAGCTGTTCCGGCTTTATCATTGCATAAAGTTTCTGCATACTACAGTGCAACATGGACCACAGTTACATCAAGGATATCTCAGCTAAAAGCTTAGTGAAGTGGTTCAGGAGTAACAGCACTCTCAAAAGGTCTTAAGTGTTCTCTATCATTCTGGTGAATAACATCAGGTATTCACAGGGAAGGCTGCTTGAGCAAGGGGCTACAGAAATACTGCCCTCAGAGAAACACACCGAGCACTTCATATCTCGAGCTTTAAGGGTTCATTTGAAGGATTTAATGAGAATGCATCACAGAAAACAACACTGACTAGCCTGTATCTTTACAATACTGGACATGAAAGCTGTGGGATGTGACTGAACTGTACTTACCCTTATCAGTTTGGTGGAGAACATAGTAAACATGTATAGTTGATTTTTATTTGTGTTAACGACCATCATTTCCTCAGAGGGGCTGAAGCATATACATGTAATGTCCTGCCTGCCTGACTTTTTTGGCTGGGTGCTGAACAGGTCCTGAGGAAGCTGCACAAGAAAGGCATCCTGTGGGTTGCGCCAGGTTTCCATGTTTTGGTAGTAGGCATGCAACACACAAACTTTTGTTGTAATGCTCCTCTAATAAGCACATACATAATATCAGCAAGACAACTTGGATATTTAATAGCACATAATTACTGCAAGGCTGGGAATAGAAGACAAGAGAACAACCTAATGGTATCTATAACATTACAGCTGAAATAAAATATCAGGGGACATTTCAGCAGTAATCAGAAGTACTGCACTAAACAAGAACTAAAATGGTAGTAGAAAAATAGCAATAAAAATAGCAAATGTCAGAATGAGAACTGCCTTAAAAATGTGATTTCAGAAAAACAATTCTTGGTAATGTATCATTAAGATAGATGCCTTATTACAGGGTCTCATGCATAGAGAAGATCTGACCTTCCAGAATGAGAGTATGAAGTCTTAACCAGCTCATTAGAGTTAAATGTTCTTATCCAGAGATTTCAGTAGGTCAATGCTTACAGTTTGCTATAGAGCAGTCAGAGGCATTATTTAAGAGTGCACAGGTCTCACAATAGCTCTAATAAATACTTGAGGGGACAAAAGCTTCACCTTGGAAAAAAAGCAGCCAAGTTCTTCAAGACTGATGTAAACTACCTCCTAGTCCTAAAAGTTTCTTCAAAGAAAAGTTTCCTGAAGTTTAGAGCCTCAAAGCACATTTTCTATGTGGGAACATATAGAACTACCTTGTAAAAGGTCATCAGGCACTGACTCTCAGTGTGACCTTTGGCAACTCCTTTTGATATCACCAGAACAGTTAGCTAATCCTTACAATGCAATTTAGCAGTGTGCTAAAAATTATTATTAATAACTGAATCAGAAACACACACAGTTCTCTAAACAGGGCTCTGCTGCATAATTGCTTATAAAAGCTTTTTTCCTTCTTACCCAGACTTCTTGAATCTCCTTGTAGACCTCATTTTCCTTGGTCTTCTCAAACAGAAGAACAACTCCTGGGCTAGGTGAACATGCAAAGCCTTTGGAATACGCTGCAACTGCAGATATTTGAGCCAAAGAATGCTGTTGTAAACCATCATCTTCAAATGCCAGTCCACTAGAAACACCAGAAATGCAATTAGGAAATAAAGACTTAAAAAAAGCACAAATCAGAAAATGCCGAGCAGCAATAGACATCATAAACTGGACAAGAAGGAAGTAACTAATCTGCAGGCAAAAGCATGCAGAACTATTACTGATAATATTTAACAGATTTACCTTTCATATTCATTTGTTGTTGTATCTTCTTCTAGTTTCCTTGGTGATTTTCTGTACTCCAAAGTTGTCTCCCATTGCAGCACTCCAGTTTCAAACAAGCTAAGTTTGCCTGTGTCAGTGCCACATATAACTTTCTCCTCGGACAGCCAGGCATGGCACAAGTAGTTTTCTGGCTCTCCCCTTTGTAAATTCATCTGCTTTAAATATCCTTCACTGTACTTGAAAATTTTAAAAAAGCTGTTTCCAGTGATACAAACTTGGGTATTGTCTTGAGGATTAAAGCTCACCTATGGGACAAAAAAAAAAAGAGCAGAAGTATTTTTTTCAACTATGTTCACAAATAAGCAAATATTATATCTGTTCTGAAGACTGTCTATACCAGATACAGGAAAACAAACAAGGGAAGATGGTCCATCGAAAAATACAGGAATACCAAAGAGAATAAGAATTAGCCACCACAACTACATAGTGCAGTTTTCCCCCTTTCAAAAGTGAGTCTATCAAAATTAAATTACAAAAGGCCAAAATACCTCCTTAGTACTAATTAACAGATTTTTCCAGTAGCAAGCTTCCTGAAAAGTGGGACCATTTATTCTCAAATGACGAGGAATAAGTTCTGTATTCCTGTATTTCAGGCTAACATTATGCATATGAATTCATGTAATTAGGCATTTATTTGTGAAAATGATGGAATAGCTGTCTCAATACTCAATATGAAGGATAGGAGTGGTAGTTTGAAGTCATTTTTTATGCTTAATGGGCCTTTAGACAGCCAGAGTCTTTACACTCCCCTCTCTTTAGGAATTGAGCTCATGTATTCAGTAGTTCAGTCAACCTCTGCTTGTAGCTGTACCCCAGAAAAAATGGCAGCTGGAGTTCAACCAACATATGTACTGAAAGTATCTGACCTCCCTACATGAAAGAACATAAAAAGAGGCACCCAAAGCTGGATGCAGAAATCATTTGTGTGCCATCAGCCTGCTCCTAGCCACTCTTCTCCTCTGATCTGAATTCAGAAGACTGCAGGAAGAAAAAGGGACACTGAGAGCTTCCAAGAAGTGTGTTACAACCACTGAGCATAGCCAATATATTTAATGTGTGGTTTTGCAGGGACACACACTGCACACTCACTGGCCTGTTGTACTGGCCCTTAACATAGATCTCATGTGATGTGAGAATCCCGTGTGATACAACAGATACTGACATGAGAATGTCCATTATGGGTCAATGCTAAACTTTATTTAGCCTAGTGTCCTATTGCTGAGGGAGGCCAACAGCAGAAGACAAGAAAGGTCAGAGAAATTGTATGAAATCTACAGTGTGAAGCCCTCTCCTCCCGCCGTGGATAAAAGCCATGTGGCCACGGGAAAATGCAGTGTGCACATGTCCTGAAGGACGAACGGGTGTCCAACGTCGCACCTGCTACTTGCTGAACTTAAGTTTGATCATTTTATCCACCTTTTTGAAAAGTGAAGTATGCTCCCGAAGAAGCAGTCAGCTGCGAAGGGGAGTGTTAATAACGAGCCGCAGAGACGCCGGCACAGCTCGGGTTTGGACGATGTGGAAGCAGGCGGAGCTGGAGCCTTTACCTGGCAGGGGCCGTCGCCCGCGGTCGGGACGCGGACGGTCGCGACCAGTTGCTGCTTCTCCCAGAGCCAGCAGCAGAGGCTCCCCTCGGGGGGGGCCGTGGCGGCCGCCAGGACCCGGCTGTCGGGGGAGAAGGCGACGGACACCGTCTGCCGCGCCGGCAGCTCGTCGGAGGCCAGCACCTTCCGCCGCCGCGCCCGCTCCGCCGTCAGCTCATAGCCCGCCAGCACCGACTGCTCTCCCGCCGCCTCCGACACCGCCAGGAACCGCCGGTTGGGGCTCACGGCCAGCGCCTGCACGCCCCGGCTCTTCTCCGTGCCTGCGGGGAGCAGAGAGGTCAGGGCGGGCCGGAGTCGGGACCAGGACCGGGGTTAGGGTGGGATGCCACCCGGGATGCCACCCGGTGCCACCTGGGATGAAGTTGTGCCACTTGTGCTCGAGGTGCAGCCGCAGGCAGCCCGCCCCCGCGGCGTGCAGCACCACCTTCTCCTCCAGGAA
>VXBU01013415.1:1122470-1187518 GCA_013400315.1 Bombycilla garrulus
GGCGAGGGGCGGGCGGCGGTGAGGGTGGGGCCGGACGGCGCCCAGGTGCTGCTGTCCGACTGCCCTCCGGACGCGCTGCGCCGCTTCCTCCGCCTCCTGCGGCTCAAGGTGGCCGCCGGGTCGCGGGACGCGCCGCACCGCCCCCGCCTGCTGTCCCGGCCGCCGCCGTCCTTCTCCGTCATCAGCCCGGTGCAGGAGCGGGACCTGCCGTGCGGCCCCGGCCGCCGCCGCGTCGGCCAAGAGCGGGGGGAGCGCCCGGCGGAGGTGAGTCCCGGGGCGAGGGGGCGGCCCCCGATAGCGGCCCTGCCCTCACAGAGCACCCCCGCCCGTCCCGCAGGTGTCCCGCGCGGAGAGGCGGCCCCCGGCGAGGCTCTCGGCGGAGCAGGAGGCGGTGCTGAGCGCTGTGCGGAGCGGCAAGAGCATCTTCTTCACCGGCTCTGCAGGTGAGGAGCCCTTGCGACTCTCCTCAGCTCCCCGGCGAAAGTCCTGGCCATTGATCTGTTGCTTCTCCCTCGAAGGCACTGGGAAGTCGTTCCTGCTGAAGAGGATCGTGGGCTCCCTCCCTCCGAACGTCACCTACGCTACAGCCAGCACGGGAGTGGCGGCTTGTCACATCGGTGGCACTACTCTCCACGCCTTTGCAGGTGATGGCCTGCCCGACAGCGAGGGGCTGGGAGCTCTTACTCCCTTCCAGAAGAGTCAGGAGCATCCTAAAGAATTGCTTTTTTGTCCTGTGACAGGGATTGGCTCTGGGAAGGCACCGCTGGAGCAGTGCATTCAGCTGGCAGAGAGACCGGGGGTGCGCCAGCATTGGCTGGCCTGCCAGCACTTGGTTATTGATGAGATCTCAATGGTGGATGGCAAATTCTTTGACAAGCTGGAGGCTGTGGCAAGGTGAGCAGTTGTCAGGTCAAATTAGCAGAAATTAATTTCCCTAAGCTTCCAGTCTGCTTTATTTCTATACTTTTGTGGATGTATACAAGGCAGCTGCTGGTACAGGACTGTAAGGAAGCATGAAATCATAGCATCTGGGTTGATCTGTACCATGAGACAAGTTTCAGTCATGTCCACTCCTCACTTACAGATATGGCTGTTTGGGTTTTTCTCTCCATCTCCCCAACTAAGTGCTGTCTATAGAGCTGGGTCCAGAATATACAGCTGTGCCCAAAACGTCTCTCTTGGCAGAGAGAAGTAGCTGTGGTCTAACAGCCACTGAAGAACCAAGCCTGGTAATGATCTCTGGGGTATGTAAGCAAAGCAAATTTAATGTTTTGTACTAGCATTCCTTAACTTTTCAAGCTCTTCTGAGGCAGCTGGGGATAAACATCTTTTTCTGCAGGTTGTCTAGGTCTGAATATACTGACAGCTTAAGAAGTAACTTCTGGGACCTGACTATGTCCAGTTTCTGGAGGACATTCAAAACTTCTCCTCCATCTCTTTCAGGGCAGTCAGAAAACGGGATGAGCCTTTTGGAGGAATTCAGCTAATTATCTGTGGGGATTTCTTACAGCTACCCCCAGTCTGCAAGGCTAATGAAGAAACCAAGTTCTGCTTCCAGGTACAAAACTGTTCCTAAACTCATTCTCATACTTCAAGTCTGCCTCTTTCTTAACAAGAGAGTGATTTTTTTTCAGGCAAAAAGCTGGAGGAAATGCATCCACATAAACATGGAGCTGACTGAAGTGCGGAGACAGACTGACAAGACCTTTGTCTCACTCCTCAGTGCAATCCGTTTAGGCAGGTGAGGGGAAACTCATATCTCTTTGTAATCCCTGCTCCCCACTGAGGGAGCAGAGGAAAGAGCAGTTTGTCACTTTTCTGTGCTCTGTCAGGAATGTGTAGCTGCGGGCAAAAGCTATAAATGCCTTAGCTAATATAGACAGGTTTCATATATGCTGCTCTGGTAAGGAAGGACAATTCCAAGGGTCCCTCTGCAATTTCTGTGAATTAATTCAAAGGATCCTGAGCTGGCAGTGGCCAGGGCAGGGCTGGGGCACACACTAGCTCTGCTCTCTGACTTTATGCAGGTGTCTTTCTCTGTTCTCTCTGGAGGCCTGTAGCTTGCACAGACTGATATAGCTGTGTGGAGATTACTCCTGCTCAAACCTGTTCCTGATCACTTTAAAGAAGAATTCCCTTTTCTGGGCTACCAGGTGCACAGAGGAGGTTACCAGACAGCTGAGGCAGACAGCTGCTCACAGGTCTGAGCGTGATGGGATCCTGGCTACGAGGCTCTGCACCCATAAAGATGATGTAGAAATAACCAACGAGAGATGCTTGCAACAGCTACCAGGTGAACTATGTGGAGCAAACTGCTGACTTTGGGGCTGAGCTCTGCATGGATGCAGGTGGAACTAGTGTTCTGTCATGCACAGCAGCACCAGTCCAAGCTCTGTGTGCTGGAGTTGAGGTGTCTGGGGAAAAAATTCAGTTTTTTGTTTAAAAATCCGCCGTGTCACTATTTGGTTTGTCAGAGACAGCAAGCTCCTTGCTTGCTGTGAGGTAGGGTGGGTAATTTATTGCCTCCACACCTCTGCTTTTTCTTTCTATAGCGTCTTAGAATGGCCATGCTCTATACAGCCATGACTTGAATTTAGGGTGATTTCATTTTCTGCCTCCCTTGCTGGCCCTTGGATTCTTCCTTAGTCTGCTTTGGAGATATGGTGTTGGTAGTGAGTGAAACTGCTTAAAATGCTATCTGCTCAGTTCTTATTTACTGCTGACCTTTCATTCCTGTGCCTTTTCATGCTCTGGAAGTTATATAGGGAAGAGAGGCAATAGTGAGCTCTCTGCTGTTAGATGTGACAAGGTTTGTGTGAGGATGTCCTAGCAGCAGAGCAGAATGGATAATAAAAGTGGAATTGCTGTTAGAAATAAGTGCTGAACCTCCTGAAATGGTGTGTAGAATATGTTCAACGGTTTTAAGTTCTGTCTTTCTTTCCTTAACAGGAGAAGTGCACGTGTTTGAGGCTTTGGACAGTGACCCAATGCTAGTGAATTTAATTGATGCTCAGTGTCCTGTGGGTGGTAGAGTTGAGCTAAAACTTGGAGCCCAGGTAAGTGTGTGTACATACATGTGTGATAGACTAGATCAAATGGCATAAGAAAAATGGAGGACTATTAGAGAAATTTACAGAGTAGGTTAATATATAGAATGTAAATTCAGTCTAGAATGGCTATGCCAGGCCAACAGAAGACTGTCCCAATCTTTGCATCTTTTCTGCTTAGAATCTTATCCAGACAGAGGATGAGTTCAGGTGAACTTGTTAGGACAGTGGTGATTTGACAGACATATCCAATCTAATTTAGAAGCTTTCCAGTAGCAGAGAGCACAAGCAGTCCTTGCGTGCAGTCTCAGCTCCAGGTACAGCAGCCCTCTCCAGCTGTAAAGGTATGGCACAGCTTGCCAGATTTGCTGGACTGGGCACCTAGCTCTAAACTTGAGCTGTCAGAATGGAAAGGATGTAGGACTGTACTTAGTAGTAACACTGTTTGCTTTGGAAACTTGTTGCTTAGCTGTTCCCAGAATCTGTATATGCATAGGTTGATGATGCCTGGCAAAGGGGAAACTGATCCCTGGATCTGAGCTCACAGCTGTGGACAGAAATAACTCAAGCAAAGTGTTCAGTGCTGTAAAATGATGCAGTTAGGAATCCTAGGAAGGAAAGGCTGTGAAATAATTCCAATCAAATTGGAGATAGTGCTGCAATAGGCAGGATAGGATGATTTGGCCAAATCAGCCTGATGTGTTTATGCTTCCTGGCATGAAGTTTGGCCATAGGTAGCTGAACAGGCTGTAGAAGCAGTCCATGAAAGATTTTTCTTTTTCTCTGTAGGTGATGTTAGCAAAGAATCTGGATGTGTCTCAAGGGCTGGTGAATGGGGCACGAGGTGTTATTGCAGGGTTTGAAAGTGAACAGAAGGGTAAGTAAGCCTTTTAATCTTTTGTTGAAGGAAGTGGGGAAATAACAAAACAGTTTGTCATTAGTGGCTGATGACTTCTTAATTTTGTTTACAGCTTGGTAATAATTTGAGGGAAAGCAGAGAGATCTCTGTGAGCTTGGGGTTCTCATGAGCTGTGATGTCATGCACTGCATCAGCTGTAGCTATCTGTAGGCCTCTTGTGTTCTGTATGTAAATGTGCATACTCATTTGAATTTCCTGTTTGTTCTGTTGAAGCAAGTTTTGATAGATTTTTGTTTGTTTCTCTGAAAGAATAATGTTCTGCTACCTGCAAAATGTATTTTTCTCTGCATCTCAACTGATAAAATACCTGCCTTTAATTCTCCTGCTTAAGTAGGTGTCATTTCAGGACATGCTATTAACTCTCTGAATTTAGGTTTAGTTTAGGCAGAAAAAAAGGTGTTCTGAAGCTGCTGACCTCCTGGCTGTTGAGTGTCAGGAATACAACCCTGTTGCTTTCCTGTTCCCATTCCTGCAGGGCTGCCTAAGGTGAGGTTTCTCTGTGGGGTCACACAGCTCATAAAAATGGAGAAATGGGTCATCAAAGGACCATCAGGAGTTCATCTGAGTCGTCAGCAATTACCTTTAAAACTGGCATGGGCCATTTCCATTCACAAGAGTCAGGTGTGTGTTCTTGTACATCTGTCTATAGACTTTTACACTATTGTAAACCTTATTTCCTGGATCAGCTTGCATTTCTGGTGAAACAGGAGGGAAAGTTGAAAGGCTTTGTTGGGGGGGAACTCCAGAATGTGTCTAGCTGCAGAGATAGCATCTCTTTGGCTTGTGGGGTTGTCGGTACTACCGGGTTTTCCTTAAGGGCACTGCCATCTGCAGAGTTGGCTTTGGGCTATAAAGCAGCATTATTTACCACTATGGGCTGATGATGGTAGTGTTCCCTTGAGAACATTAGGGACCCTAAGCTCTGCAGTGTAACTGAGGAAACTGCTGGAGCCACAGCTGTGCTTTTTGGGCTGGACTCGCCCTTTGATGGTGTGCGGTGGGGATTTTTCCAAGATAACTTTCAATGTATATTCTCAAAGTTCCTTCCTTTCCAGAAGACTTCTTACTTGATAAGTACTGGTCTTGGAGACCTGTGACCTGTAAGTTTGTTCCCATACCACAGTTTAAACTAGACCATGATGTAAATTTTGCTGCACTTGGGACAAACCATGAGACAGCTGGCCAGGACTTACCCAAACTCTCTCTCAGGTCTGCCTGAGGACTGATTGAGAATGGTGCCTGTTCTAGTTAACTACTAAGAGTGAAACCAGCAGGATTTCCTTCCATGCTGTGTTGATTAGATGGGATTTATGGAGTTTCACACAACAAGAGTCTCACTGGAGTTAGTTAGTGGATCCTACTATCTACTAGAAACTTGCTGACAGTGGAAAATGCCTTTTCTTTCTACTGATTCCCTTTTTTTAAATAAAAACCCTTTACCTTGGACAGACTCAAAGGACAGGTTAGTGTTGATCCATCACAATGTTTTTGTTTGTTTGCTCTGTAACGAAGCTCTCTGTGCCTTTGACAGGGCATGTCTTTAGACTGTGTGGAAATCTCCCTGTCTCGTGTCTTTGAAAGTGGGCAGGCTTATGTAGCCCTGTCCCGAGCCCGAAGCCTTGCGGGTCTCCGTGTTCTGGATTTTGACCCAAAAGTAGTGAGAGCTGATCCTGCTGTGCTGCAGTTCTACAAACAGCTGAGACGTCATCAGCTTCTAACCCAGGTAAAGAAAAATCTCATACTAGCCAAGTGTGCCTTGTGCAACCAGGATGAGAGATGTGGGTACCAAGATGTTTCTTTTGATTCTGAAGAGAAGTCAACACTTGCAGTGGCAGGAGAGATGAAACTCCGGAGTGGGCATGTAGCAGGGCAGCTCTTAGTGACAAAATATTCACTGTAGTGTTGGGTTGTGTAGCACTGCCTGCTCCTCTGGAGGAAAGGATGGGTTGGGATCCTTTGACCCTCTTCTTGCAGTAAGGAATGAAAGAGAAGTAGGCACAAAAGAAATTTCTGGGTTTTTTTGTCTTTCTCCTCAAAGGATTCACTACACACCCATTTAGATGCTGATGAGAAGGAGAACTGGAAATGCAACTGAGAATGCTCTTCTGGTTTCTGTGAGGTGTCAGCACAGACTGCTGAGAAGTGGCAATCTTGTTATTGTGTATATTTGATAACACAAACAAAGTCAAAGGCCATTTTTTAGATGTTTGCTTCATTCAGTTGACTCTGGATGTGTAGAACTATGCCCATCTCACATCTCTGGAATTTGGAAGGCTTCTGCAGACCCCTTCTGAACCCCCAGCCTTGAGTACTTCTGCATCACAAATGTAGCCAACAAACTGACTGAACAAGGATGTACCTGAGGGATGTTTCTACAGTTGTATCTGTCTGAGGGACCTTCCTACCATTCTCTCCTGCCTGCTAGTTGTATTTTACTCTCTGCACATATAGACTGAAATCTGTGTGCCTTTCTTCAAGTACACCACTGTTGAGAGATGGAAAGTGTGTGTCCTCTTTGCCTGGATGGATTGTTCACAGGAGCTGCTGACAGAAGGGAAAGCAGTACTAAATATCTGAAATACTTGATTTGCCTACAAGAGAAGAGCTGTTCTTGCTGCCTGACACCAGGAGGTTTTGCATAACTTCTTCCACATGCAGAACTGTCAGAGTTGCACACTGCCTGTTATGCTGATACATAGCATTTTTTTGTCTGTTGCATACAATGAGGTGTTTATTTTTTTTTTTTTTATTGACCTTTAAGATGAGCTGGCACTATTAAAAAATAGGAGGAAGTCCTACATATTATACCCATAATTGTGGAACTATAAGAACTGTGAAGATTCATTACCCCATGAGCAAGAAGGGGGTGAGAGAAGATGGATTCTGGTGGGATCCCCTCTTGTTTAAAGACATGGGGTTCCCATTCAGATGGGAGTTTCTCCTGGGATAATGTCTTACTGTTATGATGGAACTTGAATGTGCAATAGAGTAATGGCTAAGGACATGTGACGTGAGCTGTAATTTCACTCATTTCAGCAAAGCAGAGATGAGCAGAGATAATGTACTGTCTTCTTAATAAAGGAGAAGCTTTGGTCTTTGTATTTTATCACTTTGCTTAAAGCTAAAGTAACTTGTATATTTTAAAAGGTTTTACATATGGGAATAACATGAAATAACATCCAACTTGAACTTTTCTCTTGCAAGGGCATTCTCTAAAAAAGCCTTTGCAGTGTAAGTAAGTTGAAGGCTATTTCTTGGCAGCTGCTCTCCTTAATGCCAGGAAAGAATGTTGAGTAGCCAGTGGTTAACATAACAGAAAACAGACTTTGATAGGATTTCAAAATGTATTTTTAAGTGTATTTAGTGGTTTTGTTTTATTTTGGGTTTCTTTGTTTGTTTGGTTTGGTTTTTCTTTTCTGGGCTTGAGAAGGTAGAGTCTTGGAGGAAGCAATAGTATAAGACAAAAGTGTGAACTATTATTCAGAGAGGTTCTTAATGTGTCAGCATATTGTGTCTTCAAAGAATTTTGATGGGGAGTGGATGGAAGTACCTGGAGGTGGAGCTGGAGCCTATGGAAGACAAATCCCAAACCCTGTGCTTGGCCAGGGGGCTGGTTTCAGTTAGCACTCTTGTGGGTTTTTAAAGATGGGATGCTGCAGTATAATGAGGGTTTTGTGTTGCATTGGACTTTAAAGTGTGGGATCTGGAATGCCCAGAATGCTAAAGTGAGTTTTACTGTTGGGGTAGACAGCTACGAGGAATGTGCCAGGCAATGCCAGTCATTGGCAATAAATTTATTTATTGATTGATTATGTAAGAGCAATGAGATCATGCAGGTTCAAATCCTTTAATACCTCTTAAAAAGTTCCGGTACCCTTGTAATTGCAAGATAATTTAGAGTATGAGAGTGGTAATTATGTATAATGAAAATAAACTTCTAATTGTGGTCTTAATTGTGAAGTAACTCACTTAACTGCAGCATTCATGGACTTAGGGACTGAAATTTTTCCAGTTGTATTGGGGGGGGGGGGGGGTTGGTGCCAATTTGAGATAAAATGCTAAACATAACCTAAAGATGAAAAGGTTAATCAATATCTCATTTAGTATTAAATCTACGTGAAATATTGTGGGTGCATTCTCAGTGCTGGAGCTGTGGAAGCAGGATTGCTGTGGCTTTTGGAGGGCTGGCAGCTGTTCTGAGGTCAAAAGGTGTCCATCTGTGTAAACTTTGGAGGCTCTCACTTCCAGCTAAAGCAGATGTAGGGATGGGTGCTGAGTATGAAGGCTGCTATTTAAATCCTAAAAGAAGCAGTCAGGACAACTCTGAGCTGTCGGGCTCTGTCGTGGCTCCCCTTTGGTTGGGATTATGACGAGGCCTTTTTAAAGTGGAATAATGCTTCCCTCTACATGAGCTAAAGCAATGTTGTAATACAATAAATATCCCTTCTTCTACATTCTCCATAACATGTTAATTTTTCTTAGAGAGGTACTATCTAGAGCTAGAACTCAGTACCTCACCACAGGATTTAAAAAAAACCACAACACAAACATAATTTTTATTGTGGTGATGGTACTGGCAGAACAGAGATGCTGCTCCTCCTCTCTTCATTAATCAGTCAAAAAGCTTTTTCCAGGAGGCTGCCGCAGGCCAGCCTCAGCAGGGCTGGTGCTTCTCTAGCTTTCAGCTTCTGGGTTTTTCCAGGGACAATTCACCTGGCTCATGACAGCGCCATCCTCAGCTTGTGCTTCTGGCCTGCCCTACCTGGATCTTCTCCCCAGGCCCTGCTCCTACAGGGCACAGTCTGCCCAGTCACGGTCTGTCCGGGGGCTGCAGCGGGACCTGGGGCATCTCGTTCCTCTGCCCCTCCGGCCTGGCTGCTCACAGGGCTCCTGGCTGCTCGCAGTTGCCCCCCTCGGTCTGTTGCTGGCACTGTCTGGAGCTGGCCAGCTCGGGCAGCCCCGACCCCTCCTCCCAGAGCCGCCCACAGCGCCTGGGCTCGGAGAGCTGAACCAGCGAGACCCGGCAGTGTGCCGGCTGGAGGCTCCGCTTGGGGGATAGGACAGGCTCCATGAGGGCACTCGGCTGTGCACCAATGGCTGGGTCCTATCCCTGTGGAAAAAGAGGCTTCGATGACTGTACTCCCATAAATATGGGGAATGAATATTGTCTCTTTTCACAAACTGCAGGAAAAGCATTTAAGCATTTAAACATCTGCCTTAACTGCAGCTAGCATTAAGTGAATTAAACTAAGAGTTTGATTCATAATTGGTATTTCTGTTTCCACAAAGTACAACCATTTTCATTTCAAATATATTAAACCACAAGAAACTGCTTTATACCAGCTAAAGCTCCATAATACATTTATGTGTTATTGGAAGCATAATTCACTGAGAGTCTTATTAAAACCTTACCAGCTTCCAGTTTAAATCTTTGTATGGTGATTTAACATCCTTCTTTGTTCTTCATGTGACATTTTCATTATAATTAAACAGCAATGTGTCCTCCCAGTCTGTGCCCGCAAGTCCTGTGAGCACAGCAAAGGCAGCAATAGTCCTGTTGAGCTCGGATGCTGTAATAAGATTGTGCCCGGGAATTAGACCTTCATATCCAGAATTGCTCTGAATAGATTAAAAAAATGCTACTCTTAAGTAATGGAAATACAGAACATTATTGGTTGTGCTATGAATGCTAATAATGTCATTTTTCTTGTAGATATTACAAGTTTCTTATTTTATATTAGGCCACTCTGTGACATGTAATTGTCTTCAGCTGTTAAATCTAAGCGTTCTATTATTAGCATGAGAAAAGACCTGAATTGCTAGAGATTACATTTAGGTGTGTAAAATTTCTATTTTGCTGTTTCCTATATAACTCTTTTATGCTTGTTTCTCTTACAAATTGTAAGATGTTGTATAGAATATTTTAGCTGAGCTACTGACTAGTATATAATTTATGAAATCTGGTTATGGAGGCAAAATAAGTTGACAATAAGTCTAAGAGTGGTTTTTCACTTATAATTATTGAATACAGCACTATTTGATTTTTTTTTCTTTTGTTACGGTGTTGATAGAGGGGGCTGTCAGATGTGGCAAAGAATGTATGAGAGCCCTCCTGGTGTGGCAGCTGCATAGGCACCAACAGCTTCGTAACTGGTACCACATGTGGGCAACTGGGTTCCAAGGTAACACATGTTTTTACTAAATTGTTTATTACGATATTTCTGCAATGAGAGCTATGATAAAGATGGCTCTGACAGAAATTTAAGATTTTTAATTGATTGTTTTTTATTATATGGATTTTATAGGATTTTTTTCCCCTCATATATCAAAATAGATGTTTTTGTCAACAGGTAGGTGAATGTGTACAGGAACCATACCTTCTATCTACTGCTTCTTAAGCCACTGGGCTCTATATATCAGTTTTCTGTAGGACATACATTTTTTTTTTTTTCAAATTACTATAAACACCCTGAGAATTACAGGGGGATTTGCACAGACTTTCAGTTGGAGGTTAGGAGTTGGTCCAGGTATTTAGATTTTGGATTCTGTTGTGTTATTCCCTCTAATCCAATATCAGGTTAGAGAGGGTATAACATCTTTGAGGACGATGCTAGACATTAAATTAAAAACATAAGTAAAATTTCTTAAGATTATTCCAGTAGCTAATAATTCACAAAAATAAGGCATCACATATCTTTTAGTACTTTCAAGTGAAGGCTGGACAAACTCACTGAATGTAACAAATCACATATGAGAAACATTGATGTTTTATTAATTAGACTAACTTGTATAAAAAACCAACTTTTAAAGGTTGTGTTTTATCTGGGAAGAGAGTATGTTGTGAACAGCCTGTTTTTAAGTGGTTCCATAAAAAAAATCCAGGTAAGCTCAGTTTGTGTTTGGATTAATAGAACACCTTGTAATAAAATATTTGACCATAATAACACCAGGTACTTTCAATTGACGCTTGGAAATACAAAGTAAATTACAGATTGTAAAGTAAACAGTAAAGATTGTTTTTAAAAACAGATCTTGAATCTTGAGCAATGAGCTAGTAATTAATTGCCAGAATGTCAATGCATAATGCAGAGGGATGTCGCCAGATCTAGTTTAATAATAAAGAAGGAAGCTTTGAAATTGGGTTTTACCTGCTTCGTCTTCAGATGAGAGACCTTGCAATAACCTTAACCCTTTTACTTGAGATGGTAGCAAGCTATGGCTATTTTAACATAAAATCCCCACTGAAAATAGAAACATCAGATTATTCAGTCAGGTGAAAATGACAAACATTCAAAAAATGTTGTCCCTTTGTCTTCATTAGCCATAATTATTGCTGTCAGTTAAACTTTGGGACAAATACTACATGTCTTCATTTTGTTTTAAAAATAAAGGATAAAAATGGCTCTGTAGAAACAATTTTAAGTTCATGTTTGAGATGCAGTAATATTTTTGACAGATTGCAGTGAAGTCTTGTGCATGTTTAGATCTCCAAAAGTACAAGGTCAAAAATATTGTTTGTGATGCCCTATATATTTTAACAGAAATATTGTCAAAACAAATTATAATCAGATTTTGACACTTGTCCTGAAAGTGTCAAGTCCTCCATAAAATATAATACCTCAGAAATTTCAGGCAAAAGGTCATAAGTGTAATATTCATCCAATAACTCTGTAAGTTATAGATCATCTACAGTGCTCAGTTTTGGGATCAGAACACTAATATGAGAAAGAGGAATCAGCCCCTTAACAATCTTTGCTATGGATTTAATGAGATGGTCTTAAAAAAAAAAAGGAAAACCACTGACCAAACAGAAAAAAACCAACCCCCCCAAAAAACCCATATTCAGCACTGTACCAAGCTGTAACAGCTCCAAGCAGGGTGCTGGGAGTGGGCTATCAAGCTGAGGTGAAAAGCTATGTCAAAAACTGAAGATTAAGAGAGAACATAGTGTCTGAAGAATTCTGTTTAGAGCCAGAGAAATCGAATCATTAGGAATATGTCCAGCTCAAGGCATGCAGGTGAAGTAAATTTAAAATAGTTACCAAGTCTTTTTCCAAATTCAGTAACACCTATGGGTCTTTGGGATAGTTAAGAGATCCAGTACGGTCCAAAGAGATCCAGTAAGGTCCAAAAGTGTCTGAAGGAGCAGGGAGAGGCACAAGATAATCCTTTAGCACCTTTGGTGTCACTGTGGAATGGCCAGAAGTATAAAAATAGAGGTGGTGATGCTCAGGAAGGAGGGGTAGGAGCAGCACCCAGGCAAAGGCTGTTCAGTAGCGCTTGCAATGCTGTGCACAGGAGGGACATCAGCTCAAATTCCAGAGGAGCTGCTGGCTGTTCTCTGCTGCAGGAGAGTTTCAGTTCACCTGGGGGCAGCAGATGGACAGTCTGTTCAGGAGCCATTAGGAAGCATTATGGTGAAGTTGGTGCTGGGGGCAGACAAGTGACTACAGCCCTTGTCAGATGCATCCCAGTGCACTTAGGATGTGGAAAGGCACTCTGAAAAGAACCCGTGGCTAGGGGCACACTGCACACGTAGACAAATTTTTGGAATGGAAGAAAACCTAGCAGTATATTTCAGTGTATCTTTTTTGACTCGCATGAAGTATGTTTTGCTATGATGGACTCCTTGAAGAGAGGGAGGTGGGTGGAGAAGGCATTTCTAGGACATTTTACAGATGACAAAAAATATGTCATACACATATAAAATACATGGATTGATAATATGTCCACAGGCTGGTTATATACAAATGGATTTCATCCCAAACAAGTGGCAAAAGACACAAACCCCCTCGTAAAACTTATCGTACGGGAAGATATTTTATTTCCAGAGCTCAGTTAGTGAAGCATATTTTGTCTTTACCTCTCAGTTCATAAAGAACTCATCTTGCTCTCACTGAAAATATTTGCTAGAAATCACAGGTGAATTCTCTGCTCAGCATGCTGACAAGGGAGAAAACTGCTTTATGTCTCCTTTTTTTCCCCTTCATCTACAGTATGGCTGGGGGTAAATTCCCTTATTTCAAAGGCAGTTTACTTGGGCTAAACCCCTAAATGTGTATGCTTTCCATAGCAAAATGAAAACTACACTTTTTCTAGTATTTGTTTTGCATACTTTCCAATAACTGAGGGTGAAAATGCTATCTAACACACATTTGAATAGAAAACGCTGCTCAGGAAATAGACTAAACCCCAGCTCTTTGTGTGAAGGGAAGTGAAGTTGGTCTGATGTTACTAAACACGCCAAAATAAACAGCTCCTGTTCAGTTCACTTTCTTAGAAGTGTGGGATTGTTTTTTGCCTCTAAAACATGCAGTTTCATTAAAGAGAAGATAATTGACAATAAAAGCAGGGGAAGAGTGTGCATTCTGATCTTAAACACTACGTAAGTGATATAACATCAAAAGAAAACTGCATTGCCTACTTAGCAGGCTGGAAGCTGCTCTTATTTTCTATCAAACAAGATTTTCAAAAATCACTTTACAGCTTATAAGTGGTATGCAGGCTTAATTGTTTCCTTATGCTCCGTTCTGCAAATATACTAAACAATAACGATCAGTTAGCTATCAGTGTGCCAGACTGTTCCTTAATGTGGAATGCCTGCTATGTCTTAATTTTTGCCTTGAACAGGTTTTTCATGGAGCTAATTGATAGTATCTTACAGTCTCAGTATAATCCAAACTAAACATTTTGATACTTAGTCCCATGACTGCCTCTTGGAGCTCTTGTACCAAGGGGTTCCTCCATAACCTGTCAGGGAATATGACATGCACCTGGACATGTGCAGATGCTCATGTGAGACAAGTCATGTGGAATGCCTGAAGGATGTAATAAATATTGCATGCAGTGCAAATTCTGTTGACAGAGATATCTGAGGGAGGGTGAAATTCTTATCTGGCTGTTTGGAGGACTTTGTATGGAAATGAACCACTGGTAGTGCTCTAGGAATTGCCGTATTCCATCAGAACATCGAGTTTGATTTCTTGCCTCCAGCAATGCCTACTGTTTTATAATCTGGCTATTCAGACAATGAATGACTACCCTTCTACAAATATGCCAATCTAAGTCACTCAGAAAGCAGCTATACTTGTTCAGGGATGTAGAGTAGATTCCTTGTTGATTTTTTTCTTTTGCAAGCCCTGACCTTCTTCCCTGAAAGATCAGAGTACATTATCCTCAAAACACATACACAATGACATCGCTACAACAGGTCTAGTTACTGCACTTTAAAACAAATTCTGCAAACATTTTGTGTCCAGTTTCCTTTAACTGAAATTTGCAGAACTTTTTACCTGATCCATCTTAACTGGTATTTGCCCTGTACACCAGCTGAGGAAAAGCATAAATTTCTCACATTTCTTTTTCAAGTGCATCAGTTAAAACCCTTTCCTTAAGCTGCTTAATGTGACTGGTGTTTAGAAAGACACATATTTTCTTGAATTTGGCTGGTCTTCAGTTTCAGCTGCAGTCTGAGCTACTGGGCAAGGTGGATCAGGCTTATAGGGACTGCAGCTGGGAGCCTGGGTGCACAGAGTAAACTGTGTTATCTTCTTTCTGGTCAGACATAACCAGTATTTAGACATTTACTTCAGATATTTCAAGCTGAGCAGGTGTAGTCTCAGTGTATTTTATCAATTTGCTGATTAGGTCCTCTGCGAAGTGTGATTGTTATGACTGAAGGACATTAAACATCCCCTGTAGGCCTCAATGGCTGCTCTGCACAAGGGTTTGCACGCAGCTTTATGATCCACCCTAAACATGAACCACGTGCAAACTTTAGTGGCACTATTATGTTCTCCTTTGTCCTAGAGAAACCTCTTAATTCTGAGTATCTTTACTCATGTTTATTTTCTAATTATTCCTCTTCCTTCAATTTCTTACAAGGAACATTGAGGACATGTAGGACCTATAGTCGATTTTGTCCAATTTGTGTCAAATCATATAAGAAGCTATATACAGATTTGTGTATATATATTTAAGAGACTGTCAGAATATAGTTTTCTTTCCTTGCAGTTTTCACTAACAGCTGTTGGAAAGCAGTTATAGCCAGAGAAAATATGGAAAGATGTGAAACTTAGGACACACTAAATGCAACGCTTATTAAATTCATAGCAAGATCATTTCCTGTTCAGCAAAGCTTGCTCAGCCAGCCAAGGAGAAACAGGAAGACGGATGCCCAAACTGCCTTTATTTTCAGTGCTCAAATCTTGTGCATTTCATCCTCAAGGTTCAACAGTGTGTTTACAGTAAAGCTTTAGTTGGATCTGTATTATTTAAAGCCTATCCTGGAGAGAAGCTCACAACACATTACCACAGAAATCAGCCCTGGCAGTGGAAACCTAAATGCTGCTTAATTGCATAAATATAGGCAAAACTCAAGGCATCTCCAGACTGCAACAGGGGTGGCTTAAAATAACATATTCAAAAATTGCTCAGCTCCGGTAACAACTGATAACAAGCATTAACGCATAACACAGCAAAGAAATTATATACATTTATATCCATCTGCTCTCTACAAAAAGCCATAAATATTGTTCTTCAGAAATGTGTTATTGCAATGTGTGAGACTTGACTTGACATTGGTGTGACGAGATAAACTATTTAATTGGGGTTTTAACATACTAGCAAGATACTTATCACAGTATTTGGCATTCAGTGACTAGGGAGCCATGAAAGATTATCTTTCCTGAAGAACTAGAAAATGGCGCCTCCTTTCCACTTGCTGTCCTCTAAGCCTCTTCTGAACCTCCTATTTACCTTTTGGAATCACCTTGTTTTTCTGTGTCCAGTTTCCAAGGGGAAGCTTATCTTGGAGGTGTTCTCCCAGGTTAAATACATTGCCTCCTTCTATTTCTCTAGCCAGATGAAAGCCTCTATTTATCTAAAGCCTCTACATGTGAGGCTGTATTAACTTGTGCTTTTTCTCCTCTGCAGTACATTAAAGTTGCCTTCTGAATGCAGTCAGGGTGGCTTTGGGAGTTTACTGCTTGAAAGATTTATAGTGTGGATCACACTGAAAGAAAAGTTAAAAAACAAGGAAGAGAAGAGAAGAGAAGAGAAGAGAAGAGAAGAGAAGAGAAGAGAAGAGAAGAGAAGAGAAGAGAAGAGAAGAGAAGAGAAGAGAAGAGAAGAGAAGAGAAAAGCTTAATGTGGATGTCCAGTGATTCTGTCAGGTTCTGGGATCATCCTACTTTCCAGATGTGTATATTTCAACATTTGTTATTAAGTGATAGGACAGGTGGAGACATTTAGACATTTAATCTTAAAAATATTGGTTGAGCTTCAAAGTAGTTCTCTCTCCCAGTTTTATGTTTGACATCCAAGTGAATGAGTCTTTTTTTTTTTTTTTTTTTTTACTGCTACATACTGGTGTGGTCCAGTTTACTCAGGCTCTCTCTGCATTTGCAGAGGCAGAAAAAATTGATCACAATTGAGAAACAGCAGCAGGGCACAGGTGAAAGCATTATCGACTGTTACATAGTTTTGAGGATTAGGAAGGGTAAAGGAAAAGTTAAAGAGAAGGTCAGCATTGAATTCTTCCAGCCTGAAAAAACAGTCTGAAATACTTTGCTTCATTTTCATGTTTGTGGACATCATTGTTCCAGTCCAGAGCCTGCAGCTGACACAAGTGGGAATTTACAAACTCAAAGCATTTGTAACATGTTGCTGGTGTTTAATATACATGTACTCAATTCCTCCTCTGTGGTTACCAAAACTACAAAGCTTTAGTCACATTCCCTTTTTGGCTGGAAAGGGGAAAGGGTGGAGTGTGACATTAGTTTTAGTATTTAACTAGATAATGAATATCACTAGGATCATCTTGATAGAGCTGTACCTGTCAGTGGGTGAGTCAATTATGAAATGAGGACATAAAAATACTCTTGAATCAAGATTCTGCAATAAAGTGCCATATTAATGGGTACTAGAGAAAATATATTTTGTAGTAAATTATGATTTATTATATTTATGTAGATTTGGAAACTGCTGAACAGCTGGGCAGACAAGTCACAGGGCTGTGTATGTGGGTATCTGCTTGTGCTTTATCTACTGCAGGAATACAAGAATTCCTACACCAACCATTTGCAGAGATGGGATCTACCAGTTGGAGAACATAATAGCCTTCCTTTAGGTACACCCACCAAGCATCTGTCCAGCAGTCACCTTAAAAAAACAGCTACTGCAACACTTACCACTTTTTTCCTCTCCACAGATATTTCTTACCCCCAGATCCTGCATTTCTGAGGAGTGGGACACAGATCAGATTATTTTGTTGGCTTCAACTTGTTTTCCCAAAATGCTTGACTCTTACTGGCAGTCATTGTCTTCCATATTTTCATCCCACTGGTAAGCTTTCTGTGCCTCTTTAAATCAAAGAGCCTGATCTTCTGATGTGCTGATCTCCTCCCATTCCACTTGTCTGCAGCTGGCATTGTGAGCACTCAGCACTGCTGTAAATTAGTCTCCAAGTGTGTAACTGGTAGCAAGTGTTCTTTGTAAGCGCTGGCCCACTTGAGCTGAACTGCTGCTTTAGTAGCTTTGAACTTTCCTAAGTCACTAAAGCACAATTCATTTCCTATTGGTGTTTATGATTGTATGGGAAAATCTTTATCTTGTGAGAGACAAAGGGAAAGGATGTACTGCGTTTGTATTTTAAATTGTTTGCATGATGATATGCACTGCTCACTAGTATCTGTACAGGTTTACTGAATTTTAATTCACAAGACTAGCTGGAATGGTAATCTTCTTCATCCTGTTTTCCTAACACATCCTGTTATCATCACCTTTTATGACCTGTAGCCTAAGGCTGACAAAGACACTTTCTAAATCATACTGGCTTAAATGTGTAACTGCTTATATGAACAAAAATCAATGACTTTCTGCACTGGACAGACCTAACATATTTCTACAGTTCTGTGGTCACACAAGTTTCAGTTTATTTAGTCTCACCATCTCTAGAGCTGAGTTTCCTGAACCAGATATGCAAGATTCCCAGGAAAGCTCCTAGCTCGCTTTGAGAAATCTCATCTTTGCTATTTAAGACACTGAACTTTTGCCTCTACTCATGCTGGTAACTGGTGGTAGTCAGGAGTGCTGGCTGCAGCTATGTGTGCTTGTTCCCAGAACACAGCAATGCCTGCCTAACGTTCTGTCTAACACAGAACCAGCCTGCCTAACGTTCTCATCAGCAAAGGTTGCTCATGAGCTGTGCTGGCTAAGCCTGTTTGTCTCACCTATATTCCACTGTAATCCAGCTCCATTGTTTCTGCAGGAGTCACTTGTTTTGGCATGCTACATAACTGCAGTATTTCAATCACATAGCACAGAGGATGTTTACTCAAGGGATTTCACATTTTTTCACTAAGGTGCTACTGAAACTGGATGGCCACAGCAAAATGGCTGCGGGGCAAATGTTTGTAGCCATATAAAAGAGATGCTGGGATGCACAATAGCTGCAATGATTGCCTGCTTAGCATACACCAACATAACTCATCCTGACAACACCTTTGTCCCATGCCAAGGCAGGTTAAGTGATGTTGCAAACACTGATCAGAGAGAGAGATGGCACTGTAGTCTTCTAGCTGGGACCGCTAGTAAGGACAAACCCTGTGTAGAAGCTGGAGGAAGAAAAGCAACGTTTAACTGCCAACTCATCCTTTGTATTAATCTATTTCACCTGGGAGCAGTGCCTTCTAATGGAACAAAGACATTTTCAGAACACAACAAAACCAGCATGGACATGAATAGCTAAAAGGTAGGTTGAGGTTCCAGTACTATAGAAACATATTAGAGGGGGCAGAAATTGAGCATTTTTTTTCTTAGTCCCCCCACATATCCTTTATATGCACTAGAAGAGCTTTCTACTATAGTATTATGTGGGCTGTGATTATGTGTTGAGAGAAAAAGCTACAAAACACTTATGTCACAACCTAAAATCAATCACCAAGTACAGTGGCCATGCTATTTCTTGTTCTCCATGATGTTTGTGGTAGTAAATGAGAAAAAAACTTGGCACTTCCAAAGAATTTTAACATCATTAATGTGTTATAAAAACAATTAATTAAGCTTCCTCAGGAAAAACATCTGTGCCTTTTGCCTCCCACATCTTTCCCTTTTGCAGTCAAGTTTCCAAGTCTACAGATCTGGGAAACTGTATGAAAGAATTTGGGAGAGATTCTCTGACATAGCACACACAACTGGCAGGAAGGGCAAAAAAAGATATTGTTGATTTTTCCATTTCCATTTTGGCTATTCAATTCATCAGGATAAGGAAAGTTAGGGACTACTCAGTTGTCTGACTGAGTCTACAGTGATTTACTGTGGGTGGCTTTGTGGTTAAGAACAGCATTCATCACTGCAAATGCAGCTCCAGATCTGCCAGCCCCGAGTTGTACCCAACCCATTCTCTCTGCAGGAGGAACTGAGGAGCTTTGCTTAATCAGTCCTAAATAACTTTATAGACAACATTTTCCTCTTATGTAGTTTAAGTATTTTTCCAGAGAGACATGTAAGGGAGGGAGGTGGTGGCCTTGCCAGGTGCAGCACAATTGTTTTTACTAAATGTGGACAGTTTATGAACTGGAAGAGTTTCTCATGTTCTCTGTAAGTAAGTGGTCAGCTGATGGCAATATCAGCATAGTTTGAATCCTAAATTAGATCCCAATTGTTGACCTTGGTTTTACAGCATCTACTTTAAAAAGAAATTAAATGTGAAATGAGATACCAAGTGGAGTCCCAGCAGTAAGCTACAGGTGGGGATCAATTTGAACTATGTAAGCTAACATGAAGGAAAGAAGAAGCCAATACATACTGAGAGAGCCAGGGAAAGGAAGCAAAAAGAACCTGACTGGAGAAAGTGACACAAATGAGTTGTTTGTGCCAAATAATCAGACTAACTCTAACTGGAGCTGGGAGATGGTAGTTTGCCCAGAATTAAGGCCTAGACATGCAGAGTTAGTTGTCTGACTTTGGTTGTAGTAAACGAGTTATATACCTAAATACCTTTGAAAACCCAGTCCTTAAAATGCTTAAATGTATACAGCTGTTACAGAATTTGTAAACCTTCCATAGTTACTAAAGAAGTGAGCAGGTAGGACACGATAAATACTTTCGCTTTGCAAAAGAGCTGCAGAGCAGCAGCTGTGATTGTGATGGTCACAGCTGCCCAAGATTACCCGGGAAAGAGAGGGGTGATTTATTTGCTGCCAAATGCTTCCCGAGCAGGTTGATCTCGGTGGCTGATTAGCTGCACGCCAGGGGAGGGAGCTGCTTTCTACACCAACAGTTTTTCACTCGGGGCACCAAGTTGAGTGCTATGCTGGGTAAGTGCGGAAGGAGTAGGATGTGCTGATTAATTTGGTTTGTAAATGAAGCTGGGTTGGTGAGGTGTTATTAGGAGTGTTTTTTCTTGAGACATTACATGTGCAGTTCTGGCTTTCTGCTACTAACACATTTCAGAGTAGCTTCACTTGTGTGGGCTATGCTGTCCCTCAAGCAGGCAAGTTCAGGATAATCAATGTATGTTGTATTTATTTTCCTTTTTTAGAAGTATTTTTTTCTTTCTATTGGAAGTCTTTCACTTTGTTTTAAATCATTTAACTAATGTAGATCTTCAAGTGTGAGGAGGATTAGCTTAAATATTTTTACTGTGCTTGCTTTGAAGATGTAGACTACTATTCAAGTGCTAAGCTTTAAATATGGGCTGAGAAGACAGTGCTGCTGATTGAATTTTTAGAGGCTGTGTGTTAGATAACGCTGAGTTTGTTATTTAAAGGTAAAATGAAAGCCATGGAGAACCGCAAAGTGTGAATAGTAGAGAAAACTTTGTAATGACTTTGTAGAAAATACTATGCCTATCTAGTATGGCTACTTAAAAACCTTTAGGGTTTGATATGGATTAGAATACTTAAGGGATTGTGATGGGAACGGTGGTCAAAGCCCATCTTTTGGCCTGAGACTATCTTGAGTTGTTATGGATGACAAATATAATTGATACTTTATAGTTTTTTGTTGTTTAAAATTTTGATCCATATATGCAAAACCAGTACAATAAAGATACAAGAGCTTTACCATATGGACTACACCCCCAGAGGATAAGGAAATACAGATGAACAGGCCTTAGATGGAAGGGTTATGATTTTTCCTCTAAATCAAATACTATTCTGCAGAAAAGTATGACACAGATATTAATGGGTTGAAGTATTCCACTAAATATGCTGCTAAGGCTCCAGGAGGAAAAAAAAAAATCACAGTTTAATTCCAGTTTTCTTCAGGGGATACAAGTGTATGGATTGCGGTGCTGTATTCTACGTAGCAGATATAAAACCTATGTGGCAAATTTTCTTTTGTTAATGAGAGTTTTGAATGGAAACTTAATATAGGTGCATATGGATTGGTGTGTTTCTGTTTTTTCTCTTTGAAAAGAGAACATTTTAAAGTCTGTCTGGCAAACAGTATTAATGACTCTTTTGCAGAATATGCAATAAACGTTGGAAGAGTTTCCTCTGTTAGCATCTTTTGCAGCCACATTTCAGAAGGTTAAAAACTTCAAGTATGAAATGTTGCCTTCTGTTTTTAGCAGGTTTTTTTGTTGTTGTTGTTGTTTGTTTTGTTTTCTCCTCCAAGAACTGAGACTATTTTTGACTAATTGGAAATGAGTTTTTGTGCTCCCCAACCTGCAATATCAATTATTTGCATAGCCTTAGTCTTACTGTGTATCATCTGCAATTGTATGTTCTCTTGGATGTGCTGGAATGTGTCCAAACAGCCTAAGTGGTAGCTTATGTCAGTTTGATTCAGTGATTTACAAAATCAGCATAAAGATGGAAGCAAATCTATTTTCAATTTTTTTGCAGCAAGCAGCTTTGTTTTACATAACAGTGTTTTACCACACTTCATCTGACACAGAATAATCCTTGTAACACGTTCTGAGGAGGAAGCTGGGAGGATGTTCTAAAGGAGAGGGAAAAATATGTTCTCAAAGGGACCAGCACTTCTGAAGAGAATGAAAGGGCAATGAATGGTTGTTTAGTATTTCTGCTGCCTTTTCCTTCACTTTTCTCCAGAGATTTTGCAAATATATTTTGACAGAATACAGCTGTCAGCACTGTAAAACACAGAATGCTTGTACCTTGCCAAAAATGTGATGTCGTAGTGCAGAAACTATCAATAATAAGATGTATTTTCTATTTTAGAGGGCTCCCTAAATCATGAAATTGTGTGAAAATCTAAATTCTTGATTCCCTGCTGGCCTAGGCAGAATTTAAGCACTATTTTTGCTGATTAGCTAAAGAAACTGATGCATTATGTGAGAGTGTGCTGGGTATGGAGAACTTTTAACTGAGGTAAGAGGGTTGTAGCATGAAAACATCCAGGGATGGCAGCAGTGGGTAGAGAGCCTTGTATTGGCCAGAAAAGCCAGGTAGCAAAATCAGGAGAACTATATACAGATGTATTTATTTCTTACTTGGTAAGATAACCTTGGATCTTTATGCTGTGTTGGATATTTTTCCTACAGACAGGCGGCTCAGGCTCCCCTTTGGTTCACTGCAAGGTTTCAGTTTGAAGTTATGAGTCAGTACTGATGATCTAACATGGTGTGCTTGGCATCTGGTGGGTAGGTGCACCCTTTATGAGACTTCGGCAAAGGAAAACTTTAAGAAGAGGTGGTCAGTGTTGGAAGTCCCTTTATGTGCTGCCAAAAAGCTTATTCAGATGCTGCAGCAGTGACAAAAGGGTACCATCATGGCAGATGGGCGGCAGTGAAACTGTGTTAAGGTTTTTTTCCCAGGGTCTTGCCTAGCCTTTATTACCTTAGTGTTTGTTGCTTCCCAGACATTAAGTGACTTGCAACACCCAGTGCTTTGCCAGCAGCAGCCAACAATTAAAGCTCCTACTGGAAGCAACTGGAGGAGGAGGCGAATGCTGCTCAAGCTTCACTGGTGCACGTGGGTGACTTCTACATCCATCCTAGTTTAGCTTGCCCTGGGATAAAGCAGGTAAGCCTCAAACTTGCTTGAAGATTCAAAAGCAGTCACCTGCAGATGGATACCTTCACTGGTGTCCACTGGTGACCCTGTCATGGCCAAGCTGAGCATGTGAGATGGAGATGCCCCCACAGAAGAACACCCTAGGGCTGTTGTTATGCTCTCTTTGGAAGTTTGCAGAGGTCTGTTTTTCCCTAGCAGATGTTCTGCAGCTGGCAATTACACAGGAAAGAGGCAGCAGTAACTCTCCCTGGTTTTAATGGAATAGATTTTTACCAAAAGAATTATGAGTATCTACCCTTGGCAGTGTGGGACCACAGAAAGTGCTTGTATGAGATCTTCAAAGACATGGCTTATGAAGTTTTGTAGCTAGCTGAAAAGCATCATTTTAGCTAAGGGTGGGGGGAGTCCTTGAGTAAGTACAGTGGAAGCACATTAATTTGTGCAATGATCACTGTCCCTATCTCCCTTCATTCTGGAGCCTAATATCAGTCAATTCAAGGCTCCTTAACCCCTCAAAATAACAGAAGAACAAGTAATTGATATAAAATATGATCATAAAATTCAGTAGTAGAAGAAAAAGTGTTAGGGCTATGTCTGAGGCTTTGCTTTCAGGCAACAGTCACTTGATTGCTGAGAAGAATAAGAGCTATAATAGGTGATGGCTGTAATCTTTCTAAAGAAAGAAATTCTGTCAAAAGCTTCCTTATGAGATACTGAGTGTTAAGCTTGGGGAAAGAAAATCTGGAATTAACTCAATTACTTATACAAGCATATGTGACTATTCTTTTCCTACCAGGGAGAATGCTATAGCTGGAGTCAATCCAGAATGGCTCACGGGTTTGGTTTGTTTCACTTTTGTCAGCTTGTAAGGGTCACTTGTGAACTTGTAGCTTCAGAGAGCAATCATATGGAGGGTCTCTAGCAAACAGTGCGAAGGCACAAATCTGAAAATGCTCATCAATCACAGTCTATTTCTCATCTTTTCCTTAAAAGGACAGGAATTTTCAACTGATTTGAAATTTCACTCATCAGGATGTGTGAGGATCAGTTGTGGGGCAAGCAAAGAGGCAGTATTTTTCTCAAGAAACCTTCCCAGGGAGGATCACAAAAAGATTATTAATTCCAAAGGACAACAATTCCAGTGAGATAATTCACTTTTCTCATATGTATGTTATGAACTGCTGCCACAGCAGGACTGAGTGATATGAAGTCCAAATGACACAATAGATTAACTTAGGGGAATTTTGAAAAATGAAATGGAAAACATATGGAAGCAATATGAATGTCTCCTTAGTGTGACCATCCAGACTAGATCATTACGAAGGGGTGGTACCTCCTTCCTGTCATCTTGCATCATGTTTGGCTAGTCACAGACAGGAATATTGCCATGATTTGTATCCCCCAGTTCTGCAGAAAAGGCAGTCACTTAGAAACTGAAGGATCCAATCTGAATCATGACTCTGACTATTGAAAGCTTATTTATTTTATTCACATGCATTTTTATGTGGTTTATCTCCTAATAACTGTGAATACTTTCGGAGAAAACATCAGTTGTTTCCAACAGTTAATTGAAGTGGGAAGTTCAGATAGACAAGCTTGTTCCGTTGTTTCATTCCAGCAAGAAATAGTAGATTGGCTCTTGGTCCGTATTCAACATGCTACTGGTATTGGCTCTAGGATGCCCAATGTCTATTATTCCTTCATTACCCTTCCTCGAGATGGATTTCAAAGTAAAACAAGACAGGCCCAGGTGATCCTGGTCACCTCAGTGTGTCCCTGACAGTTTTTGCTTTATAATCTAACTGATGATGTGGTCCATACTATTGAATGCCAATATTTTTAAAAATTATTTTTTTGTTTGGAGTTTTTTAAAATAAAAATATTTGGTTGGGCCATAGGTAACACAGGAATACAAATGCAATATCTGATTTGATCTGTTATCTAGACTGCTGGAGCTATTTGAAAATGTAAAAATACATAACATTTGGCTAAATCAGGCGGAGTTCAGATATTCTGCAGTATCTACTGAAAAGGAGAGGAGAGCAGCAAGGTTAGAGAGGGCAAGTTAGAAAGCTCTGACTCAGAAAAGTAATTCAATCTTCTCACCTGGAGAGTCACTGTTAAGTGCAAGCCATGAATTGCGCTGTTGTAGTTCTGAATGGCATTTAAGAACAGCAGTGAGCTGTTGTACCCAACCAAATAGCATGAAGGGGAATGGAGGTCAGTGTATGTGCTTGGGTGCCTTTTGAATTTGTCACTTTCAAGTGTACATTCTCTGAATGCTGCTGCATGCATGCTCCCAAGCAAAAACATTCAGTGAGAATTGGAGGGCTCAGTGCTAACATGTTTATTCTCCAATGTTATTTTATGTTTCATTGCCCTCTGCTGAAATCTTGACCAAAATATACTAACTTTTCTCCCATGGCAGGGGTTTACCTCTGAACCCCCAGGAGGAAGGCCATGGCTATTGAAATTTGAGCACTCTGTCTAATAGCGCAGCATAACCCTGTCACAAATAACCTGTCTTGCAGCTTGCTAGTGCCAGGCTCTACCATTGTTCTTGTGCTCTATTATTGCTAGAGTGCTGTTTGACTATAAATGCTGTTTATTATGCTTTTGGGAAGGTTTCTTCTCTCTTACTTTCCAAAACAAATCTAAGCGTTCACTATTTAAATTCTTACTTTGTTAGGTAACTAAACCATTAAAGTGTCTGAGACAAATACCATGAAACAATTTTGAGGGCTAGTGTGAAGAAAATGAAGTGTGTTCACAGCCACAGAAAAGAAGCTAATTATATGAGGACCTTATATTCATACACCCACAGACATACATGTGTGCACAAAACCAGATATATGTACATATATATATGTACCCACACTGGTGACTAATTATGTTGTAGATCATTTAAATAACTCAACTCTTTTGGATTCTTCTGTTATGGGTTGTAGTGTCCATACAGGAATCTCCGATGTGAAATTTGTTAATCCAAGATGAAGAGAGAAACCCTTCTAGTTTGTCATGACATGCACCCAGGAATATTTCTGTTATATGATTCTTGTCAGTATTTCAAATACCAAGATATTTTTAATTAAAAAGAAAAAAAGAGTTTATAGCATCTTTTCTCCCATAGTTCTCTTACTGTCTGCAAAACATCACTGGTTGCAGAGGAAAATACCCTTATTTTTCCTTAAAATTAACAGTTCTACTTATAACTGATTATTGGTAGTACTACATGCAAGAAAAAGGAAGCAAGGATCCTGTTACCTGTGGGTATCATGGATAATCCCAAAGAATAACACTGCATGAAAACTAGAGCACACTTGAGGCTAAAGCAGAATAATCTCCTAATGGGGTATTTGCTGCTCAAGACAAGTGGCTCTCCTGATGATAATATAATTAAAAGCTTTATTTAATAACCAACCCTGCCAACTATACACTCAGTGAAACTCCTGGCCCTTACACAAAAGGTACTTTGTCTGTGTAAGTAGTTGCCACCATTCCTTGCTTTATGGTGCAGTGCAGGTAACCAGTCTGCAGCTCAGTCAGTGCTGCTTTGCAGCCATGTCTTGAACACTCTGTCACAAGAAACAGGCAACAGCAGAGATTTGGCATAGAAGATGGTTAAACAACCTTTTCTTAGGAAAGAATTCTGTTCCAGCAGAGCAAACTGTCAGATTGATTTGCATTTACCTCACAAAATGCATGTACTTCCTGTGAAAGGGGTGGGTGACATGACCACCTAGTGGGGCTTGTTTTTCCAATGTGTAAATAATTTGCTTTTGGAGTAAGATGTTCCAGTACTGACACTGCAGCCTGAAGTGAGAACTGAAAGAGCCAATATAAACCTGAGATGTGGGTGGTATTTTTTTTTTTCTGTGATTTCATCACATACAGTATTATCAGATGCAATAGTTAGTGTCCTGAGTTCCTAAACTGTTTCGCAGATCCTGACACCTGTGAATAACTTTATAGCACACTTAGGAACTTCCTGAGCAGTTTTTGGAGTTTTCTTTCTCAGTGAGCTAAATCATAATAATGTTTACTTGCATTTCAGCCACAATAAGGAAACTTTGACTAATCTTGAAAGAGGTGAATTTAGACAGCTCCTCTTAATAGATTCATGTTTTGTTTGAGAATATTTTCCAGTGATTTTCATGCATCATTGAAAATTCTTTTGTTGTTTTAGAAAGAAACTGCAAATGTGTGCTAAACACTTGAGCAAATGCCTCCTTGAAATAGTAATTAAATTAACATAGGAAATAAAACATTTAAAACTTTAAATTTCCATCTGTGTCGTGGTGAGATCTATGTGTTAGCACCCTTGTCTCGTGGTCTTCTCTCTCTCAGGTTCTTCTGTGCAGACTTGCGGAGTCCTGACCGAGTTTCATTTTGCCTTGTGGAGGTTTAGTCATTATTTTTGTCAACTGCAGCAAGCAAACAGTTAAAAAGAAATATTGGCTTTTTGTAGATTGTTGCTTGCTTCCCAGCTGATATTATTTCCTCTAACAACCCATCTCCCCTTGCTATGTAAGTTGTTTATTTTCCAGCATTTACCTGGGAGTATGAATATGGTGCTATGTGGATGGTCTCTAATACTATTCTAATTTGGCTGTGGTCAGCATCCTTGCTACTGCTTTGAGCTGCCTGGAGACAGGGAAGTAAGGATTGACTTCAGTCAATGAAGTCTTGTACTGCAGTTTCTCCAAATAATGTTGTAAATTTTATTAAAATGGAAAGCTAGACATAGTTAGTTTATCTCCAACTATAAATAACTTTCTTTATCAGGTGCTGCAGCATTATAAAGAGACAACTGAACTATGGGAAGAATTATGTCACATCTTGATAAGGAAACTTCTAGAAGGTCTTGAAAACAATAAAAACGTTATAAAACTGTATAAATAAATTACAAGCCATTTTTAAATTTGATGCTTTCTGGTGGATTAACACAAATACTGGAGTTTTATTGAGATGAACACTAATTCTAGTAATACGACTCTGGGGGAAAATGAAATGAGATGTGTTATCCACCTGAGGATGATTAAAACAATTTTCTTTCCAAAATGTTTTCTATTTAAAATATGTCTCTCTATGCTTGTTTTTTCCTGCCCTGAATATTGACACGCAACATTACTTGTACTTTTAGTGCAAAAGAAATAGATTTTTATGTGACCTGCTAACACTGTGGGTATGCACTCAATAATAAGAACAGACATAGAAAAAGATGCTCATAATCATATTGAACATATAGGGGTGTGAAAGGTCTTTACTTGTCATGCACATAGATTTTAAAAATCTGCATTATGAACACATTTCACTTAGATGTTCTCAAATTGGTTGGATCCAAGTTCTGACTCCTTTGCTCCTGAGCTGTAGCCTGTAATTATAGAGCAATATTAATAAACTTCTCCTGGAGACATGGTACTTGCTTCTAGTGAAAACTTTGCAAATTGAATTATCTTTGCAAAACCCAGTATTTTACACCGAAGGCCGCTGTCCATAAAGTCTCTTGCTTGATTTAGAGTGATCTATGGCAGGATTGCATTGCTCATGAAAAGGGTTTTTTAAAAACAGTCAGACTATCAAATCTTAGTGTTTTGTAACTATGGTGGATGTGTGAATCTTCAGCTTTCAGTCTGGGGAAGCTGTTAACAGAGGGCTTAAAGACTTTTTGGAAATTCAAAAACAACTTTGAGCAAAACATCAGGGTCACCAGAAATCATAAAATACCAAAATTAACTAACATCACTTTTGTGATTTTCCAAGGACCACTGTATGGACTTTATTTGCACTATTAAATGGACTTACTCCGTGTCTTTCTGTTTCTTACATTATTGGGACTCTTAAAATAATGTGGAGGCTTTAGGTTGTTTGGGTTTTTATCTTCTCAGAGTTGGAATAGCAATGGCATGCATTCTTGCTCCAGTTTCCAGCTGAGAAGGAATACAGTGACAGGGATGACTCGAGTGAATCCTGTGCAGTGGCTGAGTTGAGGGATTCAGCACTATTAACTAGACTGGAGAGTGCCACAAGACAGGCTCTTCCTTTGCTGCTACCACCTGTCAGGGAAAGGATGGGTCTTATACTGTAGGTCTAGAAGTGGCTGCTTTTCTGTGAGGTGTTTTCTCAGGAGTGGGAATCCTGGATGGTTCTAGAAGTTAGAAAACTTTATATTAGTACATGACAGGGTTGCCAGAAATGGAAGGAGATGGAATTTGTGCCTCTGACTGCTGGGCTACAAAAACAGTATTAAATAAGAAACTTAAGCATTCAAAATTTAAAATTTCAATGGGATTATCTCTGCAGTCCTAATTATTTTAAATTATTTATTAATTAATTTCTTAATTATTGGTCTAATTATCTTCTAAACATAATTTTAAATTATATTGTTTATACAACATGTTTTTGTTCTAGTGGTTCTGATTTGTTTATGTTCATGGGCTGGCCAGATGCAGGTGGAGAGCAGCTATTTAATATTCTGTTTGCTCCACCATGCCCCAGCATGGCTCTGTGCCACATGTTATTTCATGACAGTGAAAGCACTTCCTGAAGACAGGTTGCCTAATTTCCTAATGGACACTCTTATGCCATTCACTGTAATATGACACCTTGACATTAAAAGTTATTACTGTTTTATAAGAAAGAAAGTGAGTCACAGGCAAAAGAATTAATGTGTCCTTTTATGCTGCCATCCAACATTGGGTGCCCAAGATTATTTTTTTTTTTTGTTCTGAGCACTCAGCATTATCAATTAATATGATCAAAATGTAACTCCTATTACCTTCAATTGCAGCTGCAAGTACCCAGTGCATTGGTAAATAAGCCCTTATGGTTTCAAATTCCAAGTCCACAAAAAGAGGGAAAATAATACCAGTGCCTAACTATTAAATTGCAGACCATTGCAGTGGATTTCTGTTAGGGACAAGTTCAAAATCCACCTCTTCACAGCTGCTTTCAATGATTTAAATCATCAGACTTCTGCAGCTTTTCTTTAAAACCATTTCTCATGCACCGCATCATTTTTTCCAGTAAATGAAGCAGTGATCCTGTAGGAAACCACATATTCATGTAATGCTGATTCAAACACATCTTTTGAAACAGAAAAGGGTAGACAAATGGAAAAAAAACCCCAAAACCTCACTCTAACAAAAAAACCCCAAACAAACCTAAAAACAAACAACCCCAAAACTTCCTTTGGGGAAAGAATTGTGTGATATATAATTAAACAATTCTGAGATCTGTATACTCAGGCTGAATTCTTATACTTCTTTAGTCTTGTGTGCAGTGCTGCAGCTATGACTTCAAGGTTGCTGTTTGGTCCAACAAGGCAATATTCACAAGTTCTTTATTTTATTAAATACCTTAAGATCTCCTTATAACTGCATCTTTCTTCTAGTTCACTATTAAGCAGTAATATAGACAACTGTCAGAGGCAAGACTGTTGTCAGTTGTAAACTTTAAAAATTGTTAATTAAAACAATTGCATGGAATAGGTTTTGTTAAAAATTTGGATGAGAGCTGCCAGATGTTTCAAAAGATGTAAAGGTGTTTTCCTTGGGTATATATGTTATTAGTTTGAGACAGACTCCTCAAAGTATGCAACACTTTGCTACTGGCAACTTTAATGGGTGAAAATAGCTTCAATAATAAGGTATTTTCTTCACTTTATATCCCGCGGAGCAAAGTCTGTTGGCATGAGGGCACAGCATGATGGCTGGTTAGAGCCTCTGAAGGCTCCAAGGAGAGTGTGGATTTAACAGAGCAGTAGGGTTAGCAGTTTATTTGGATTCAGAAGAGTAAAGGTCATGATTCCATATGAGCAGCTTCTGCTATTGCTCATGCTATGGATAGGTAAGACATTATGTTTCCCAAGAACAGAATTTCATGGAGAGAATCCTGATGGATGGAGTAGAGCTGCATTGCAGAATCGTTCAATTTGTTTCATAACTCAGGAATCAAGTACAGAATGATATTTAAAAACAAGATGGTTTTTGTGACTTACTGAGCATCTTCTGTGGAATTCCCCATACGACACCTCTGCTACCTATAAAATGTTGCTTACTTTTGTGGTTGCAGAAATCAAATTCTTTTCTGCATGTCTAAACATTGTGGCCATAACTGAACAAAATATATCCCAAAGAGGGGAAAAAAAGATAATTTGCGAAAACCTTTTCTTGTTCCTAAAATTATGGTGATATTGTTAAAGATCAATTTATAGCATGCCAAAATAATGCTAATTCATACTGTTCCCTGAAACAAGACCGCCAGTTACACTTGGGGCTAGTTTATATCCTGTTTTGTGATGGTGTCAGCAGGATGTTGCTGGACAAGGTGGTTCAGATCTGACACTGCTGGAGTTGAGACCCTCTAGATGTTACCTGAGAATGGTGTAAAAATCCACCCTTTCCTCTCCTGCCCTGCACCAAAATTAATTCACTCCTGAATTAAGTATATTTGTCTTTTCCTTTCAAGTGCAAAGAAACATTAGACAANGGGATAATGACAGAGCCCACAAAAGCAGGCTGGATCTTTGGAGGAAGGAGGCAGGGTATGTCTCTGCTTCTTTAGTTCAGGAGAAGGCATTTTCCTAAGCTGAAAGGCTGCTTTTAAATTTTGTTCCTATTTAAGGCCTTCCATGCTATGATTGAAGTCACTGGTTCCTTTTCCTAAGCTCCTTTTATGTGCACAGCTGTATTCTCCAGGATAAAATCTCATTAGAGGATAAACTGACATGACCATATCTCAGAGTGAAACGGTATCAGTATTTTTGTGATGTTAGTTATATCTCATAAAAATTGTGGGCATGTAAGGCATTGATAATAGAGCAAATAATGTAAAAACTTTATAGTGGAGAAACCAAATACACCCTTTACTGAAGAACATACAGTAAATACCTATCAACAAACCATATTCTCTATTCAGCAGTTACCTGCAAATGACAGAGCGTTTTCAAACACATCATTTAGCTTTTGAATGCCATTCAGAATATTACTGGTGGGTTTTCTTCTCCTGGAGACTGCAGCAAGTTTTACATTTGTTTATGATACTATTTTTATACAGGCAAAACATCTGGTGGCATAAGCAGATACAGCACTCTTCAGAGTTGCTTAGCCTGTTTTAATTAGAGGAAAGCTGTCTGGGACAGACACTGTTCTTCAATAAGCACGTGGGGTTTTTGGGTTTTGTTTTGGGATGTTTTTTCCCCCTGCATTTAAAAAAATCTATTGTTTCTGTTAGAACACATTTAATGAAAGAAATAAATTACAAATAACAGATGACACAAACTATTTCATTTATATAAAAAAGCCCAACAATCTGTAGTTCAGTGTAAAATGATCACTGATTAAGAACCATCTTTGAAAACAGAAACCTGAAGCTCTCAGATGAGCATGCATTGAAAATAAAATGCCAACAGTCTGAAAAGATTACTGATTTGTAGGGTTTGCTTTTTTCTGCTTCCAAGAACTTCTACAGACCTGTGTTTTAATCTTTGAATATTCATGCATTGTTAGGTGTGCTTATGTTTGGGTTTTTTCTGAATGTTTAGTTGGTAGGCCTTGATTTGAGTGTTTGTGTGTGTGCATTAGAATGGGGCTGGGGGAGAACACCACAACATGCAAGGTCTTCGGGTTCTGTGTGGCTGTGCTAAATTGTTACCATGACAATGACTAATAGTGAGGTGATGGGCTGAATTTCCAATAGCAGGAATGGTGCTGAGGAATCCTTGTCTACTGCCAGTGAGACATGCAGAAGTATTCCGCGACTGAACTTTCTTTTTTTTTTTTTTTTTTTTTTTTTTTAATGGATCTGGGTTGTCCTGCAGCTGAATAAGGTTCAGATGAATTGTGCTGAGAAGGAAGCTGGGCAGGGCATTATATACTGGCTCTTTCAGTAATGTGCACATGACAAGCTTCCTTTAAACTATAAGGATATTCTGAAATATCCAGTAGAATTTAGGCTGTAACAAGACCCACCTGTTTTCCTCAGCTTCTGCACTCCAGAATGTAGCAGAGGTTCACCTCTAAAATAAAGTACTCAGGCTTGATTAAGCCTTTTTTCTTACCTGGAAAATCAGCACCATTAAGAGTTTTAAATTAAAATACCATGTAGTATTTGGATGACTTGGTAAGATTTCCTATTTGACTCATAACCTGCTGGTTTTTTAATCATCTCATCCTCTACCTCTGCCATGGCATTGGGCTGTGGGTACATTAAACTTGTTACTTATAGTGGTGAGTTGCATGAAGTAAGGAGAACTTGATACAGAAGGCTGGGAAGATGAGATCTCTGGATAACAGCAGACTGGATTTCTTACTCTTGCCATGGACTCAGGTTGCACCTGAAGGGTGAAAAATGCCACCTTGTCATCCTTGTCTGATAAAAGCTTGCAGTGGCAGCAAGTGTAAGAACAGGTTCTTCCTTTTTGGCACATTTTCACTATGTGAACCAGTGTCTGATTTCAATGATCGGTGAGATGATAGCTTTCAGACTTTCTCTAAGCCTGCACTTTTAAAATACACATGTGGGACTAAAAAATTAACTCCCTGTTTAAATCTGCGTGGTTTTGGCTTTGAAGTTCTTACCACAGGTGAAAGTGCAGCTTCATCAGTGCCACAGTGTCCAGACACCAAACAAGCCAACTGTGCATGGCACAACCTATCCACACTGGCACTGCAAATTCTTGCTTGGATGCGGGGCTTGCATAGCTGCATTAATCTCTGCAAATTAAGACATAATCAACCTTCTTCTCAAAAAATTGATTTCTTACAGAAAATAGTTTTTAGGAATTAGAGCTGAAAAGGGCTGCTGCCCCCACAACCATATTTTCCTCATGCTTACATTGCTATAGGAATGTATCGGAAGGGTTTGGACTAAATGGAAAACATGCAAGGTCTTTGTCCTCAGAACTAAAGGTCTTTGTCCTCAGAACTAGTAGTAGTGACTTTGTATGGCCTGTCACAATGACTCAGACTTGAAAGGCAGATTCACACAGCCTCTGACATCCCTAATAGGCAACAACAACCGTGTTAATTTTGGATGGAAAGTTGCAAGCATAACTGAAATTTACGTGAGCTATGTTTGGCCTAAAGCTGATTTCAATAGTATCATAAGTTCAGGTAAAGCACTTCATGAGACTCATGGAATGATGTGCTTGCAATGGCTCTTTGCTTTTATAATTTGGTGGATGCCTTTCCTCTTGTAGTTTCTCTGAGGTGAAATTAGCTCAGCCTAGGGCTGGGCTTTCTGTTGCTCTTTGTGGTGATCTCAGCTCAAAGCACACCTTCAGTTTTGTCCCAAGGAGAAAATAAAGTGAAATCTCATATCCCTCCTGAAAGGAAGAGGGGAAGGATGGCTGTTGCTGATGTCTAGTAATGATGAAGTATTCTTAAGATAAATATCCATTTACAAAAAGTCTAAAAGTTAAAGTTCACCACATTCTGTCTGATGTGATGTTTAGAATCGAAGCATGCCAGAGATGCTTAAAACGAGACAACTACCCATGCCTCTGCCTTTCCTTAAGGAATATAATTCACTGGGAATCTCTTAATGCTTTGGACATGTTGAAATGGTTGACCTTTCCAGGATGGTTTCTCTCCAGTCTCATTCCTTTTATTCTTTACAGAGCTGGTAAGGTAGAGGGTGGGAAAAGGGTGGAATATTTTTTCATTTGCCTCAGGTGAAAACTTCGTTCATGCCCATGACACAGGTGAAAGGAACAGTTTCACTCCAAGGAAGACTAGATTCTTGACTACTGGAGAGAAAAAGAAACAATTATTTTTTATTCAGGTAAGAATGAATTATTTGTTGATCTTATTTACTAAGAAACAGAGCTTTGCTACAAAACCCCTTATGAATACCTAGGACTTAGACACATAAACTGCCATCTGGAGTGATCTAACACTGGTTGGTGGTAGCCTCTAATGAAAAAAAGGTTGTAAGTCCTTCCTTTACCACTTTCTTCCACTGACTTGTCATTTAGATAGTTCCTTATGTCAATCAATAGTGTTAGAAACTTCACTAAGTTCTTTTTCATTAGTCTTCCCAGCAATACTGCAATTTTCAGCACAAGAGCTTTGGCTTGTGGCTGTCATTGAACAAGGAAGTGGATTTCCAGTGGTGAGAGGTGCTGAGGAGTTTGCAGGCCCTCTGTAAGAGTACAGCACTTTGGATGCTGGTGCAAATGCCAAACACACGTTGGCATCTTCTCTGGAAATGCACAGGCAGGCAGCTAAGGAGTGTGAACAGGAGAAACCCCCCCAGGCCCTTTCTGTTCCACTCGCCGGGAGGATTTGCCCCTCCATACAAATGACAACGTCTAGTTTCTTTAGTTTCAATCTCCTTACTGTCTTGAGGGATTGCACCTGGATAGGAGAGGTTTGCCAGGCAGGGAACAGCACGGGTTGTTAAATGTGCAGAGCAGCACTAACCCCTTCTGGCTCCCACACATTGAGGGGCTCTGTGGTAAATGCTTCCTTAACATGAACTGGAGAGTATTGCCTGCATGTAAACAGGTACCCTGACTTGCTGCAGGGAGGATGAAGACACCCACTACAAGGAATTTCTTAAGGGAGCCAGAGAGCTTTTGGTACCAATGCAGCAGGAGTGAAGCAATGTGGCACAAAAGAAATACAGGGAAGGTGCCAAGAACAGAAAATGGAAAGGGTTCCAAGATTAAGTAACGAGAAGCACTAAGAAAATATAAAAAGGGGAGAAAGAGACTGCATGACAAGTGACAAATATGAAATAGAAACTTTATGGTATGCAGAGTATGTTATATAAGAGAAGAATTTGAATTTGATGAGATTTGTATAAAGTGAAAGATTTCTTCAACAGCTGAATTTATTAATTTGCACTTTACCCCACTTTCTTATCTTAAAGTCCAAAGAAAGTTGCACAAGCAAAAAACCTCACAAATGAACCCAAACTTTCCATTCCCTGTGACGGATGCTAGCTCTTTACTCAAAAAGGTGTGCACAGCACAATGCAAACACCTCTGGTGGGTTATTTGGGCTGGTTGCTGATAATGATTATTTCTCATAGGACAGCAATTTAGACCAAAGGAAGTCTGCTGTACAGTGAAAAGGGCTGAACATAAAGCAGTACTGCACTCTAACAAGCAGCGTAAGGATTTTTACAGCCCCGATAATAGAGAGAGTTTGGACTTCTCTGCCCAACTGTCAGCAGCCGTCTCCTGAGAACACCGAAAGGGCTGCACAGGGATTAATTATAAACACGCAGCTCGATTTGCAGGCACTGCAAAGCCCCTGCAAGGTACAGACTGCTGTTTGTACGTACAGTAGTGCGCGGAGCGTCCCGGAGCTTACGAAAATACACACTGGAGCCATGAATCAAACTCGGTCATGTGACGGAGGGGAGGTGCTGCGCTGGCTCCCAGCCAGTGGCAGGAGCTGATGGGTGGAACGAACGGGGCATAAAAAGACTAATATGACTAACGGATCCTGGATGCGTGGTACCTTTATTTGGATCTACAGGAATGTAGGCTCTAGTAGTTCTGCGGCTCTACCAGCCTCTTGCCTGACTCTGGAACTGCTGCTCACAAAGTAGAATCCTGCTGCTCTTTGGTAGGAAGGATAGAGAAAGAACATGGCCTGCATTTTGAAGGTAAATTTCTATCTGTTGCTTGAATGCATTGTTAGAGAGCTCCTCGCTGCTCAGAGGCAAGGATTTGGTATAGTCCTATTGCATCTTCGTTGTCTTTTTGAGTACTGGCTTTGTTTGGCAAATGAATATGGAGAGATTCTGCAACGCACCGCTATGCTCTGTTCCCTCTGCCATTCTTTCTCTTTTTCCCTGCATTGTCAGAACTGTGAGCTAGCGGGAACAGAAGTGCGTGCCGAATAATGGGAGGGGGGAGAGGGGCTCTGGTTTGTTTCAGCTGACTTTGTCTACGCTGAATTCCTTCAGGAGCAATAACATTTGGGCAACAGACTTCCAGTACAAAGGACAAAACGGGCAACTTATTTTCTTTCTCTAACCATGCAGCATTTGCTGCTCTTAAAGCAACGGCTGCAGATATCCACAGCTGTCCCAGTTGCTCCTTAAGCACACACTCTCCTGCTGAATCTGCTCCAGATCCACATGCTCCACACAATTATACTTGGTATTTAACCGCATTTTCTAATTAAGCAACCTAATTGGTAGCGGGCTTCCCCCCTTCATGCCAGCAAATATAAGCATAAACTTACCGTGTGATCACATGCTTTCCCCAGCCTGCTCCCCTCAGCGAGGTGAAAGCATTTGGAAGCCGCATGCCATGTAGATGGAGGGAGCATCAGCGGCGCTGGGATTGAATGGGAGGGGAGGAGGCGGAAGTGCGGTCAGGCGAGAACAAGCGGCGTTTGTTTCCTTGCAGCGCTGTCAATTGCAGGGAGTCACCCTCCTGTGCCCGGCTGCGGAGTGCTCACTTTCACATTGGTCATCTGCTGTGTTCAAAATCCCTTTGTTATCTGCCTTACTGCTTTGTGTGCTTACTTCGAGTATGTTTGCACTTTGTTTCTTTTAGCAAGTAAAACTGATCTGTGACTTCTTTGTTATTTTCAATCTGATGTTCTAGAGTAGAGCTGATTATCTCAGACTTTGGGATGGCCTGTCACACAGTTGCTTTCAGAAGTGGATAAATTGCAAAACTTGAAAACAGCTTCTGGACAATGAACATTTAGGTGTCTCCATGAATCTGATCCTTTGCACTACTTTTGTGTGTTCAGATTTGGAAAAAACTTATTATTTCGCTGCACTCTTTTCCTCATTCATTCATTCTCAGCTAGTGTGTCTGTGGTACATGGATGTTTTTTGAGTTGTCTGTCTTGTAGGTTGTGGTAGCTTACATTACAAGTACGGTAAAGTCTGCTGTGAGTGCAGAAACTTTCCTGAACTAGCAGGTTCTGCTTGGGCTAGATGGTAACGAAGTCCTTTAGTCAGACAGCAGTAATGCAAGAGAGAGAAAGTTGTGATTTGAGATGAGAATAGGTGAGCTCTGCAAATGGAGCCTGGTTTCACAAACTTAAGCATGTGCACTCCTGTTGAAGCCCTCCCTAAGTTACTTTGGTTGGATCTGCCAGTCATCTGGAAAAAGAAATTATTTTTTTTTTTAGTTCTGTAGCAAGGTCACATGCAAAACAGTAATTTTGGCCATAAGAGTTAAGTAAGAATCCTTTTACAAGAAAATTCCAGTGTCTCTTTCACCCTCCTAATTGTTTCCTCTACAGTCTGGTGACATAGCCTGCCACAAGCATGACTTAGGGTTTGAATTACAGTGCAATAAAAACAATAAAAACCTTCTGTTGGCCTGGGCCAGGAGCTCCATTTGGTTGTTATTCTGATGGTTAAATCAATAGATTAATTTGGATTCCTTGACAGACAGTTCTCTTCCAGCTTAATTCTTAATCTTGTTAATACAGGCAGGTGCAAGGATAGAAAGTGAAACAGATATGAGATTAGCGTTGCCATAAGGCAAGCTGGATTTTCTCAGACAAACATCCCATTGGAGTAAATTAAATGTCTAGCTCAAGATACTTACTTGTAAGTAAGTTTTTAACGTTATGTCTACAGATTTTTCCTGAACAAGGAAATTCAAAACAGTATGTGTATTTTGACATGACACTAGGTACATTCCTTCCTGAAAATATAAACATGTTAGTTACACTCTTCTCCTTTCTCTAAGGCTTTCCCTGAGCTTGTGTTGAAACAGGAAGAAACCCCAGAAATCTGCAGTTATGGATCTGAAGTGGTGACACGGTGGATGGGAAGCCAGAACTTCTGTGCGTCCTTTCCACTTCAGCCCTGAGTGTCTCTCTGACTCTGCCTTGTGGCTTGCCCTTCTCTCTTCCTAGGTTTTTAACCCCCCGACAGAGAGACTTGTTGAATGTTGGAGTTCCATATGAGTGAAAGTTTAATGTAAATGCAAGTGGATAGAGGTGTCTGTGAAGTGCAGAGAGCAGGGGTGGTGGTTAATAATTAGCTGGAGTTACTCAGAGTGGTTAAGAGTGTGTTAGAAGAGGTGTATGACCTTTGGATGTTAACATCTCCTTATACTGCAGTTGCTGCATGGAATAATCTCTGTGTGCAGCCTGTGCAAAAATGCTTTGAAAGGGGATTCTCCCTAAGGGTGCCTGCTGTCTCTCTGGTGTTCTTTTGTGCACTCTTCCTAGGTAAGAGTGATGGGGCTGCTACTGATAGTGGCTCCAGAAACTGTCTTCTAGGCAGTAGTGGGGCATTCTCAGTAAAAACAGTGAAATTATTATTTTGAGGTATTCTCTCCTCTGTTAAAGAAAAGCAGGGAAAGATGCAAGTTCTAAAGCGCATGATATGTTTGTATTTTCTCTGTCATGACTTTAAAAATCATGGCAAATAGCTGAGTGAAGTGTAGGCAAACAGTTGATCTTATGCTTGTCACTATGGTAGCTGCATGTCACATTGCCAGCTACTAGATTAGCAGTGATTGCTAGTTGTGTAGTCATTCTTGTCCCTAATGATTTTGAAGTCCCCAGGTTCTACTGTATCAGCCAGTGGCTCTTGGAAATGAGGACAGATTCTACTCAGTAAATTACTTCCTACTCCACCTCCTGCATAACTGAAATATGATACTTCAACATATGTGTCATTTTACGATAAACACAACATCAATGATAACACTCTGTAAAACCATGATATCCCCCAGTGAAGACTGGACCGTGATATTTGAAAGAAAGTAGGACAGGTAACTTTGTACACACTGCAGTTTGCAGGAGATTGTCTTACCCTGTTCCCAAACTCTTCTTTTTGAATGCAAGTTTTGAAGGAGGTGGTGGTGATGGATTATGTTGTTATCTGAGTACAATTTTGACTGTGTAGGTTTAATGTTATAGGGCTTACTAAGCAAAATCTGTGTGTGATATACAGTGAGGACAAAGCATGAAATCTAGGAAGTCACTTCCTTCTGGTTTGTGTGATGTGTATTTACTGTGCAGTGAACAATAGAGGTTTCATGTGCCTGGAGGCTGGATGTGACCTTCTAGCAACAGGGATCACAGACCTTCAGTGAAACTCTGAATATTATTTGCATAATGTGAGGCAATTTTATTACCACAGCTGATTGAGGGTCCTCTCAAAGTAAGGAGGTGGCCAACTAAAATTCATAGCCTCTTTTAATATTTTAAAAATCTGATTTAAAGACTGAAAGAAATGTTTTGCAAAGCATAACTTACAGGTTTCAAACAAACGAAGCCCTTCAGACTAGGCTTGTGACTCTTCTGCAGCATGCTGTCAAAGTTGACAGTACCTGTGTGTGTTCATCTGCAATTCTTTTGCAAGTGTCCTCTCCATGGTTATCTCCACTGGTTTAATGAAATTCACAGGTTGCATTTTTCCCTTAGTGCACATGGTGGGCTGTTTTTGGCAGGAATTTTCTTTGAGTTTTTTTTCTGAGTGTTCAATGGCCTATGTCTGATTGGGGTCTTCAGACACTGCAGTAATACAGATAACATTTACTATCTACAGGCATATGCTCCATCTGCACTTTTGAGACTAAAATAGCAAAGCTGATCTCATTGCATTGAATTTTTCATCCTTGCAAGTAGCTGTTCAGAGGGGAAAGGCAGAAGGTCTGAAAGGATCTGATTCCAGTGTTTGGATGCTTGTAATCTTGGATATTTAGTTAATAATTTGATTTTTTTTTTTCTCTATGCACATGACAATGAGTGTAGATACTTCCTCCCAAGTTTCTATATCATCAGAAGCATGTTCTCTGTTTCAGTCTGCTCTGTTGGGCTGGGTAGGCTGAGAGTCTCACCACAATTCCATTTTCTACTAGAGATTTGCAGGATGCAAGTATTTCCGTGGAGTTGACCTGTATATCCTGCTTGAATCGGGTCCAAGATAATTCACATTCTGCCTTGACTGTTAAATTGACTGCAGCAATGTTTATGCATGGCATCCATCCGTTTTCCTGTGCTGAGTTGTACTTGGATCCTGTTTGATTCTCATGCTGTGCTCCTTCTTCTGACATGACAAGATGGAGAGATCCCTGGAAAAGGAACAAGGGTGACCTCCCCTCCATATGGGAGAATGCTGCATGGACGGGTCATTTCCCAGCATTTGCTGCAGGTTTGCTGTAATGTGAGCTCTCTCCTCAGGTGTCTTTGATCAACAGTTCTGTAGGCTGCAGCATTTCTCTTATAACTGGAATCATTCCTAGGATTATATGGTTGTATCTCTAGGGAGGGAAGGTGTAAATATGCAAAGGTGACCCTTATGAGGTGTGCATAAATGAGCTGGAAAATAGTAGGTGGATACAACAAGGAGTTATGGAGAAGAATCAGGATTTCTGAGGTAATAACCGTGTTTTTTGTGGACCACTCCATTCTTATTTGTTATGGGTTAATGTTTCCATCCTTTTTCACTCCCCCCAACAAAACTGGCAAAACTTCATTTTTAATTCTTTCTAATGCTCCTTCTTCATTGGACATTTCTGTTTTAAACAAAGTTCTTACAAGTAATCTGTTTCTAAATAACACACTTATTTTTTTTAGTGATTCTTTGTTTACCTCTAAATTGATCCAGAGTAAATGAAGCTGCATTAATGAACCTGCCAATGTGCAGGACTAGCATTTGCTGTATCATGGTCCAGTGGTGCTTAATTACCTTGTAAGATGTTATGGAGTGCAGGACATGGAATTTTGTAAAATGTTTTGTTACGTTCACTTCTTGAAAATTTAAGGAAAATTAAATTCTGAGAAGTATAAAAGCACTTTTCACTCTCCCTTGCAATGACCTTAAACTAATGATACTTTAAGGATGATATATTAGGCCCCTCCCAGAGACATCTAGTCAGTCAGTCAGTTGTACAAGAGGACTTGCTTTGATTGAATGAATTTCATTTTGATGCCCATGTAGCTGAACCAAGAAAACTTCCGGTTTTTAGCACATTGGTTGGTTTAAAACTAGATTTGTGTCTGACTTGGAGGTGTGAAAACTAAAACCACAAAAGCAACATGAAATTATGATGTGTCTTCTACATTTAAGTAGTTGTTCAATAAAGCAATAATGGAGAAAGGTTTTTGTCCTGCAGTTAATCTTTAAACAATGAAGCATGTGTCACCCAGATGTTTTAGGCTTCCCCTCTAGCCGGGGGCACACTGTCTTTTGCAGTGTTTGAACAGCCTGGTTTAAGGAAAGGTGTCCCAGTCGATTTTGTGATTGTCAGGGGTATGGAATCACTTATTAAAGGGAATTGTCTCAAGATTCAGCCATTTGTAGACTTGTGTGTGAACTTCAGTGGTTTATATCTTGTTCATTTTTTTCAAGTTCCATTTTGAGGTCCTGAATGCTAGATAACTTGGCATGTCAGAGTATGTCATAAACCATCATGGAAAGCAGCAAATTTCTATACTTTGATATAACATACTGAAATTCCTTGAGATACAGGGCAGATGTGCTGTTGCCTATTTCTAGTGACATGGAAGCCGGAAGGAAAGCACACCTTGTTTTCTGCCAGACATTCATGATTAGTTTGAGAGTGTGAAATGCAGGTAAAAGACCACATATTTTAGGTTTTAGTCACAACTATCACAGCATCTGTGTGGTTAATTTAAAAAGTCAGAGCTTTTAGCGGTTTGTCTGTTCCTTTGCCATGTTTCATTCCAACAGTATCTTATGTGCCTTCCAGAAGTGTAATACTGGACATGGTGATCTTTCCAGGATTTGTTCTCTCATCTTTTCCCAGTAAAGCAGTATCTATGCAGCAGATTGACCTTTTTTTTTTTTTTTGAGGTCTTTTTTTTCTATGTCTGTAGCTTAAAGAGGAAAAAAGTTTTCTGTGTGTTTTCTAGGAAAGGAAAGGTCAAATGCTTACACAACAAACAGAAAGTGAATTTCTTTATCTTCCTGGTGGCTAATGGATAAATATAATTTTTGGACTAATCTGCTCCTCAGAGCAGCTTCTACCATAATATAAAGTGCTCTTTTGTGCAAGAAAAATTATTGATTCTAAATTTAATTTGAGTTTTTAGTTTTACTTTCAGGTATTAAACAGATAATTTATTTTGTGGTTGTAATCCATGACACTTTCCCAGTACTTTCTTTTATCAGCTTTCTTTCTACTTAGCTTACTTCAGCTTACTTTCTTCTTTCTCCTGTCAGATGCTCTCCATCCATATTTGGATTCATAGCACAGAGGGTTGGAAATGCGCACACACATAATAATGAGAGGTGGAGGTGTGTATTATCTTACTAGTGATGGAGACTTCTCAGAGACCTCTGACCAGGAACTAGGAGAAATTGATCTTTGTGGAAATCTGTAAACAGGGTGGGTAAAGGGCACTCTGTTTATTGGATGTGTTCTCAATAAATAAGGCAAAACTCTGCCTTGGGCCTGTCATCTCTTAAAGCTGACGGAGCAGTTGCCTTGCTGTTGTCAGCATCAAATACTCGTATGGAATTAATTTGCTGTTACTTTGGAGAAAAAGCTGTGTCTGCTGCATTTTCTGTGGTGCTTCTTGTAAATAACCTGCAGGCTGCTGAGAGAAGAATGGCCACTGCTTTTCTTGTGGTTTCACTGGTTTCTGTGACTGGGAAGTGTAAAAGGACAATGTGTGACTATCGTGTGTTGTGTTCCTGAATCTGTGCACAGAATAAATTATGGCTGGATGAGGTGAGAATTGCTTTGTGTGATCTCAGAACATGTTAAATATTGAGCTGACTGTTGTCTGTACTCCCTCCTGTCCCTTCAGGAGCATCCTGTGTTTATGCAAATATTGCCTTTACATAGTTACATACCAGCTTTTGATAGCAGTGTCCCAAGTTATATCAAGTAAGATACCCTTATGGTGCTGCATTCATATGCTTTCATGCTTTCTGGGAGCTGTACAGTTACGCTTTTTTTATAAGTCAGTCAACTAAAATTATGTTATCAGTACAAAATCCATATAAATGGGATTTGTATTTAAAATAATGACAGTTATTTTTGTTCTGATTATTTTAGCAGAAACACTTGAAAAACATAACAGTTTTTGGTTATGTATTTGAAAGTTGATAAAATACCGTGCTGGATATTCTTTTTCGTATTTACTATTGAGAAGAACAGAGGTGAGGCAGGAACTGAACTGGAAGGGTTCAGGAGGTGAGCTCTTGTAAGTGATGCTGTTGAGGAGCAGTGGTTGATGTCATGTAACAGGACTGTTAAGCAGTTCTTGCTTACCTGCTTAGCATGTGTGAGATTTAAAATTAACATGGAAGCACTACACTTGCTAATAATTAAATGAAGTAGTAGCCTTTTACAAAGATATGTTTTCAGCAGTTTGCATTAACCATAAGCAGAGGAATGCTGGCTTAGGCAGGTAGGATGGCAGGTGTGGAGTGGTTGGAAATAATCAGAAAAAAAACGTGTCTATTTAATGGGAACAGCAATTTATGCCGAAGATACATGAATGAGTTATTTATAGTTCCTGTCTCTTCTAATGATTTGTTACTTGCAGTGTAGGATTGGGTATCTTATGTCTCTTTCTTAAAATTCTTTCCTTAAAATTATATATAATCTCAATACTAGGAAAAGTTTGCCAGGGCTTTGGTGAAGAGAATGTCCCCCTGAACATGTAACAACGTGAGGCTTTGTTCCATGAAATTTGGTGATTTAATGCTAAACAGCTGGTGGCAGAAACCAAATAACAATTTTTTTCTTCTAAGTTTTATAGCCTTTTGTTAGCCATCGTCTTTTAGCTTCCTCCAAGTCTATTGCTTAGCCTGATTTGAGCATAATTATTTTCTTGGAATGATGGGCTGACATTACATTTAAGAAACAATAACAATGTGTATCTGTTAACCCTTTAATATACACAGCGGTATTATTACTAATCTGTTGAGGCTTGTGGAATGCTTCCTGGTGTACTTTCAGTAATTATTGTTACGTTATTAGATTAGAAAATGATGTGCTTGTGGTTTGTGTATGTACTCCTCAAAATTACTATAATTTGGCCCTTCTCCATAAGTGGAAATCACTTTATCTTTTAGATTAATTCAAAAAGACTAGAAGGCTTTTGTGTTTTGATATGGGATACAGTTACAGCAGAATAAAGTTCCTATAGAGGTTTGGTTGGTTTGATTTGTCAGGGAACTAAATATTTTAATTCCAGGTTGTGTGTCCACAATGGGGCCTATGTGATTATTCAAATTCCTTATAGTTTTACTAAACTTTTCTGCCTCAGTCCTGTAAGGCATGTGGATAAGTTATTTACAAGTTACTTCATGTCACCTGATCTGTTATAGTTTTCCTGTGTTTACATTCAACTCTGACAAGCTAGTCTGGTTAAAATCAACTGTTAAGAGAAGAGAGCTTCCTATTAGTGCTTATGTGGAAAAACACTAAACCAACCCAACATTTAAAAAAAATGAAATAGAGAATGAGTCAGTCTCATTCTTTGGGAACCTTGGGAGGTGTGGAATGTGTAATGTGGGGAAAAAACTGGTGGAAGACACATCTTTAGTAACTGGGGAATGGAAGTTTTGCCAAAAAAAGCTTTTGTAACTTTTTTCCATGTGATTACAGGGAAAATTTCAGACAGTGGTCTCTGTGTGTGTCCCTATTACTTTTCTGGCTTTTTTTCGTTTTCTTCCATGGGGTATAAAATATTTTTCCAGAAAAATTAGTTTTATCCTATTAAATGGGGTTTTTTTGAGTAAAGAAGTGGGCAGTGGGAAGAGAAAAGAATACTCCAAACCAGACAGAAGAAATGGAAATGGCACCTTTTGAGGACTCTTCTTGAACAATCCTTCTTGAACAGGTTGTCTTTGGTTTATTGTACGTGTTCCTGAGAATTGCAGGGTTGCTTTTGACCCAGCTGAGAAGGTGGTGCAAGTATGAGAGAGTAGCCTAGAAGGGGTCAGGAAATCTTTGAGGTTCCTACTACCAGAATACTCCTGCAAGAGTAGGAGCTCATACTGTTAGTAGAGATTGCTTGCCAGTGTATAGGCAATAAAGCCAGACTGGATCTAGCCACTGTTTAAATGGGAAGTTGTGTAGCAGAAATTCAGCTTTATTCTGTATAGGCCCTGCTGCCCTGAGTTACACAGGAGGCAAGGCCCCTTGCACAGTTTGATAAATTGGTGCCTGCTGAGTGCTGGAATATGGTTTTAGTGTTCCCTATCTCATGTGATCCTGATGGAGGCTTATAGTGCCTGTATAACCTTTCCCAGGTGAGCTGGTTCCACACTGTCCAGCTTTGCTATCTTTGGACAATGCCCCTGGGCCATCTCCCATGTCCACGGGTGCCACCACCTTCTCACCTGCGGCCCTGCACAAACTCCAGGTACCACGAAGTATTTGCATTCTTAACTTCCACACCTGACTGAATGTAAACCTAATTTATTTGGGAAGCAGTAGTGTGTTCAAATAGCACTAATGCTGTAGTGTTAGATAGTAATTGTACTCAAGCAGCCTAAGAGACAGTTAGTGACTCTCTGTCGAATCCATGCCTTTTAGGACCTTTATTTCTTCAGATTCAGTCTCTCACTCAGCAAATGAGTGTGTATATCTATATCTATATCCTTGAAAGGTCTGTTGCTTCCTATTTCTGCAGATCATAGATTTTATTTCTGTTACTGTGTCCCCCAGCCATATTTTTTTTTAATTAAGAGAGTGATTACCTATTATTGTGTCAGTGAGAGCTTGGAGAAGCTATTTGAAGTCCACTCTACTTCAGTATGTTACATAATGTGGCCAAACAAGACTAGGCAAAATTTTCCCTTGTTGGATCCTACAAGAGCAAGAGACAACATTGACTGCATTGTAGGTGGTCTTTATCGAAAGTGATGCTTTTCTGACAAATAAAAAACCCACCAAATTTTCTTGTGATGTTGTATTGTGCTGGATTCTGAAGACATTTTGTTTCTCTTGTTGTTTTACTAAATGCCACCGGTATTCCAAGTTTGATCACTTGTCGGAAAGGCTGTGTGTTAGTTCCTCTGCTATCTCCCATGGGTGCTTGTGCTTTTGAGATAGATGATGAAGATCAGCTGGCATTTTGTTAAAGCTTTACTTGCATAGTATTCATTGTCTCTTGGTGAGGCTTGCAAGATGTGTGTTTCTGAAAATTCAGCTTTCGGTATTTGCTAAAACCAATGTTACACTTGGTGGCACTTACGAGTTAACAAGGAGATTGACTGTGCTTTTTTTCCCCACTGAAATCTTGCATGAGACCTTATTACCACTCCCCATTCATTGATTCCAGGGGGAGAAGCTGACTTTGGTGTACTTGTTCTGAATGCAAACTGTGACAGCTGTTAGAACTCCTCTATTTTGCTCTTTACTTTAGATCCTCAGTTTCAAATCTGCCCGAGGCCATTGGAATGAAGAACAATTGTACCGTGAAAAGCACATCCCCCAAAAGGCAGATATCATGCAGGTCACAGATACTGTGGAAATGGATTATAACTTGGTTTTACTTTTAAAATCTGCAGGAAAACATTATCAGTGACACTGAAAAGAAAATGGGATTTGACAGTGTTGCTTCTTTTTAGTTTTTTTCTTTCTGCCATGTCTTTCTGTCAACGAGAAATCCAAAGCCCCTCATGAATAAGGCCAGAGAGTTGAATTTCCTTCTGGGCCCCAAGGCAAGGTACCATGGCTTGTCAAGATTTTGCAAATAGCACCAGTAAGCAACCCTTGTGCTTGCAAAGTTTCTTGTGAAGTATTGCATTAAAGTGCTCTGAAGGAAGCTATGGAAAAATGTCATCCATTTATGGCAATAAACATTCTTGAAAGAAGACAAATGGAAAACTTAGATAAAACTGTGGGAAGTCTGCTGGGGGGGTGTGTGTCTGTGTGGAACTAAAATAAAATAAAAACCTGAACATTCAATTGATTTCGAAAATAGTTACTGTGAGGAAACATTTATTTTCTGTTAAATGAAATGAGCTGTGAAATTGTTCAGTCTCTAAGGTCTATGACTCTAGCAGCCTGAGATGTGTGATTACTAGTCATTATATTTCTTCAATCAGTAAAGTGTTCTGTTAACAGCTGTGCATTTATTAATTGTTAGTTTTATTGTTTATCAGTATTTTATTACTAACTACAAAAAAAATTGCTGTTTTCATAGGAGCATAAAACGATTTGCGTTGGAAGGGACCTTTAAAGGTTGTCTCATTGCTTGGACCAGAAATGTTATGGTAACATTGATCTAATGTTTTCCTTTAGTGGACATAGGATTGTTTTGGTTCAAAATAGTGATTAATCATTTTATATAAAGGAATTAAGCTTTGTTTTTCAAGTCAACACTTTTGACCTTTCATCCAGACGAAACAGGGAAAAATTGCTTTACTTACGTAGCACTAGCATTGCTTTACTTCATCTTTCCCACCATCTGTAGTTGGCAAAGAAGTGAGATTATGTGATCTGTATTGAATCATGAGTATGGTATTCCAGGCGACTGGAAAGACTAAAGCTATGTTGCATACTTCTGTAACTACTAGACAGGCAGAGTACAGAGGCATGTAATTGGTAACCAACTCACTGTCTAGATGATGTTCTTTAATATGCCCTGGAGTAAAAAAGCATAAATTATTTTTGTGCTTTAATAGGCATGTTTCATTTCAGGAATTTAAAAGTACTTATAAATTCAGTAAGAAAGGTATTAAAAACTTCAGAGAATGAGTCAGGTTTTGCTGATCTGTGAAAACTTCCTTCCTAATATTCCATTTATGATTTCAGACTATGATAATAACTTAATTAGTGTGATACATGTGCAGTATTGTTATGTATATGTAATATACTTGCTTAATAATTTCGTTGGTTTTGTACTTCTATGAGGCATCTATTTTCCATGCAGTCCATGAGGAAAGGTAATGAAATATAATAAGGGCTGTATCCAAAGCAGTGGAAGGAAGTAATTAAACCTAATTGAAGTAATTTCTTTGAACTCTAATAGCAGATGCAAAGGATTAATTCAAAGCAGATTAAGGCCAATGAATGCTTTGAATTGCCAGCCTGCACATAGATAAATATTACTGTTATTTAAATGAAGTTACATGAAAGTATCTTCTGGAACCTGAGTCTGGGAATCGGGTCTAAATACAGACAGTTGGGTTATGTTTCGGTAAGGAATGTCACTTCTGTTTCCTAATTTATTGCACTCTGCCAGTCAGAAATGAAGTCTTAGAAATGCTGTGTGCATCTTATCAAGCAACTGCAATAGAACTGCGAATTAGCCTGGGCTATCCCTGAAGGTATTCTCTGAATGGCAACTTAATCACCAGCTGTGACAAGCCCTTGGTTGGAAATTACAGGAAAAACTACTTTAATGATTTGGAAGTAAAATTGCATTGTATTTAGATATGTTACCTAAGAAGTTATAAGTTTTCTTCTATCTTTGTAATGTAGTATTTGAATGGATTTCACGGTCGGTTTTACATTAGAAGCTTAAATTAGGCTTATTAATATGATACACAGGGAAACATGTGGGTTAATATTGCATAGGGGACTCACTATGAAAATTTATATGAAAAAGAGGTCAAGTTACTTTTTACAGCACGTTTTATTTCTTTGCAGAAGTGATGCAAACAGGAGAACCTTAAACATAAATCTGAAGTTTTAGTTTCTTACTCTTTAGAGCTTTAGAATTGGTCATTTCTTTCCACCTGCACCATGATTCTAAATAAAATAGGATGTCAGATATCTCTGCTGACTAACTGATCTGTCAAACTCCTAAGTATATGTAGCTAGGTGTGAGTACATCCTTTTCTCCCCGAACAGACAGTGTGGGAAAAGTAGAGGAGTGAAAGCTGTGAAAGACAACCATCCTTCTCTGAATTTGGCTGATGGGCTGTGGTGGTAGGAACTGAGGCAAAATCAGGGGCAGTCCCTGGGTGCATATGGATTGGGGAGATAGGTTTTTCAAGCACTGAAAAGAGAGAATAAGATGAGCCATACACAGACTGGAAGATGTCAACCCTTAGGAAGAAATAACAGAATTGTAGTTTGAGCCTTTTTTTTTTCCCCCCCCTGTTTTAATCTTATTGCTATTGAAGCACTAAACAAGTGTGAGCAGCTACAGTAAGATTTACTGCAGAACTGGGAGAGGGACTGTACTTTGAAAGTTTTCTTGGTGTTAATTTGTAGCTTAGACTGTTGGTAATTCATAGCACAGGTGGGATTGCATTGCCATAGACAGCATCACCGGGATTCCAGAATGCTTTGTTGTGAGGGGAAAGAAAAGTTGGCTTCTCCTTTCTGTGTTACAACAGTGTTTGTTTTATGTGTGTTGGATGACAAATAAGAATGGAAATGTTTTGTTTTGTTTTGCCCGTGGTTCTGGGGAGACAGGCCATGTTCTGTGAGTGCCAGCCGTGCTGTGCAGTGCGTGCCCCAGGCTGTGGCTGGGCCTGCGGAGCGCTCCTGTGCCAGCGCTGTGGGCTGTGCTGGGGTTGCTGCCTCTCAGAAAACCAGCAGTGGGGGGCACCTGGGAAGGCTCAGTAAATGAGATTGCCCAAAGGCATTTCTTGTAATGACAGCCTGTCATCTGGCTTAATTAAGGCCTCTCTTCAAAAGAGAGCCCTTTAACTATGGATTTTAAGAGCTTGCCTCTTCACTGGTAATGAATGTAGGCACCCAGTGGAGATCAGAGCTTGCCCCGGTTCTTTTCCTGCCGCAGGCCAAGAGTAATTCTCAAGTGTGGCAAAAACATGGAACAGACTTGTTGGATCCAGTTTGTCCAGTTCTGGGACCCTCAATTTAGCAAGGACCTTGAGATGCTCAAACACGTTCAGAGGAGGGCAACATGGCTGGTGAGGGGCTTGGAACTCAAGCCCTATGAGGAATGGCTGAAGGAGCTGGGGTTGTTTAGCCTGGAGAAAAGGAGGCTCAGGGGTGACATTATCACTCTCTGCAGGTACCTGAAAGATGGTTGTAGCCAGATGGGGGTCAGTCTGTACTCCAGGCAACAACTGACAGAGCAGGAGGACACAGTCTTCACCTGTGCCAGGGGAGGTTTACGTTAGATGTCAGGAAAAAATTCTTCACTGAAAGTGTGATCGGGCACTGGCATTGTCTGCCCAGGGAGGGGTGAAGTTGCCATCCCTGGAGGTGTTTAAAAAAAGACTGGATGTGACACTCAGTGCCATGCTTTAGTTGATGAGGAGGTGTTAGGTCATAGGTTGGATTTAATGATCTCAGAAATCTTTTCCAACCTAGTTCATTCTGTTGTCAACTGCTATGGAAGTTTGTCCACTGCCCCCATTCCCTAGAACAAATAGCAGGCATGTCTGTGTGTTTGGAAAGTTGGGATGTGTGTGCCTTCTTTTAACAGGAACTAAAATTTAAAGTGAAAAATCCCTGAAGTCTGAGGTTTCTCCTTTGCAGAGGATAGTGGGAGGCAGATAACCACCCACTGATGTTCCAGCCTGGAAAAGCGAAGACCTGGGGAGTAGCTTTGTTTTTGACCCTCTGGACGGGTGAGAAGAGATGGAAACAGGTTTTTCTCACAGGAGCATAGTGGGAAGTGTCACAGGCTGCAACAAGGGAAAGTCCAACTGAGTATAAAGAGAAAACTACACAGCAAAACTGGAATATTACTGGCACAGGGGCCTGGCAAAAACAGCCTTGGAAATACTCTAAACTCAACACAAGACCCTGAGCAATCTGATGTGACTTTGAAATTAGGCCTGCTTTAGGCAGGAGGTTTGGCAAGATGATCTCCAGAGGTCTCCCAGTCTTAATTACTCCCCAATTTTATGATTTCTTCAATGCTCTTGGTGCCATTCATAACATGAATTGTGGTGTACCATATGTGGTGGGTGTGAAAAACAGAATTCACTGTCCTGGTAAAATTTAAAAAGGTTTAATAAAAAGACAACAGGAGACAGAAATAAAGCAAAGGGTTACACACAGCCGGGTGCCTTGGGCTCATACCAAGGAGCACACACTAACTCAGAAAACACTTCTTTAAATGCATAGACATGTTGTATATTCATAAACCCTCATGCATCATTCAAAACATTCTTTTGAGTTCCTCCTACCCCACCCGCACCACCCCCCTCCCTTTTTAAATCTTGCATTCCTCATTTCAGTCACTCTCCTGGTGTCCATCAGTCTGGTTTTACTGGTTCTGATAAAGGGTCAACGAAACCCCTTCCTTGATGCTCGTGTGCTTCTCCTCCAAGAAAGCAAGGAATTCCTCTGCTTAGTCTTCACCACTCCCCAAACCAGTTTCATGAATAGAAGAGTCCTTTGTCCCTTTCTGTTTTACACTACCATTCTATCTAACATGACATAAATATACATAGCCTTTATTTTGATACTTGTGAAAAGCCAACAATATTATATGCACTTATAACAGTGGGTTTATTGAAGATGTCTAATAGCTGTGTTAAGAGAATCACACTCACCTGTGGGCAGGCCAAGACTTTTTGGTTCTTTCATTAATCTTGCTGAGGTATAGTGTTACCTCCAGAAGGTAAAAACACTGGGAGTTTAATTTACATTAGAGGGGTAGATTGAAGAAATGAAAGCAGTGGCCCCTCAGTCATTAGTAGAGAAACCATTTGCCAATTGGCTTAGGACGCACATAAATTGCTGTCTGGCTATTGTGAGTGTGGCATCGTTGATCTTTTTCTAAGGTCTCTACAATTAAGTGCAAGCTTCTCCTGAAAAGAATTACAATTTGCATTACTCTTGAGAATGTTTGAAGGGTTGTATTTGGGAGAAAATTTTCACGTAACAAGGTTTTTTTTGTCCTAGAGCCCAAATTTAATTTGTTCTTGCATAATGCCCTCAATTGAGAATTTTCTGAATTGGTGGAGTGTAACTCTTCTTTTTCTGCCTGTGTTCAACGAGACAGGAAAATCTGGCTAAACTGATGAGCCTCTAATAATCTGATGATTTTTGAAAGAGGGAGTGCAAACTCAGTCCTTCTCTTTTCAGCTTTTCTTTTTGCAGTTCACTGTTTCATTCATTTTTCCCAAAGGACCCTATTTAAAGCTTATCTTCAGGGTTATTAACTTTTTCACCAAGAAGGTTAAGCTTGATGTAATTATACAAGTGAGGCAACCTGCAATGAAGTTTATAGGTTACTACTGGTAAGCTATAAACTATCTGCCATTTGTTCGTCATAGCTTAAAATCAACTGTCTGCTTAAGTGCTTACTGGTAAAGTTGTAGAAAGTTTGTTGGAATGAAAGGTCAATTGCCTGGTGTCTGAAAAATGAATTAATTCTAACACAATGATCACAATTCTTTGTTTCAGTGTGGTTTTGGTTCTCCTGTAAGCAGCTCTCATTTGTCATTTGGAAAGGTTCAAATGACCATCCTCTGGCTAATATGCTGCCACATTTCATCTTTTTGGATTGAAAACTAAATTTAGTCCAGGTTCTGAGACAAACTGTGTAAATGGTGGGAGTCGTATGCTTTGCATTCTCTGATTCTGGAAATAAATGATTAAGTTTTGTTTTGGCACAAAGAGAGAAATCAAACACACAAGTTCTGGAATTCATTACAGGCATCCCGCAGCCACGGAAACAATTTTATTACAATATTTTTGCAGACTCACTATCAGTGGCAAATACGCACAATTTAAAGTAGATTTATTTGTAGGACTGGCCTGTAATGCATGTCCACATTCTAGTGGGCCAATGTCACTGCCGACTTTGTCTCACATATCCCCATCGTTCTGGATGTAGTTTGTGGCTTCTCAATACTTTTTTCAGTTGCTAAACTTTTTTCTCGGAGATTTTCTAATACAGGTATACTATTATTAATGTTTTCTGAATTAGACTGGAGGCCATTAGTGGATTACTACACTTGATTAGAATAAAGCTTCAATTTTAGCAGTTCAGGCCTTCATATTTAAGAGCAACAAAATAATCCAGATTTCTTAACTTGAAAGGTCAGCATTCCACCTTAGAGAAGCTGTAAATAAATACTAATTTCTGTCAGTTTGTTGATTTTGTGGATATTCTGTGTTCAATGGATCAGCTTTTTTTTTTTCTGTGGCTTAAGACAAAACTCCTTGTTAGGTTTGCTCCTCTGGACCAATAGTCTGAGATTTTTCTAGTCTTTTTTTCTCACTCCAAAACATTTCAAAATCTTCCTCTAGTAAAGGATATAAACTAAAGGACAGGTGAAACTGTTGCCTTTACTGACAGCTAGGTTGAACAATATGTTGTCTCCTGCAGCTAGCTCTCTGGTATTTTGAGGAGTACTTACTGAAAAAAAAAAATCTGGCAAAATAATATGCAGAGACTGGACATAAATTAGAATAATGTTCTGTCTTAAATCTAGTTTATTGTCTCTGGTTCATCTAAGCAAACAAGGGTTTGATTCAATTTGCCAAGTGGTTGTATTATGTGCAAGTCTAACTTTGCTGTCAAGGACAGTACCTCAAAAGGGTCCTATTGAATAATTGGCTCTTTTGTGAGCCAGCTACTTTAATTTACAATGTAGGAAAATAGGAGACTGCAGATAATTTATTTACATTTTTATTTTCTAACAGGACAAGGTATTTCTTTCATTGCAAATGGTTTAACAACAGCAGAAATTTCTGATCAGCTACAAGAACTTGAAGTTTTAGTCTTTTAGTTTGAATTCTTTGTGTCTAGGCTTTTGTATATTTCTTGGAAACTTGTGCAAGGTCAGCTCTGACTGTACTCAAATGGGATTAATTAACCTGCTTTCTGTGAGGCTTGACCTATACTGTCCAGAAGAAAGGATCTCACTTCTTTCTTAAACTCTGATTTTTAAAGGAGTATCATAAGAGAGCAGTATAATAAGTGGAAAAAAAAAGATTAAAAATTTGTGTTCAGATGATTTATTCACAATTCTTGCTTCATCAGGATTGTCCTTCCAGGGCAGATAGATGCAGGATTCTTCAGTTTCAGTGATGAAACTACTGGTTGTCCTGGCATAGGAAATTGGGTTTGCCTTAAGTGTTTTAAGCATTTTGGTTAGCCATTAAGGAATTTGAAGGCATTTTATGTTATTTTGTTGCTTTTGAAGCAAACTACGTGCTCCAGAGGACAGGTTGGAAAAAAATTTTGAAATAGGAAAAGAATAGGGAAGTAATAGTGCTGGGACAGAGGAATAAATACAGCAAGTATTTTGAGCAGTACTGAGTCACCCTACAGAGGTGTTGACAGCAGGTTTGCTTGTTTCTGTAAGTCAGAACACATTTCCATGGTATAAGAGATGCAGCACAGAGCTCCTTGAAAAATGAATATTATTGCTTTGCTTGTTTTATTTGCTACCAATAACCAGATTTCTGGGTAAATAGGCACAGCTTCATTAACAACAGCAAGAGTTCATTGGAGTAAGAATGAACAGAATTGAATTCTGCAGAGCTTCTGCTCTTATTGAAGCTTCAAAGTAACAGCTCTGCACAGCATTTCCAAGAAAGAAACCACAGCTTAATTGAAATCAGATGCAGTGACAGAGCTGTGTCCCAAGGTCAGGATGGGTAGAGGTCATTTGCCAGGAAATGTAGCAACAGTTGTACCTGCATCTTTTATTTGGGGGCATGACTGATGTTTGAATAATGAAGAATCAAATTATTATTTGCAAATCATCATTTAACAAAACGAACAAAAAAGAAGGTGTTTAATACCACCTACTTGATGGAAATTTTTTTTCCTGGTTAACTTTTTAAGTTGCTTGGAAGTGCTGGCATCTTGACCCTTTAACTCGTTCATATCAAAGGTACTGCACCAATTTGTTTTCTCAAACTGAGTCCAAAGCACTGGTCACTTCTAAGGCATAAATACGCTGTAGAAACAGAAGGTAAGCTTTGAAAATCTGCAAGTGAAACTCGTGAGTCTTAAGGTAGTTGCAAGAGTTCAAAGAGAAATAAGAACCAGCCCCCTGTTTCAGAGGATCCTTCCAGGACCAGAGAAAGCAGGGATTTTACTCTGGAAGTCTCCTGGGACATGGTGTTCCTGTGGTATTTCTCTACCTTGCTGTTCAGTTCTGCTGGGTATGCAAAGGAATGTCTTCTCTGCTGTCTTCTGTCTGAAGTCAGGATAGTCTATAAATTCATCATATGCTATGAAGTAGTTACTGCAGAGGAGACTGGTGCTATTTCAACTGCTGTGAAAATGTGTTTGTTTTGAGGGCTGCATAACTTGGAATAAATGTTTCATTAAATGTGTTATGAATGATGTATTTAACAACTAGAGCAGGTCAATAATATTCAGAATTAAATTTGGTGGGTTTTTATTAAAGGTTGCCTGTTTCAGTGGTGAATAGTTTAGTAAGCATGTGGTGCTATAAACAAATGCTTCATATGGTCTGTTATGAGTGCTTTATTAAATAGTTAGTCAATAGCTGCATTAACAAATGAACTTAATTTACTGTATTTATTTTTTCCTTAGGGTTTCACAGTTCATTATAAATGATTTATTGAACATATGAAAAGCAGTTTAGTAAGCTATGTTCTGCCTCTTAAAATGAATGCATTGCTAGTAGGGCTTGGTATTGCTAACACTTCATTATTGTTTGAGCAGTGTTTTAAGTTACTAAAACACCATCAGAAGACACAGGTTTGTTTTGCTTTCAGTTCCTTAGAAGTTATTGTAGATGGCATTTCAAACATTTAGTCAGTCTGTAGTTGTGGTGCTTTCTGTAGTTCACACTCACTGGTAAAAGCAGTTGTGGGCATTCATCTGTCTACATTAGTACTGTTTTCTTAGGCAACAATGGAATCAACACTGCATGTTGAAAAGATGACACTAAAACCTACTTCATAAGAACTATCATCTAGGAAACAATGCATGTGGCCCTCTGACATTCTGAAAGTTATCCTGCCTTATATTCCACCCAAAGATGGTGCTTGACATATTTGAAGACTGGTGTTTGGAGATGGATTGTTAACTTTATCTGAGAATCATTTCCTTTCCTTTTTTTTGTATAGCATACCTGTTAGCAAATAAAACAGTTTTTCTGCTTTAAGAGGCCAGAGCTGCCTTCAGTTAGAGAAAGAATAAGTAGGGCATATTCTCATACTCAAGCTGATCTTCATGGCTGTGGCTAATATTAGTGCTAGCTGGGCTGTGAATATCCAAAAGAGCTAGTTTGTCTGGCAGAGTAACGGTGGTGAAGGAAACAAGAACCTGGAGCAGAAACACAGTCAGAAACCCAAGGACAGGGTGGGGCTGGGGCTGCGCAGTCTCTGCTTTGGGGCAAGGTCCTCATCCCACTCTAGCAGTCGTGCCTTTTTTGTTTCCTTTTCCAGCAGTGCCATGAATCAACAGGTTTAATTATTACAATTCTTGGCTGACCCTCAAACTATTTTGAGCCTCAGCCAGTTGGTTTTATCACCCTGCCAGTGTGCCCTTATCTTGTGGAAGCTAAAGGAGTGTGATTAGAGCTCCGTGAATGGGATTTGTATGTGGGGGTGGCATCTGGGACAGCTTTTAAGCATACTGTGGATGCAAAATGTATTTTGGTTGACATCATAAAACCCACAAAAGGCCTTGTCTGAGGCAAGGATATGGGGCTACAGAGCTGAGTATGGATATTTATAAGCCTCCTACCAAGTAGAAAAAACCCTACACTTCATTTTGATTGCTGTTCTGTGAAATGGTGTATATCACACATGAATAATTCATAATTTAAAAGCTTAGCTGCAAGTACCTTCAGAATGTGCAGCTGTGTGTGGATTGTGCCCCTGGCTGTTTAGTTGTTGGTTATTTTTTACTTTTTTTTTTTTAACAATATATGATGAAAATTAATTTGGAGTTGTACTATGGAAGCAGAAACAAATGTCAAAATATTTTTTCAAGGACTATATCTGGAGAGAGCATACAAAATTATAAATGTAATACCACATGCATGACAGAAGAAGTAAGAGTAAACATGAGAAATGCTTTCCCTATAACTATGCCCTGAAAGCAGAGGCAGCTGATAGTGAGAGTGTTGGAAGCATCATGTAGTGCACTGTTATCATTACAGAGAAAGAGCATGGAAATGCAGATCGTTCACTCTTTGACATAAAAATGAAGATGTTTGAATGCAAAGCATAGGTGAGCAGGATGAATCCACTTCTGCGCGCCATTCCATGTTCAGGAAGTGGTCTACAGTCCATTGATTTAAGCAGCTTGATATGAAGTATTAGAAATTTTTGACTTTGGCTTGTGGTTTCTTAAAAAGCTCCAAAACCAAACTGTGTTGTAGAACATCTTTCTGTGACTTTTGCTCTCCTTTAAATTTTCCTTTATTTTTGCATTTCCCACAAGCAGTTGCTGTACAGTGTGGCTAGTAAAAATTTTCTGCACCCTTTGTTAAACTAATGACTCAAGTGTGTTGTCATGAAATCTACATATAGAAAAGTGCTTTAAGTAAAGGAACACTATAAAAGACTGGATTCCTTTCAGTTAATGAGTTCACGGAATCACAGAATAAACTGAGTTGGAAGGGATGCACAAAGTTCAACAACTTCTGGCCGTGCACAGGACCGTCCGCCAAATCCACACCATGTGCCCAAGAGCATTGTCCAAATGCTTCTTGAACTCTGTCAGGTTGGTGCTGTGATCACTGCCCTGGCGAGCCAGTTCCAGGGTCCAGCCACCCTTTGGGTGAAGAACCTTTTTCTAATACCTGATTTAAACCTCCCCTGACATAACTCAGGTCATTCCCTTGGGTTGTCTCGCTGACTGCCATGGAGAAATGATGAGGTAGCTCAGGCATGGAGGAGAAATACTCTCTCCTGTTGAGACCTTCAAATTCTAGTTTGACTATATCTGTGATGTTATCTTATGGGCATTTTGGGCACACAGGAAATCATTAGACCTGTTGGTGTTTGTATTGGTCATAATTTGAATTAATCCAGGGTATCCTGTTCAGGTCTTTGTACACTAAAACGAAATGTCCAGCCTGGCAGACAGTTTGATACTGGGTTTGGTTGTATATATGCCAGTCTGTTCTGTCCTAGCTCCCTGCAGCCTTCCCCTCCCGTTGGAATGTAAAGGCTGTTGAGGTGATTTTAGGACTCCTTATTATATTTTATTGTGTCAATTACTGACTGTACAGTTCAGTAATACGGCTTTTTAAGGTCCAGAATTAATTTTGTCTCCTCTCCTCCCAGCTATTTTCTACTGCTGTTAGCAAAATCTACTTTCTTCTGGATTCAACAGATGGATATGTAAAACCCTGAAATAATTTTCTTTGGATAGTGACAAGACAAATGCTGCACAACATGTTGGCCATGACACATAAGGGCTTGAGCCCAGAGCTCATAAAAGTCAATGGGAAGAAGCTCATTGACTAGATAGGATCTTAACTCAGTCCTCTTGCTGAAAAGCAGAAAAGCAAGCTTGATTGGATAAGAGGTCTTGCATGTTTGATACTCTATGAGAAGTTGTTTATGCCTGATACATCAGGAGATTTGTCATCTTCTCAGCAGTGTCAACACAAGTGTGTGTGCAGTTCTTCTCAAAATATTGACATTATTTGGGTTAGATTTTGCCTTGTGCCTTTTATTAATTTTTTCTAGGAATATTCTATTAACCCATCTCAGAAGCCTGTAATCCTTCTTTTATGCTCCTGCCTTGCTTTCTCCCCTTTTTAAGATGGTGTGGTATTGACAGATGTTATAATGAGACTCCTATTTGCTACAGATTTATCTGTCATACAGCCGTTGTCACTCTCCATTTGTTTTTTCAGCCGCTGTACTCTTTTCCTTGGATCTGGTTTGTCTGTTGCTCTCCATGTTTCTATCATGAAGAGAATCCTGCTTTTTGACAATATGGGCATTCAGGTTGATTAACTAGAGAAAAGACTTTGATTCTTGATGGCAGAGACCACACAGAAGCAAGGTGATATGTGTGAAAGGTGCACAGAGCACAGCGGTAAAATGCGCATTGTTCTGGTCTCTCCAGTCTCTGGTAGATGTGTGTCTGTGCCATAGGAGCTTCCCATCTGCCACACAATGTCCCAGAAGATGACTGGGTGGTATCATCTTTGAATTATGTAGGACACATTTTATAGCAACTGCAGTCTTTGGGTTTTGTTGCCTTGGCTTTCTTTTTTTCTCTTCAGTAATCTGTTGGGCGTTTTTGTCAGACAGTCTTTGATACCAGAGCGTTGTATGGAAGAATTTGTGGGGAAAGTGAGGGGGAACAGGTTTTGGGGTTTTTTTTTCCTTCCTTGTGAACCTGCTTCTGCTAGTCATACATTTACTTCTCTTCGAAGAATTGAAATCTAGGCCCTGAATCTTGGAAATTAGGAATATTAACTGAAAATATCATCGGTTGCAGAGACTGCACTACGAATATGAGCGGTTTTTTTGGGGGGGTTTGTTACTGTCCTTCCCCAGGGAGCCTACTGAGAGGCATAAGGAGGTGTCAGAGATAATGGGTATCCAAGCCCAGCGTGCACCGTTAATCAGGCAGCTGAAGAGGAGCCACGTTCAGATTGCTGCCAGATGTTTTTCTCTGCACAGATTTTCAAGCTGTGAAGCCAGGGCTCTGCCAGGACTGATAAGGCTAGGCATAAAGTATTGGAGATGGCATCATGTTGGCCCAAAGGGTAACAATACAAAAGCCTGTCAAGCTTGGGCTTTAAAATTTGCAGGATTGCTGGGACTCAGTCTCATTTTTGAAAAGCAATTTAAACATTTAGGCAGACAATAAGAAATATCCTTGGTGCCTGATTTCTATTTCTCTGATATCCATGAGAATTTAGGTCATAGGAGCCTGTGTGTTATTTGTAAGGCTTCCAAGGCCTCCCAGTTGCTTTTCAAGTATCTTACCTGAAGTGGTTATTTTTGAAGGAGATAGTTTAAACAGGTACTTGTAGATATGACTGAGCATTTTACAGCTGCTCTGTGGAGTGCTCTGAGCAGTGAGATGCGGAGATCTGAGCCCTCCTGTTCCCATTTCTGTGCAGGTGCTTTAGGGCAACCAGCAAGGCATCGATGCCTTTTGTGTCATAAGCAGCTCTAACCCTGTGCTCATGGAGTTTGATGCTCCAGTCATCATGAGGACTTTAGAATATCATTGTAATAATGAGGGGAAATTGCACTAAAAAAAAGCCTGGCTGTGAAAGGTGAGACCAAAGGCCTTCTTGGCAAAAATAAAAGACCAAAGCAACCATCAGACAGTTTTCCCCCTGCTCTCTTCCAGTTCTTTACAATCTGGGAGGGCAGACCTCCTGAGTCAGCAGTGGTTTCTGTTTGTTTCCTATCCCTTAATGAACTTTGTGAACTTGCACAGTCTGCTCATGAGCCCACAGAGTTTTATTGAGTCCTGTGTCGAGGACTCCCACAAGCACAGGAAGCACCTCTAAATTCACTCGGTGCACCCTATTTCTGTTCTTGAAATGGACACTGAAAAACTATCCCTCCTCAGCCTCTTCATACCGCTCCAAATACTTTTTCCCCAGCCACTTGGGGAGGGCAGATACTCAGCGTAGTTTCTCCTTGCAGTCTAGAGAAGTTTACCATTACCTGAAGAGAAGCTTCTCTTTTAGTAAAAGACAGTTCTTGACAAACAAAGAGTTTGCTGTGTGGAAAACAGTACTGTAGCATTCCATCTGATTAAACATGACACTCACCAGGATAATATCTAGGTATTATGTAGCTCCTGTTGTATTAAAGGGGCTGATGCACTTCCAAGCCCCAGATGTGGCCCTTGGAGACAGGAAGATTGTTGCTGTGTGAGTTACCCATGTTCTCATTACCTGACCATTAGGCTGGGAGATGGGAAGTCCTGCATTTTAATCCTTATTCAGGTTATGTTCTTAAACGTGAGACAATCTGCTTGTATTCACTTTTCTCAATTAACCCCTTCCCCCCCCCAAATTGTTTAGAGAATGGTATGTGCTTTTATCATGAGAATCAACCAGCCAGCATTTTGTAAACACAGAAGAGCATTCTTTAACTATTTTTGCTATTAATGACTATTTTCTTTTTAAATGTTAATATTTTTGAAAATACTTATGTTAAACTGTATTCATGTGTGTCTGCATTGAGAAGACTTTGTAGTAAATAGTAGAGCACTGCAAAGGCTATATATTACATTTAAATATTAGAGAATTTTTGAAAGCTATTATTCAGTTGAAAACTTGCAAATAGTGTCTATAACCTTCAAGCTGTCTTTTCATGTCACATTTTGGCTAGGAAGATGAAGTTGTGGCATCTAATGGATATAAATGCTTCAGTGCTGGGCATATTAAATAAAGAAATAGACATCAATATCTGTTGCTTGTGAGCAGTGGTTTATAGCCTCCCATTGCCTAGAAAATGTTTTCTTAACCCTTAAAAATCTGACTTTCTGATCTTTTTCTAGGTATTCCAGAGGCTTAAGCTTTCCAGACAGCAACTTAGACTCTGTTGGGCAAATAAGGAATATTAAACTTGTCTGGGAAACCACTTTTTATTATTATACACACTGGTACTGGATCACATCCCTGGTAGAAGAATTTTGTTGATGAAAAATACAGTCCAGAAACAAGAATGATAGGAGTGTCTTTGAAATAATGTAGAAGGGTTGTAGTTAACAGATCCATCTATATATATTTTCAAGTTTGCTTGTCCACAAAAAATATTCTCCATTCCAGTTCAATAACGCTATATAGGACAATGCTGAGCTGAAAAAAAAACCCGCACAAAACCCGAAAAAAACTCTCCTAAAATACTACCACCAACATAAAACCCCCCAAAATCCAACCCCCAAACAAGTGTCCAAGAAGTTTTGAGAGAACAGTGGAAGATCAGTGTACAGTAATTGCTTTTGTACGTCCTGCTTGTGGGCAAGTTGAAGATCTTTTTCATAAGAGTCCATACAGAATGACATGGTTTGAAATAGTATGGAACACATCAAAGTCTTTCTATCCCTTAAATGTCTATGTTTTTCATTGCAAGGTGTGACCCAGATTCCTCACTTCTTGCCCACAGCAAGGCTTTTTGCTGTGCCACATAAAATGAAGGTTTAAGAAAGGCTGCCCTGTGACCTGTCCTTGCAATGCAGATCCCTTTTGGAGGAATTCTGGAAGTGTCACAGGCTTTCTAATGAGGAAATGGCCAGGAGGTTTCTATTTTGTACTGTAAAGAAACACATAGAGCAAAACAGGCTCTGTTGTTCTGCTTTCACATTGTAAGCAGAAGAAACTCCATGGGGATGAGAGGAAAGCTGATGTCTTTACAAATAATTCCGTGGGTGGAGGTATGGGTGTTAACGTCTTTGAAATGGGTCGGAATGTCTTTGCTGACTTTGGGCAGCGGGTTTGCTGCAGAGCCCAAGCAGACTGGCTCCTGGGATGGACAGGGGTCTGCACAGCCTGAACTTCGGGGTGAAATGCTGGGGAATATGGAGTAGGTGCTAGCTCAGAAATGGGGAAAGGAAGAGAGCCCCATGTGGGCAGGAGTTCGGGATTAAAGGAGGTCACGCCCTCCAAAAATTTAAGTGAGAAAAACCTGCAGGCATGCCACAGTGGACTCTGTCCCTTTATTTGAATAAAAGTGCAGGACTCCTCTGTCTTGTTTTTTGAATATAAACCTTTGGCATTTGTGGATTTTTCTAAGACTGACAACTCAGGAGCCTTTGTACATGTTGTTCTTGGAGCTCTGAGCTTTTCTTTGTTCCTTTTGCAAGGAGTGGGTTCTGAGGTTTTGTTTTTTGGGTAAGTGTAGGTGGGTGCCCTCCCTCCCAGCCCCAGGCACACGTAGGCAATTAACTGTAACTTGTAGGTTTAATTGAAGGTTGAGGGAATAGTGGGCATGGCATTGTTTCCATATTGTGCTTAAGAATCGTTGAAGGGCTGTGGGGACCAGTTAGGACGCTTCTCAATAATTGGGATTTTCACTTACGTGGTCCCATTCACCTTCCAGGACACATATTCAGAGCACTAACAAAATTCTAGTAGCTGGTGTTCTGTCAACAATCCTACACAGCAGCTCTGATTTCTGAAGGTGGGATATGTAATATCCATGCGGATTTCTAGGTCAGCTGGAGCTTTGTGTTCTGAGAAATTGAGCAGAGCCTGCTGGGGCACTTTGACAGAGTAGTCTTGATGTGGGACAGAATTGGGAGGATTTACATTCCTGTTGCAGCAGGAAGGAAAGTGAAGTAATGCATATTACCTTAATTTACTATATTGTGTCTTCACTTCAAAGTGTCACATTGCTTTCAGCCATTTTTAAGGCCAAGGGGGACCTGTCTGTAACTGCAGCTATTTTCTGTCCTTGTAGAAAGTTCCTAACTAAGTAAAACACTGGATCAAATTCTATTAATCTTGAAATAGTGTCAGAGATGGTCTTGGTGAAGCCTGTGGTCACTGCAATAAATATTTACTTACAGCTCCAAGATGGCAGTGCTTATTTATTTATTTATTTATTTACCTTGCAAAGTCTCCTTTTCATTGTTTCTTGACAAATTCTCAAAGGTATTTGTTGCATGTAGGATTTAGAAGAAGGTTATTTACCAGATAACCCTTGTATTTCCACTTGGCAGCTTTAATATGGCCTTTGTCCTAACCTGATCTTAAGCTTTTTCCATAATTCTTAACAATTGAGTGTTTCATTCTTTGAAGGTCTCTAACTTGAATTCCATTTCACTGACCTAGATTTTGGTGGTTGGGATTGAGTGCTGGGATGATCTAAGCTGCTGAATACTAAAGCCCTAAATACTCTCCTTTGTATAAAGAGAAAATTATTTCTTAGCTTCTTGTCTAAAGTGTAGGCAGGAGAAACAAATTCAGATGATTTTTTAACTTCAATTTTAATTCCTGGGGAAGTGACCCAGCGTGCATTTTTCTTAGAAAAGGAGCGAATAAAAGTGTGAACTGCATTTCCTGAGGCAGCAGACCTACGAGAGATGAGGCAGCTCTGTGCCTTGTGCTGTGGGACACCCAAGGCCAGGAGAATTGTTCTTCAGGCAGCTGGGATGTTAACAGGTGACAGTGACACTGCTGGACTTTAAAAATCTGTGAGGAAAAAGTGGTGGGTGCTGCTCATAATGTGCTGTCTGTCACTGTCTGAAGTCCTGGAGGAATGTTACTGTAGCTTTGGAGGCAGTCTGGAAGTGCTGTGTGTTGACATTTGTTTTGCCTTTTTCACTTATTCTCTTTTTTTATTTTAATTTCACCTTTTTTTTTTTTTCTGCTTGGTGTGGTTTGTTTTTTCCATAGCTTTTTTTT
>VXBU01013415.1:1187532-1215657 GCA_013400315.1 Bombycilla garrulus
TGTGTTCTGCCCCAAGCTGTAAGCAAAACCAGAAAGGCATTTTAGAACTATACTAAAATATTGCTGTGGCTCTCAGGTGAGTAAATACTTCTGCAAATAAAATATGAAAGTTCAGAGGACATAGTTTACAGTTTGGTAAATGGATTGGAAAAAAGCGAGGTGATAAACATGCTAAAAAAAAGTGGAACTTCACTGTTTTTGACAGAAATAATTTACATTTGCTATTATCTGTCTCTATGTTCACACAGGGAGCACTGAATGTAAATATTGCCGAGGTCTGGAAGGGAACATGTAATAGTCAAGGATGGATGTGTGTATGAGAGAAAGGGAGGTAAATATTTGGACTGATCCCAGCCCACTTCTGGCTTTCTTGCAACATTGAGGATGTGGGCAGAGAAGAAAGACTATTGATGGATTAATAACTGTACACATGTTCCATTAGGATTCAGTCCTTTGTGGGATGAGAGGAATGTCTTAGTGTCTTGGCTTGTGGCCAGCAGTTACCTGAGGATTTAATGAAATCTCATGTTATTAAAGAAGGAATCCGGAAAGGCACGGAGTGGGTCTGGGGTATGAAGGTACTCGTAAAATAGATAACACCTTTTATTATAAATAGCTCTTAACGCACCTTAGTGTTTATGTGTAATATTTTCTGTCTGGGAATCCTTCTGGTGACAGACATGCCCATGTCTGTCATCCATTCCCATTGTGGGGAAGTTGTGCATTATTTTTCATTAGGTCCTGCCCTTGTGGTGGCTGTAGCTGATCATTACTCTGCATATTCTGTCTGATGTAGGAGAGCCCGTACTGAGTTGAAGTTGTCTTCTGATTTTCATGGTTAGGCTCTTAAAGGGTGTCTGCAGTAATTTTGTTTTGAGGTCTGATTTCAATGCCTTTTTACAAAAGTGAATGTCAAGGATGACAGAACTTCTATTTTCTGTTGGCCTTTCTTAATCCTTTGCCAGTGCTCTGCAGCATGATATCTCATTTAATTCTATTGAGGATAATTAACACAGGGTTGGAAATAATGATGCTTCATATTTGTTTTTATGAGCAGTTTTGCCTTTTAAAAAGCTTTATCCTGTAGAAGCTCCTTGAAGTATAAGGCAGAAATGAATGTGGTTGTCATTCAGTAGGACAATGTAGCATTCTAGTTTGTGTGTCTTAAGGTTTTTCTTTAAGATATGAGGAGTGATTCTCACTTCTTTCACTTGTAATGGATGGTAATGTTTTTAGTAACTGTAGATTCTCAATCACATCAAGAGTTTTTTAGTAGTTTTGTTAACATAAATGCAGATTAATTACATGAAGATTCACTTTTTGATGCCTGGGAAGAGACAAACACTAGAAGCATTTATTTTTATGAATAATAATTGTATAAGGGTGCTGGAAGCATACTAACCTGACTTCAGGTTCCCTTATTAAGTGTCTGCAGAGGAAAAGAGGTTGTCAGCACTATGAAGTCTCTTCAATCAAAGCTAGAGTCTTATGGTGTGATTTAGAGCCTGCTGTTAGTGGTATTTAATGTAATGGTGAGGCGGTAAGTATACTTTTGAATGACATCTGTTGCTAAAGATTGTGAAATTTTAGACTTAAATGTTTGCTGGGTCCTAATTCAGCTCCATTTTCAATTGTTTCTCCATTCAGGAGATAATCCAGCTGCTCAAGAGTTGCTAATTATTACCATTGTTGTTTAAAGAATACAGTGAGCAAAACCATGTCTGTGACCAGATGCTTTTTGTGATGTAAGCATTAAGATGCTAAAGCTCACATAATTCAGAGCCCATCATGTGCAGGGAAAAGATTAGAAAACAGCTAAACCCGTCTTATCAGCCTTCTAGCTAAAAGGAGAAAAAGTCTGTATTTGTAAGCAACATGATAACATTTTAACCAGGAGATGAATGTCAGCATTTCCATAAATCTCCAATTTAGAAAATTAAAATACTTTGGGGGACCGTAAAGGGCTGAAGCTGACGTCTAGTTTCAGTTCTGTGCTGCTATAGAAGACAGGCTGTCAAGGACGTCCAGTTTAATTGCTAGGAGAAGGCAAGCGCAGAATTAAAAGAATGAGTAACTCCAGTGCTGAGGATTTCATGTTCTATGTGGATTCAACTTGTAAACTCCTTTCCTCTCCCTGTCGTCTTTTATCTTTCTACCTACACTTCAGGTCCTTACATCTGTCTCCTTCCCTATTTGTTTCTACAACTCTTCCTCAGAAGCTCTGAGTCTGCTCTACTTTTGGTGCTGATAGCAGCTCTAACAGGCAGCATGTGCGTTTGTTTTCCCTGGTAAATCTGGCTTTGCTCTGGCTGCTCGCATTTGGGGCTTTTAATGAGCCAGTTTGCAATCTGTGGCAAATGTCTGAGATGCCTTTCAGTCTTCATCTTCCGCTGTGACAAAAGATGCTTTGCTACCGACCCTCCATTCTAAATAGCCCATTATTTTCTGGAAATTTCCAATTGCTGACTGTTTGATTTGAAGATGGACAATGAAAAGCAAGCTGAGTCCCCTGCTCGCTCACCTCTCAATTCGAATTCTGTTTTTTCAGTTTTCTCCTATCAGCTTCAAAGTGTTGGCTGATATTTTCTTATTATTTTTATTAGAGTCTGGTATGTGCCAGTGCTGCAGCCTGGAGGAAGTATCACTCCTGCAGAGCTGAGTAGGGAAACACTGGAGGAAACTATTTAGGGGACAAGATAAGGAATAGATTATTTTGCGCTGATTTGGCTTTGACTTTGCCTCCTCATGTGTCCGTGAAAATAGAAATCCAGTGAATCAGGTTGGAAAAAAAAATTGCCTATCAGAAACAGGCAAAGTTACAGGGTAATAAGAGGGAATGTAATTAGATTGTTGCACTTTTGGAACTCCATCGTGTTTCAGCATTGCGCGCAGTGTCTGACAGTTCTCACACAAGAGGGCGCTCCGGGAATTTTAAAAGAAATAGTAGGATCTATTAGGACTCTTTTTACATGCATGTGTATTTTAATGTGCCGTTTTCAAAGCTCTCGTGCTTTAACTAAGGTTTAGTCTCCGAGCCCTAGAAAGCAGTGTCTCCCTTCTATATTTGCCAGCACAGTGATTAATAGAAATAACTGTTCTTATTATGATTTTTAACCACTAAATCCACTCGGTGAGAAGGAGTGATTGGCAATGAATCTGAACAGCAAAGCCATGCAGATTTAGTTAACAGCTATGTAAATAGTGGGTGTTTACTTTCGTGTAAGATGCTGTATTTGAGTAACGTTAGTCAGAAACATGACTTAGTTTTCATTTTCTGACAAAGCAAATCCTTGTATTGGGAATTTCTAGTACCTGGAGTAAAGCACCTGCTTTTAGGCTAATGTAGAAAAAAAGCATTGAAAAACCAGGATCTCCACAGAAAATGACAGCAGGAAGGTGGTGCTGTAAGAATTTTTGTTTGTTATGGTGGGGGCTGTGTTTGTTGAGTTTTTCTGTTGTTATTTCATTTGCACATTAAAGAAGCGTGTCCAGCCAAGATCACTCTCTTGCTACATTCAGAACAGGGTAGGACATCTGGCCTGTAGCTGAAGGCAGCACTGAAGTGTGGTGATACACTTGTGAAAATTCCATTTCTTATTGAGCTTGTCTCATCTGTCACTTGGGTCTGATGCCATTTGAATGCTCACCAGCCTGGTTAGAACTTGAGCTAGATGATGGGAAGCTGAAGGACAGTGTAGGTCAATTAGCATCACCCATTTCTTACCAGTTTCTATGCTAAGAAATGTTAAGTGTTGGTGAGAGAATACTGACTTTCTGGGAAAGATAAATGTGTTAAACCTGGTTCTGATTTTTTTGTAGCTCATGGGGAGCCGACTCTTCCACTTCTCCAGAAATGCACACCCTTTCCCATGAATTTACCTCCTACCTACACTGTTTTTAAAGGGACAGCATTTGCTCAGCAGAGCACAAGCCGTGGTTTAAGGACAGGTGTTAATGCATTAGTTTTGCAAGGCAGTGTTCTTCTAGGCCTTTTGTGAGTATTGAGACAGGCACTATTTTTCTCCTAATGTCTGGGCATGCAGATTAGTGCTCTGTCTTCCAGGACAGGAAACTATGGAGGAAATCAGTCTCACCTTCACTCACCTTCTCAATGAACTTTGTTTTGCAAAATTAACGTGTAAACAACCATAAATAATCCCATTACTAGTGCTGTAGCTGTACAGTCCTGGTAAGTTTGAGGATATTGGGTGATATTGAGGTATTGAGGATAATGTGGGTGATTGCTTTAAGAAAGGTATTTAACATTCAACCTCTATTTTTCCCTGGTAATGAGTTCCTTGGCCTTGTAAGATAATGTGTTAAAGAGTATTTTCTGTTAATTCACTTGTTTTGCTTCTTATCTTCTGTCTTTCAGAGTTAGTGACTGGCTCTGTTCTTCACCCGTTGATAGGTTTACAGGCCTGGGCAGGATCTCTGTGATCACCCCTGTGATCTTGCCCGAAGGCAGGATCAGCTGTATTTAGTTCTTTGGGCTGGTGATTGTCTAACTAGCTCCTGACACCTTCCATAAGCCAGACCTTGCAGGCTAAACTGCTGTATTTCGTATTTCGTTATGGTCTGAAAATGTCCTTATCAGTCTTGCTGAAACTTAATCCCTTTACTACTTGTCCTTTTATATATTTGAAGCATATCACACTGTCATCTCTCCTTCGAATTAATGGAAGCATTTACCCTAGTCTTTCCCAAGATTTTTTTTTAGAATCTCTGGTCTGATCTTCTTCATTGCTTATCATTCTCTTGATTCCCCATTTAATTTCCATATTTTTGATGTGGGGTGCTCAGAAGTGAGAATGATGTTTTAACTGATATTATACAGTCTTGCAGTAGAACAAAAGTATTTGCAAATGCTTCAGTATAGAGATCCTATGTGATGCTTACCTTTTTTTTTTTCAAGGCAGAGGCATTTTAAGTTGCAAATTGCTCACTGGGTCTTTAATAGAAGTATATTTCAGTTTTGCTATTTCCATGCTCTTAATCAAACTTCCAGTCTGATGAGTCTAGTCTTATGTTTCCTTTACAAGCTGGCTAACTCCATATTTTTCAATCAGTTACATGTGCTACTGTCATAGAAATCCAATTCTTCTGTTTCCTCTAAAATGAGGATATCAGAACTGACTTTGTATCATTTACTGTCAGTTTAATAATATCTTAATACTTTCAGTAGTTGCCATTCCTTCACAATGTAAATCAATCACTTTATTTATCTTCAATCTTTAATCCTCCATGAACAGGAACTGTAAAATCCAGGATTTTGTTTTGTTTTTGTTTTTTTTCTCAGTGCTTGTAGTTAGCCTGGAAACTAGCAATAGTAGTTTGAATTACTCTTCTACATGTATTACACTCTTCAAAGTTTCACTTTTCTTGATTGGGAAGAATTGAGTTTATGATTGAAATTTCTCTAGTACCTAGCAATCTTCTTCCCTTAAACTAAGTAATTAGATGTTGTGTTCACATGTGCTGTTCCACTCTTAGACTAGTGTTTTTCCCTTTTCAGTGGAGTTTTGAGCATAGCAGTAAGCACAAAGCATAGATTTTTTTTTTTGAGGAGGAGGAGGAATAGATTGAAGGTTTTCCAGCTTCTTGATCTGTCAGATCAAAGTGAGTCTTGTTAAAAAACAGCTTGCCTTTTCCTATTTGTTTTACATTATGTGCTTTTCACCATGAATGATACCAGTTCTTTTTTGATTCACATTTCCTAAATCTCTATTTTATATTTTCCTGATCTGAGGCCCAGGCAAGCACAACACACAACACATGAGAAACAATCAAAATGTTAATGTAATTTTCAATTACTTTAAGCCCAGCCCTGGTGCTCTCTTCCTAGAGAATGACCTTCATTTTTGTCCCTGCAGGGAAGAAATCTTCTTTAGGCAACTATAGGCCATAATATGCTTCTGTTTCTTAAGCAGAATTCCCCATTGATTTCTTCAGGGAGTTCCACTTAAAATGCGACATCACGGCAGAGCTCAGTCTAGTTACATATATCAAATGGAATGATGCAGTTCACATACATTTTTGAATCCCATGTCTAAGCTGCAGTGGCCACTAGAGGGAATGAGAGATCTCAGACATTTACATTTCAAAATAAACATTTTTTTCCTCTGGTTGTTTTTAGATTAATCTCTAAGAAATAACTGCTAATCTGTATTAGCTATTTTTTTTAAGATTATAAGAAAATTAATCATGTGCATAAATACTTGTGATTTTTATCTCCACTGTATGTTTTGTAGCGCTTCAACAAAATTCAGGTTGGTCCCAGAAAAAGATTTGCAAATCATCAGTACAAAAATTAAAAATAAAAGGCATTCTGGTTAAAGAGATGTGTTTCTCTTGGCCCTCTCAGAGAGCTCTAGAGTACTGGCAAAATACTGGATTAGTGTTGCAAACTGTTGGGGCCTTCACTTTCAGTACTGTCAGGCTGTTTATGCCAGCTACTAATGACTATAGAAGAGTAGGCATTTAATGTTACTGAAAAATCTAAATTGCATTCCAGACAGGTTGACACTGATGCTTCAAATNAACTGCTAATCTGTATTAGCTATTTTTTTAAGATTATAAGAAAATTAATCATGTGCATAAATACTTGTGATTTTTATCTCCACTGTATGTTTTGTAGCGCTTCAACAAAATTCAGGTTGGTCCCAGAAAAAGATTTGCAAATCATCAGTACAAAAATTAAAAATAAAAGGCATTCTGGTTAAAGAGATGTGTTTCTCTTGGCCCTCTCAGAGAGCTCTAGAGTACTGGCAAAATACTGGATTAGTGTTGCAAACTGTTGGGGCCTTCACTTTCAGTACTGTCAGGCTGTTTATGCCAGCTACTAATGACTATAGAAGAGTAGGCATTTAATGTTACTGAAAAATCTAAATTGCATTCCAGACAGGTTGACACTGATGCTTCAAATTGTGGGTTTGCAAAATGATAATTCCTAATCTCAGTAGAAAAGAGGTGTCAGTTCAGTTTTACTAAGGGACTGATTGTACTTTGCATTTTAACTCAAAAATGCTACAGAGACAATGCACTCTTTTTTGGCTCATTTTGGAATTTTTCCTTCACTTGTTTTTCTGTCTGTAAGTCAACATAGTACGTAAGCAAATATATTCATTTAACTTTCTAATTACCCATTCTCGTAAACATGACTTAATCTTACACAACCTTAATATTTCCTCTGTTTTAGCTGTCATTAATCCTGAATATGAATCAGGAATTGAGCATGAGGATGTTTGAAAGAGATTGGTGCTCCAAGAAATGGGGACTTCCTTTGGGGGATAAAAAGGCTCTTTCTGCATTACTGTAAGATTCACTCAAGTCTCTGTCATTCTTTGAAGAATCTGGGGAAAAACTATGAATGTTAGAGTAATTTGGTGTTTTGCATGTATTTCCACATAAGGTAACAGAGGCACACGTGTGAGTAGAAACATCAAGACTAGTGTGAAGTTTGTCCTTCATGTATTCAGAATGCCATTATGCTAAGTGGTTTAGGATCCTTAAAAAAAATAAATTTAAAAAGTCTGCTCTTATGATCTACAACATTTGTTGAGGTTCATAGGAATTCTAGTCCCATGTGCTTCAAAGGATAGACATCCTGAGTGTAATACAGCTAACACAACAAGCCAAATTGTTTAAATACCCCTTTTGAAGGGGGAGGAGGATTGATATTGGTGAGAAAATCCTAATAATGAGAGCTTTTGGGGTGTTTTGATAGCAGCTAGTGTAATCATGCAAAGTGGTGAGCATGCTGTTACAGCCTTTTCAAGATGAATAATGTTACACTTAAAAAGAGGCTTAGGATGAATTTACTGATAAAGCAAGCTTTTATAAGGTCTTCCGAATATACAATACTTACTGGCACTTGACCAAATTATCTGAAAGAAATATGTGCATGCCCTAAAATAAATAACTTTAGGCTGTCTTATGACTTTCAAAATATATAGTAATTTAAGAAGAATAGATCTCTGTATCTTTTTTCCTGAAATAACTCCCCTAACCTCGGTATTTGTACAGTGTATATTTGGATCACTTGCGAATATTAACATGATCCAAATTGTTACCCTGTGCAAACATTTACTAAGGCAGTGTGAGGTATGGTCTGTAGTCTGATGGAACTTAAAATGCCAATTAAAAATGATGACTTATTTAATGCTAACAGGCCATACCCTGCAGTGCTTACTCAAGCAAAATTCTAATTGACTCCAGTGGGAGGTTTGCTGAAGTGAGAACAGCAGAGAGAGGAAGAGGCATAAGCAAAGGCAGACCTCAAATGTTACTCCAGGCATCATAAGGGGCAGCATTTTGTATTCCCTGGCACCAGAGAGGAGCCTGTCTTACTTATGGACAAAGATTGAAAGAACAGGGATTTCTCTGTCTATCTGGAGCTTCCTGCAATTGTAGCTCGCTTTAGGGAATGTTTTTGGTGAAAGCTGGCTGTTCATTGAAAATTGCAGGTTTGATAGCAAAGAAATAACTCCTGAGCTTGTATGTGTTTTCACAAATGGACATGGGATCATGAAATGGGGGAGTAAAAGGGGAGATGATATTAAAAAATATCCATAAAAGTAGAACTTTGCAAGAATCTGCTTATTTTTTTAAATGATCTAGAAACAAGATACCTCAAGAAAACAAAGTTGCAAACAATCGAAAAATGTGATTTCCACCTCTGCTGGGCTTTATTTGTACTCTTCTGGTTTTCCATGTCCTGCTCCCAGCAGCCAGAACAGCCTCTGCATTTCATTGTGAGTTAGTAAGATCTAAGCAATGTCATCCAAGTGATGGTCTGTTTGCCATCCTCTGCCCATTGTTTGACAAGTACTTTGATGTGCTTTTTGAACTGCAAATAAACTCTCTGTTGAAGACTTTGGTTGCTACTACTTGAGATGTGTTCACTAGACAGACAAGTTAGAACGTTTTTCTCTGGCTTTGTCACTGGAGTTGTTCTTAAATGCTTTTGACTGTACCTAAAACCCTAGAGAGCAGACCTGATTGATTGCTATTGACTGACAGATTAGTTGTTTTGTTTGGGTTTTTGCAGGTAGTGAGTTACTCTCTATTCAGTGTGCACCTATAAATTACTGTGGTTTAGTTACCTGTATTTTTAATAATGCTTTAATTTAGTATGCTTCTTGTGCAACTGTACTGCTGCTGCATTCAAGTCAGCAGAACAACTATATTGCAGACTAGTGCACCTTAAGAGGTGTGTGGTTAAGATGTTAAAAATAGCAAGACATACTTCTAGAAGTTCTGAAACCTAAGACAAGACAATTTAATAGACTTGACTTTTTTATGTCTGCATGTTTGTAAGTTATAAAAGCTTAAGTGTGGACATTTGTAATGGATTATATACCTCTGTAGCAGTCTTTGTTTTACCTTCTCCACTTTGTTCTCAGAGAACAGAAATGGCTTAAGTATAAGGGAGAAATGAAATGAGTTTTTATGGTCCTCTTGAAGACCTGTGTCACTTATTGCCAGAAATACTGGGTTTGTCTACTAATTTACTATGTCATTGTGAGCAAATGATGTCTTGCTCAGATTTGCCATCTTTGTGACTATATTTTTAATTTTTTTAAGTTCCTGAATTTTGCCAATTATCCTGTGAGATAAGCAGATGATCTGTTTAGGGAATAAAAAAAAACCCTGTTAAAGTGAAGCTGCTGTTCCAGCAGTGGAGATGTCAGCTGGTGCCTTGGTGATAGAGGATTTATCAGTGGGCATGGGCATGTCAAAGGGACAGAAACGACCCATGTTCAGTGCCGCTTCATTTTTTTTATCATTTTCTGATCTCCATACAAGAGGAAAAATGGCAATTCCGCCTTGGAATGCTGAGTCTTAAGTTTAGAGAAGGAGCAAAAATGAATAACATCTCTGTTTTTATAGATGACATCTCCACCTCTGTGGTATCTTTTTAGCACAGCGTATTGAAGCTATCTGAAACTCATTTGCCTTTGATAAATGTTGGGGGTTTTTCTCCTCTTTGTGATCTTGTTTCTTAAATGACAGATATTTAAGAGGAGTGTTCAGTTGATTTAGAGCTCTTTACTCAATGCCATCTAAAACTGTGCTTAAATCACTGGAAATTTTTGTAATAGATTTTGACATCAGCAGTACTATATTTTGCAAGAATTATACTCTAGTAAGACTTCGTGCAAGATCACTGCTAAAAATGAGAAATGTGCAGTTACCGTAAATAATTTTATTTGGTTGTGACACTCCATTGTCATACTCCATTGTGACTGTGACAGTTGTCACACTGCCATAGATAACGGTAACAGTAGTAAATAAACTACTGGCCAATAACCCTGTACAGATTGTGCTTAAAATGCAGTTCTCATACTGATGTACCCCTGTTCCCAGACTACTGCTTTCAGTGGTTCCATGTATTATGCAAGTCTGTAACATTTACCTGGCTGCATTTTAGTACTTAATATGCTTAAAAGCTAGTAATTTTAAAAAGTATGTCTAATCCTGTGATTATAGTTAGCTAATTGTTAATTAGTAGTTTATTTTTCTGTCAAGAACCTTTTTTAATAAAGGTGGTAGTTTGGTCTTGTTTTTCTTTTTTTACTTGTGATAGGAAATTTTCATGGACTACTGAGAATATTCTCCAAGTCATGAGGTATACTGCTTATATTCTTTCAGGGAGTTTCTTTCCTAAGTAGAGGTTGGTTTTTAATTTCACAGTGTAATGAAATTCGGCACCATCAATATATGGCACAGAAATACAGTGCCTTGCTGATCACTGAAAGCAAAAAAATCTCACCCCACATGGAAATTCAAGTTCACTTCAATATGTGAACAGAATCTCACCAACAATTAGTAGTACTTATTCAGTGTTTCCTTATCAAGTGCATTCTACTAAATAACTACATGTCTTCTGGGAAAAAAAAAAAAGGGAATGGCAAGGCAGTAATTGCATATAGGCCTTGGATTTAACGTGATGGTGGTGTTTTTGTTCTGTCGTAAGTGTGTGTCTTTTAACATGAAGTTGTTAGGAGAGCTGACAGCTATTTAGGTGGCTCATAATAAGGGAATGTTTCATGTAACAGCTCTGGTTTTGTAGTTCAATTTTTCTATTGAATTTTTGCATTCTGTATCTGAAAATTTAATTTATTGTATCAAAAACTGATTTAAATAGACGTGCAATTCAGAGCTGACTTTGATCTGTCTCTGACTAAAAAAAAACTGAACAGCTTTATCTTTCTAACATTTTATTTTGCAGAAGTGTAATCGCTTCAAGTGCTTAAAAACCACAGTGATTTAAATATTCTCTTTCTCCTTATCTTTTTTGTTGGTTCCTGTAATTTAACATGCAGGTGAAATGATGAAAACTGTGCAGACTTTAAAAAAAATTTTAATGGTGGACTTCATCGTAAACTGTGTGAGATTTTTTTTTTTTTTTGCTTTTGGCTATAGCCTTTAGTTTCAGCTGATTTCCACTCGTGTTTCTTATGCAGGTTGTGTTTGGAATGTATATTTTAATACTTAGCCACGTGCATGGGTGTCTGCAGGGCAGGTGGTTGCTGCAGTCCTTCTGCTGACATTAGACATCCAGTGATCCTAAAATCAAGGCCATTCAGAACTCTATTCCAGGTCAGGAGCAGATGTTTCTGGGGGCTAAAATGTACCCACTTAAAGTGTGATGATTGGCCAGTATTTTATAAACTTTTTTTTTCCCTTGGCAAATATCCTGTGTGTGGCCCTTATGAAATATGTACTAGTTAACAAAAATGGCTTTAAATGAGTTTGTTCTCCTGAAAGGCAGCCTGTTTCCAAGACCTATGCCAACTGAAACATGTCCTACTAATTATGACCGTAGGGAGACCAAGCAAATAAAAGACTGAACTGTGCTTGTGGCATTCACTGCACAAGAGGACACACATGGAATTTATTCTCATTATTACTTTCACAGCCTGGACACTGGTGGCTGTTCTCTTTAGCTCTGGTTGTGCACTCTTTCTGTTTGAGCTGTCCTGTTGAGCATCCTTTTATGTTTCTTAGAGATTGCAAATGTTTGTTTTCTAGATTTGTTCGGTCTAAAGAATAATAATTATATTTGCTTTGTAGAAACTGTGCCATCTAATCCATATTTAACAGTGCAACTATACATGTAGACTAGTTTCCAAGGAAACGTCATCCCCTCTCCTGCCCCTGAACCCCTCCTGGAACTTTAGAAAGCGAAGTGTCTTACTTAAATGACACCCTGGTTTTGCCATCCTAATCCTGAATTCGTATTTCCAACAAAATTACAGCTTTTAAAATATTTGCAGTGCTGTTGTAAAGTTTATCATGCACCAAATGATTTAAGATACTTAAATGGTATTGGAACAAATTACTGCCTTCATTATGACAGACAACAGATGAGTACATTACACTATTTAGTCTCAGCTTCTTTAACTAAAATACTGTGATTGTTTTCCATCCAGTAGTTCTGTAATTACTCTTTTTTTATATTCACTGTAAGAAGTAAGACAGCATTTTTTAGTCTCTTCAAATGGCACGATCAATATAAATCTTGTGCTTTGTTGGGAAGATGATCAATTATTTAATTTATGTACCCATGTGAGTAGAATGATGGTTTAGTTGGGTAAAATTTGGTGAAGATACTTTCTTATTGTTTTGATTCTATTGTGAGATTTCATGAGGTAAATCTCAGGAAGTTGAGTGTATTTACTTGAGTGCTGATAGTATCTAAGTTTGTAATTTGAGGAGTGTCAAATTACATTCTTTCGTTGATCACTAGAATACCGGCTTTGGCTTACTGGGTAAGGAAAAGAAAAATTGATGACTCAGTTAAAGATAGGAATGACCAAGGTTTGGATTTGTTGGTGTGGAATTCTCCCTCCAAGGTTTACAGCGACCAGAGCCTGCTGCTGCAGTTTCACACCTTCCAGAAGGGTGTCTGTCCATTGTTGTTCAACTGCTTCCTATTTCCAGGCTTTCCAAATATATTGTTTTGCTGCATGTGCTGGGTGGATTTTCTGGTGATCAGATGAAATGAGGGATGTGGTATTCTCTGTGTTCATTGCTATGTTGACCAAATTCAGATTAATTTTGTATCAACTGCAAATAAATCAGAAAGTTTTGTCTACCGTACTGCCATCTAAGAGAGCCAGTAAAGACATGGTGTCTAGACAGCTTCTGTATTTCATAGGTTTAAAAAAAGGCATTAAGTTAGTGCGCTGATAAAAGATGATGCTTAAGAGAACTGTGTTCTGAATTGGGAACTGGGAAATAAAGAATTAGGAAAAAAAGTTTTTTTCAGCTATTTTCATATTTCTAATGAGAAGTTTGGAGTTACCAGCATGTGCTGTGGCAAAATGTCAGAAATTTATATATGAGGGAACCAATACTTTGTGCAGACAAGTATTTAATGACATACTGCTGGAATTTTTTTTATTTTATCAGTGCTTTGCTTTTGAAGGAGCTCTCAGTGAAGTTACACATCCCCCCACAGATGCAGGCACAGAGGCTGCCTGAAGCAGTTGAATTTTTGACCAGCTGCTTGTGCCCCTTGGCACATGGGCTGTGCTGGGCTGTGTTCCTGCTGGAGCCAGCTTCTGGGGATGTAAGTGTGGGAGGATCTGGGGAAGAAGGGGGTGCTGCTCTCCTGGGATGCTGAAGTGATCCCATGCCTTCAAAAGAAAAGTGTTTTCATAGAAGTATTGCTGAGGAGTGAAACTGGTACTTAATGTAAGCATGTCCTGTACAGACCACAGCATCTGTCTGAGAACTGCCGCATCTTTGCTCTCAGAAATTTTCTGAAGTCTGGTAAAGTCAAACACATTTCTCCAAGGACTCTTTGCCATTGCTTTGAATTACTCCCAAGGAAATTTCTTAAAGGACTTGGAGAACTGAGATGGTAAGGAATGTAGTGCAGAAATAATTGATCCTTTTGGTTTATTAGGTTGTGTCCCTGTTGTGGAAGTTTTGTCAATAACAATAACACTGTAGAGATGTCAGTCTGCAGTTAGTCTGTAGCTAGATCAAACATTTCATGGGGTTCTAGCTGGGTGATTTCTCCTTGAAGAAGGTGATGTATTATTTAATTTGTATCTAAGTCCTGGGACATCTTGAAGAACAGCAATGTTATTTTTCTTTGCTATTCCAGGCAAAAGTCCACTGGTTATGTACAGCATTAGCTTGAGTTTGTGAAAATCTGACTTGCATGCAGTTGATAATGATTTTGGAATATTTTCAGAGCAGAATTAAACAATTAACTTTTAAATTTGATTTGAAAGCATAGTGCTTTTGAAGGAAACCTTTGAATACGATGTTTGCTGAGCTTGTGCTTGTACTTCTCAGAGTGATTTGATTTGTATTTTGTATTTTTAAAAAAATGCATTTGCTTTTAGATACCAGCCCAGCACAAGAAAAGTATTTCCTGAGTCAGTACCAACACTTCCACTTTTTTCTCTAGGGGTAAGAAAGATCTGTTTGCCTGGAATCAGTGCTGAGGTATGTTACCTCACAATGAGCAAGCAGACTTACTCAGGGCTGCTCTTTACAGCTGTTGGAATGCTGGAGAATTAAGCCGATTCTGTGTTGACATTTGAAATGTTTCAGGCCCCCCTATACAAAAAGCTGCTGCTGCAATTGGTATGCTGGCTTTTCTGCATTAGTCACATTGTGCAAAGTAGTTTCTGATGGTTTCCTTTAGTAACCTTCATATGGTAAATTAAACCTTGAGTTCTAAGTATCTGATTGTACTGACCTTCACTTCAAGGAGGTTTTTTATTTAAGCTTCCAGCCTTCCGTCAGACAGAAACACGATCGCCAATAAAAATAAAATAAACACCTAGTCTTGCACCCTCTGCTTACTTGAACAGAAGTGTTCATCAACATATAGTTCTTAGTTGGGCAAATACAGGCAGCTTGCCGACTACATTTACATTTTAAAATTTACTGCAGTATGGGTCATTCCAATTCGAAAGAGAGTATTTGGTAAATGAGTTGGCAAGCAGAATGACTTCGTAGTGTTTAAAGGAGCTCTGCCAAGAATGGCTGAAAAATGCTTGTTGTCTGGTTGCACCTATTGAAATGAGATGGGAGAGAAGACATTTGAGTTTAATAGAATAAAATATATGTGACTGCCTTAGTCAGTGAAGGAACTGCCATGTTCTAGCATGTAATTCCTTGTCATCTCTGCCTTGAAAATGCTAATGAAGGGAGAAGAAATTTGATGACCAATAGCAATCAATGAGACAATGCCTAGTGAGTGATGTAGCCATAAATGACAGTTACTTCTACAGTTACTCTCTGGAAACACTTGTCCTGAAATGCCAGTTGAGCGTAGGCCATGTAGCATATTCAAAATATGCCATGAATAGTCAGGACAATATGAAGGAAAATCACCCTGGAAATCAGGAGGTCCAAATCTAGTGAGAGAGCTGGGAGTTTTTCTCTCACTGTCTATCATGCAATTGTGAGATGCCAGTATTTGTACCCAAGTGTTTTTCTCTTTACCTTGTCTACTGGCAAGTGGGCTCCAGTGAGCAACACATTCCCAGTGTGAAGTGCAAGATGTTCTCAGAATAGCTGATTCTTCATTAGAGCAGTTGAGGAATGAGGCCTCTGGCCCAAAATTTGTATGACACTTGTAACAGTAACACAAAGAAACCCTTTGGACTGTGTGCAGTTCAGATCTTGTAGAAGGTAGAGACTGGTGTGTAATTATTTACATTTGTTTCAGATGAGCTGTTTCCTGCCCTTCCCATGAGAGATAATATTTCCCTGTTTTTTCTTTTGTACAGCCATCTATTTTACTTTTTCTTCCACTTTCTAAAGGGAAAAAACCAGTAGGAAGGAAAGAAAAAGCTTTGTTTTTGAATGGAAACTTGCAAACATGGCTAAGGAGTGCACTCTGTTCTTATAACTCATGGTCACATTCAGATTAATCAAAGGGATCCTGGGGGTAAAAATTCAAGGCTCTTCTGGACTACAGAAGGTGGTGTGGTCCAGAGGTGAAAAGCCTCCCCAGAAATTCCCCTGCCACAGTCCTTTGCCACTTACAGTAAAGAAGATTTAGTTCTAATCCGGCACTGCGTGATTTGTTTTGTTCTTAATGAGAATTTAACCTCACATTTTGCTCTGGTTCAGAGATATTTCTATGGTCATACTGGCAAAATATGTAGCATAGTATTAAATTTTTAGTCAGGAGGACTGTATTTTTGTTTGTTAAAACAAGGTAGGACATCTCTATGAAAAGAGTTGATAAAAAAACCCGTGTTTTCTTAACTGTATTGTCCAGTCCTTAGGATTTTTATGCTTGAAACAGTTGCAAGTTAATACCTGGCAGTAAATACTAAATCCATGTGTGGTGACTGGCAGATTAAGCACTAGGGATTCCAGTGGAGATTAGACCACACGTTTTGAAAGTGCAGATGTCAGTACTATTTTACATCACAGTGCCGAGTTTAGCTGCTTTATGCTTTGCATATAAACAGGGGCTATTATATCATCCTTTTTTTTATCCTTTTTTTTTCTTTTTTTTTGGTGTCCCATTTTCTCATTTTAGTTGTTTCACAGTGGTACTTTTGGCACTGTTCATCCTCACAGAGATCAAGTGATAACTGGTGCAGCACAAACATGAAAGGCAGTAAGAGGCTGTGAGCCCACTACGTGAGTTAGACAGGTGCCTTCTGCTTGAATCTGGGAGACAAGGAAAAGGAGCTGGGGCATTTGGGAGGGAGTTGAAGTCAGGCAATTTAGTGGGAGAATAAAAGTAGGGAAGCAGAGGTGGAAAAACTAAATGAGATATAGCTTTGGGAAAGTTGTCAAATGGATGTGATACTTTTCAGGGCTGACACCTTTCAGCTGGGTTGCTCACAGTTTGCTAGATAATGTGTTTATGTGTTCATATCAGATGCACTTTGTGAGTATGCTTATGAATCCATGTAAAGTAAGTAAAAGTCATAAAAGAAGTGCTTCTGGCCTTGAAGCCTTGAAATCAATGTGGGGAGAAGCAATTTATGTGCATAAACCCAGCAAATTGAGAGAATGGATTCGCTTTTCACCAACTAAAAGTAAGCATGCAGCCAATTCTAACCAAAACTGTCCACATGTAACTGATCACCACCACTTGCTGGTGTTGCAGGATCTGCTGAACAGGAACAAATGGTGCTAATAAGTCCAGTAATTTTATCAACAGACATATTGTGTCACATACATATCATTGGTGACTCTTGTTAGCTTTCACTGCACTCAAGGGATGAGACAGTGGCCTTCCATCACTGTGTTTAAGGAGAAATTGTCTCCTTCTCTCAAAATAACTATTTTTCTCTCTTTTTGTCAGATGTTCTTTACTCTATATATAGTGGAGGTGTACAATTAAAGGTTCCTTGGTCTGTTTCTTTTCTCCAGTGAACCCTGAAAGAAACTAGCTTTCGTTATGTAGAACTCTGCATTAATATGATGATTATATTATATTTCATATATCAGAGTTTCTGCTAATTGCCTGCCAGGAATGAATTCCTCTTCTGCACTCTGCCTGTTCTTCTTATGTATTTTGACTTTGGTGAAATCAGGGTTCCTTGGGAGCATCAAAACCAGGTCGTAGCTGACATCTGGGTATGAAGTAGGTCAGGTCAGTGTAATCTCCATGAAGCTGATGCAGAGAATTCCCTTGCCTCTCTCAGCAGTGATTTGCTTTCAGACCTGTGATCATTCAGGATTTTCCTCTGGCTTAGTCTGTCTGGAGCTCTGGGAGTGTTTTATCTTTGTGCTGCGGAGGTGTTGTTTGGCTTTTGGAGCTGTCTGGACTTCCTTCTGCTCATGAGATCCTGGCCATTGTAAAGGCTTTGTGTGACACTGGTGCCTTGGCTTTTTCTGTTCTGTAGTTACAGTAGGCTAAGTATTTCACTCCTAAATTGAAGTACATGACTTTCAGTTTAATGGAAGTTATTTGGGTGAGACACAGTTGCACATGACATAGAGGTCAGACTGGCTCCAAGGTCAGAAAGGACGTGTGCCTTGCTATGCAGGAGGAATTTAACGTTTTAAAAGCCTGACTCTCAGACTTCAGGTAGCTGAAATTAGGATTAGTCTCCCTCAAGTGGTCCCTTATTCTCAATCCTTACCATGAGTTCAAGGATAAAGTGGATGTTTTGCCCATGTTTTCTCCAGATTGAGATGTCTTCAAAGAATTATTTTTTCTCTGACTGCAAAGGAGAACAACTCTTCTAGCAACTTAACCAAAAATATCTGCCAACCAAGGGAATAATTAGCAAAAAAGATTTTGGAAAAACTATTTAACCTTTTCAAACAGAAGACCATGTCTTACTTATTTCACATTGCTTCCAAAGTTGGACTTTTTATACTTCTAGCATTGCAGAAACAGTTTTGAATGGATAAGAATGAAATTGCTTCAAAGAGAGGTGGATCCTCTAACACTGCAATAATGCTGAAGGGATAGAAAACACAATAATTGCAAGTTCTGCTATGTTAAGCACTCAGAACCTAGTCGTCTCTTGCAGTTGTACCACTTGCAGGAGCTGGAGGACTTCTTGGAATCTAATCTGCTGAAGCTCATGCTTCTGCCCAAAGTAGTTTGTTTGGGAACTGTGGCAAGGGGATTCTTTACCTGGCCTTCCCAGACTCAAGGTTTCTTGCATAAAAAATGATATTTTAATATTCTAAAAGAGCTTTGAGAAAAGACTCTAAATGTCTCCACTTGTGGGATGCAGTATGTATTTAATCTATTACTTAAAAAGTGATATTTTACACTAGATAGCTCTAGTGCTGTGAACACATTCTTGGGACACAGCCAGACTTCCTGGTTTCCCCACAACATTTACAAATGCACAGAGGCGAGCTTTGCATGATTAATACTGGTTTTATCCAAGGCAGTGAAGTCCATTTTCATGTAAATCTTCTGTATTAGTGTTCTTCAATAATTAGTCAGATGTGAACAGAGCTGTGCTGACTATTGAGTAATAAACTGTAGCTGCTTAAGGAAAAGACAGTGAGTCAGCAGGGTCTGAAACGGGACCTCAGACGTGCAAGGCATCATCTGTAGCTCAGGGGAGGGGGGTAGCAGCAGTGAGCTGTGAGCACCAACTCCTGCCAGCAGCAGAGGATGGAACTGTGCCTGTGGGGCCCTGCTGCAGAGCCAGGTGTGGTGGCACAGCCACAGAGGTGACACATGGATTGACAAGGCCCTTCCCGCTGAACCTTGGCTGACATGGATCGCTGCTGTACCGTTCCATGGATGCAGTCATAGTGTCCTACTTGGGACACCCTCTCTTGGCAACCTGTCCTTCTGATTCATCTGAAGAGGCAAAGCTGAAAAAAAAAAGTGCCATTTATTTTGTCTTAATTGCACTTTAAAAATTTGTCTGTATATTTATTATATAAAAGCAAGTCAAGGAAAGGTGAAAGAAATGGCGCTTTAATGGCAGAAAGCCTATCCGAGTTTGAAGGTGTTAATCTTCCACTGTTTAATTTGTGTTGGGAACTGATAGTGACCTCCATTTTTTAAATTTTCTTAAGCAAGTCTCAATCTTAGAGTGAAAAAAATTCTTGATGGAATAGGATTTTAAAAAAACTTGCCATTTTTTTTTTGTGGTCATCTGTCTCAAGAGCATGTTATGTCCTCTTCAGCATTCTCACTTGTGACTTGGTTTGTTATGAATAAATTTACATCGCTTTTTTTGTGAAATATATCACAGCCCTCTACAATTTGCTTATGAATGATTTAGCATCTGTTTAAACAGATTTGCTCTGCAATTTGCCTTGAATTACTGTCTTGAAACGTGGCTGAAGTTAGGCCTAATAATCAGCTGAAGTTAAGGCTGGTGTTCAACATAACCATGGAATCGTAGAATCATTAAGGTTGGAAAAGACCTTCCAAGTCATTGAGTCCAGCCTTTAGCTGATCACCACTGTGTCAAGAGTATCATGGCACTCAGTGTCTCATCCAGTCGTTTATTGGATACCTCCATGCCTTTAAACAAAGGAATGTAATATATATGTATTTTTCTCCCAATTTTTGACTTCTGGTTCTTCTGCTTGTCAGTGTTGGGGTAATTTTACAATGTCTGACCATTTAGCCAGCAATCTGGAGGGCTTTTTCTGCATTGTGTTAATGTCTTTCTTTGGGCTTAGACTGGACACCACTGTGTGAATTACATTTGTTCACTGGGCTCAGGTATCTTTTGTTGTGGCTGAGGTCTGTGAGGCATCCATTGTTTGTATTAAAAAAGACGTGTGAATTAATATTTAGAGAATTTCTTGTCTCCTTGATAATTTGTCACTGAGATTCAGCTACCACCATATCTATTTATGCCTTCTGCCCTTACCTCATAGCTCAGGTATGCAGGGAAGGAAGGTCTTTCTTTCTTGGGAACTTGTATTATTGGGAAAGAGCCTCATCCTAGGAAGGTGCTGGACGTAAGACTGAGTAAACTCAGTCGTACTGGATGGCAGGTCGGTTATGTATACCTCAGTCTTTTTTTCCTTGACATTACTTTTTTTTTTTTTTAAAGCAGCTCACTGGTGATTTATCATCTTTTCGCTAGAGTGGTTTCCTGTCCTTGAACCAAACTTTTCACGTGCAAACACTACTTAAGGACATTTCTTTTCAGTCAGGTGTGTGTTTTCCTCTGGTGATAGTGACCTTCACACACAAGGTACTGACTGTCCCTTTTATAGGAATTATCCTTCAAGCACCATCTCGCTGGCCTCATGTTCTTTTCATTCACATACTACTTCAAGGTGAGATGATTGGTAATAAGCTTCATGCTACTTCTGATGGCTATATCAAGTTAAGAGATCTATTCAGGCTGCATCTTTATTTTGCATCAGCCTCATCTCTCATAAGAACCTTTTGCTTGTTTTAGCATTGCCAGGAGCAGCCATCCACTTGTTTTAACTGAAGGCACTGATTGTGTTGTCTCTACTTTCTGAAACTTCACTCTGAGTTTATTCTTTGTTGCTTTTGTAAATAATTATAATCTGTGTACTGCCTTCAGTTTTATGACCATTTAATTCAGTTTGTCTCACAGTAGTATTGCATTATTTTCTTGTGTGCTTCTGAGGAAATTTGCATGATGTAGTACATTTAATTGTTTGAACTTTGCGCACGTGTGTCTCTTTCTCTGTACCTAGTGTTGTCTTTGCTCTGCAAACAGGACACTGCATGAATGTTACTCATGCAAGATGTCTTCCCAAGCCACTGATCCCTCTTGCTGCCCGCTTCAATACAGCGTGTCATGTGCTTGTCTGGAAGCTGTGATATAATTATTCTCTGTACCACAGTTAGTGCAAATCAGCCCTTATACTAACCATTGCACTGCTGTCTGGGGTATTGCTCTTCCTGATTTTCACGCTTCTTTGTATTAAGTTCATCCATGTTTTGTACTTTGGCATTTGCATTTTCCTCTTCTTACCTTCTGATGTACTGCTCGAGGGAACTCTGAGCCTGCACTGCACATCTCTGTTTGATGTGGTATTGCTCACTAGTTTTGCATGTATCTGTACATCTTACAGTAGAGTTCCTGAGTATTCTTTCTTGTTTCCTATATTTGTATTTCCCCTTATTAATCTATTGCATGTTAGTTTATCTTTATAAGATTTCATGATAGCATGACTTGGTCATTTCACACAACTTGGCAAGTCCCAATCTGCATTTTCTCCAAATGCATTATTACACTTTCTTGGTATGTGACAGAAATTGTGGATTGAAAATGCTTCTAGGATTCTATATAGGTGTTCCTGGTTTGTGCTGAAAAATCCAAATGCTCTTTGTTGCCTGTGGCTGCCATTTTCCATTAGAGATGATAATGTGACTGTTTTTATTCGAGTTCTCTCTGTCAAACTTCACTGCAATTTTTCATTGTGATCAGAAGGGTTTTCAGTTTCTAACTAAATTCCTTTCATGTTGGTCTGCTCAGGGACAGGTCTCTGGTCCATTGTCATGATCACTGTTTGTTCTTTGTGTGCGTGTGTGTGCGTGCAGGAGGGAGATTCAATATTTTTGGCTTCTGATATCAGATATCTGAAGGAGCTAATTCCTTTCTGTCACCAAGTTCACAGCAGAATAAATGGGGATGGAGCCAAGGAGTCTAATGTGAACTTTTTGCTTATTTCTATATTTCCCCACTCCTCAAGCACTTTTAAAATGGAGAGCTGTCTAGATCTTCTCTCATATATGAATGTGTCATAAAGTCATAGCAGTATAATCATAAAGCAACAAGCTTGAGAAACTATTACCTTTCCTGTTGGGCTTGGCTTTTTTTTTTTAGTTAATTCACCTGAAAATGAGTTGGACAGAGACCTGTTATCTCCTTAGTGAACACTTGTATAGTCCTTGGAAACTTGTGAATGAAGAATGCAAAACTGGTGGTAGTGATGGCTGTCTTCGTTCATGCTCATTTTCATTATTGCAGCTGCACATGGTTTTCCCTCCTCACCTGTACTTCAGCACTTTTGTCTCTGCACATAACAGTCTCAACAGCTTGGATTTAACAAAGAGAATATAAATACTTTGCTTGGTTAACCAATTGTCCATATAGCCCATAGCTCTGTTCCAATTGCAGCAGCAATCCCCAGCATCCACCATCACTGACTTTGGGATCTTGGAGATACATTCCTCCCTTTTTCATATGTTAATGGACAGATTTTGCAAGAACTGCTTCTTTGCTGTACAGTATAGTGGTTGAAGCTTATCATAATTGAACTACTGTTAGCCTCAGCACCTCCTCTTAAATGATCTGCTTTCTTTTGCATTTGATAAAATTCGCAGTGCTCACATATTGATGACCACCGAGTATTTTAAAAGTCAAATATTCTTCTGCTCTTACTGCTAATCTATAATGTCAATATACCTCTTGAAAATACAGATCCTAATTCCACAGAAGTGTTGGAACATGGTGTAAATGTGCTGATCTCCAGAGAGGTCCCAGGTTTCCCAGGGAATTCACCTGAGTGAAAAGCTGTTGGGTTGTCTCCTTACTGTCAGCTTTACTCGGCTGCCCAGTCCCCTTTGTGTCCCAGTGAGAGGGCTGAGTCTAGATAGATCCTCCTCTGCTTGTGGTCATGGGCAGAGAGATTTTTTTTTTTACCAAAAGTTTACTTTGTAATCTTTGGTTTGTTTTGAAATTTAAAAGTTAGTTATTTCTAAAATAATTTCTTGTCTTAATTAAACTCTCACCTCAGACATGTTTCTTCTTTTTTCCTGTTAAAAAAGAATTGGTTGAATTATGCTGTGATTTTAATTTTGGCAGTATCCTCAAAGAATCTTAATTGATCAGAGATGAGTTTTTTTCCCACTTCTGGAAATAGATCAAATTTGTTTTAATCAAGTAAATGCATATTTGTTGTTCCTCTTTTTGATCTTAAGAGAGCAGTTTCCATTAACTCAAGTTTGTCTAAACTCTGGGCGTCCCAAGGGCCACATACATGGCCTTCTGTATTGGAATTCTACTTGTGACTACCCCTAGGAGGCTTCCTTGGCCTGAACCTGTTTGTGAAAAAGTCTCTTCTGAATTCTGTGAGTGATCTGGGTATCATGATTTTCTGCCCTTCTAGATAGATATCCCCCTCATTTTAAATAGTATCTTCAATAGTGTGTTGGATGTAAACTGAAATTGTCTTTTCTCTCACTGAAGATACTTGCTTTTACCTAAGCTTTTAAAGTAAATATCTGTGTTTTGTAAAGATGTCTTAGTTAAAAAGCCTTATTGATGTAGCTGCAAAATTTACACATAGGTGGAAGCATGTAAATGTCATTCGTAATTCTGCATTTGTCCCGCTATATGTACATGAAAAACTGTATTTTAAATGTAATATTGTAATACTCTGGATTGTAAAGTGGAGCTTTCTAGTAATCTCATTATGCTAAGGCCTTATGCATCTAAACTGAGGTGATGGTAAAAAAGTTACAACCGTAAGAAACTAATTAAGGGCAAGAACCTCCTGTCTTGAAATAAAGAGCAAGGAGCACAGTGCTTGTTCTGGGGAGCTTGGCAACAAACTTTATGTACATAATTCAATTAAAAAATCGATGTACACTGTAAAGTCACAATATGAATTTCTTATAAAAATTCTCTTCAGAGGTATACAGGTATTTTGAAGAGGAGGAACTCTAATATATTTTCTCTGGGGTTTTATTGGTTGCTGCTTTTTTGCGGTTGGCTTAGTTTTGTTTTGCTTGATAGAGAAAAAAGTTTTACGCCTACTAAAGAATATTCCCTGGACTTAATCACTTAGTCCTGTGCAAGCATTTGATATTCAAGACATTATTTTCAGGTTTGGTCTGTAGCTTGTTTATGTTTTCAGGTGAGTTACACACTCTCACATCCCAAAGCATGCTGGCATAGGCAGGCTTTGGTTTGTACAAATGCTGTCGTGGGCAGCCTTCAAAGCTGCGGGTTTGGGTGCTTTTTTGTTAAAATTTCTGCGAATAAAGATAATCTCTGAAATTCTTGCAGAAAGTAGAACAGCCAAAGGCGAGGCCATGCATGGCCGAAATGATCTTATGATGATTGCAAGCTGCAAAGATCTGGCTCATCTTAATTATTGGGGGGGTGAAGGGTGGGTTGTGGTGGTTGAAGGGTGATGTTTTTTGGTGTTTGACCTCAAAGCAATTAAAAGCTTAGAAAATCAGTTTTGGCAACAGCTTTTTTGGGAGCATTTGAAATCAACAAATTTTTAGCAGCTGTGTGAGGGAAAAATCATCAAAACTGAAATAGTAGGGACCCAAATTAGTTTGCAGTGATGTGCACACAACACAGAAACGTGTTTTGGAAATGTTACACAGGAAGTAGGTAGCTTTGGGACACCTAAGCTTTCATTCTTGAGAGGGAAGACTCAGAGATGATCCCCCATCTGTTGGCCCAAGGATTACAACTTCAGTGATTATTTGCAGAAATATTCTGCAGTAGCAACCAAGATCTATTGATTATTTCTCACACATGTACTGTGGATTCAGAGAGCAAGATGAGCAAATCCTTGTGTTTCTTCTCAGCAGAAATGTCAGGGAACAAACATTGGCTACCTTTACCAGAATTTCTGCTAGCTAAAATAAAAAGCTTTAAGGGAATTGGAAAGCTCTATAAACTAACTAAAAGGAAATGTTAGGGGGTTTGTTTGTTTTAAATAAGGCTTGTTTTATAGTTATTATATGTGCCCATTCACAAGTATAATTTTTTTGAAAATTGCACATAACTAAGTTGGAAATTGTTTTCAAGCAATATTATCCTGGTTGTACATTTTGTTGCCCTTCCGTTTTCCTCTACTGTCACTCACACTACAAAGAAAGAGATTATATTAATTAGTTGATGGTATGTAACATAGGCATTCATATTGTGGAAGTTCAAGGTAATCCTACAACTGATTTTTAGATCATCATCTTTATTATTTCAAGCAGTTTGTCTACAGTTATGGACAGTAACACATTAGAAAATTATACTTAATTTTTCTTCAAAGTTTAAAAAATGTATGTAATGCTTTTTCATCAATTAGCAGCAGGAGAGCAAATTATACTTATATTAAACTGTGCATGCTATATAAATCACAAATCTTGTTAGCAAAGAATTAATATAACAACTGGTAATTTAAAAATTGCCTTTAGCTCTGAATGAGGATTGGCTGTGTACATATTTTAAGGATATTGAAGAAGTAAAAATAGATCTCTCGAGAAGAGAGCCTTTCTGGTGGTTTTGAAATTAACTATCTGCTCTTTTATGAAGTAGCTGTGTCTATCTTAGTTGTGTAATGGTAATGTGCTATAGAAAAGGCTGGCTCTCTTTTCCTTGCTTCTTGGCACTGATTCTAGATTTGAAAAAAAAAAAACAAAAACTGTTTTTTAAAATGATGGCAAGACTGGATTGTATCACCAAAGGTCATAGACATCTAGTTTTCTCACTTTTGTTGGCTATTCAGGTACAGATGCATGAAAACTGCATGACTTCTCAGAGGTGGATTAATAATAAGGAAGGCAAGGAGATTTTTTTTCTTTCCCTCCAGCATATCAAATATGTTTGGTATGTTTCTGAGACAACAGACAAATTGCTGAGTTGCACGCTCCTAGACTTTCCTCCTGCTAGCTAATGAAGTAGAACAAGACACAGAAAAAAATACACCTTTTTATTGGTTTGCTGTATCTCATTAATTATCTTGGAGATTCTTTCAGTGTCGTGACAACCTCAAAATGGAGCCTGTGCGAACGGTAAAATGTGGTTTGCAGCGTATGTTGGGTTATGCAGTTTTGGGTTTTTGTTTGTTTTTTCCTGTAAGGGCAGGAGACTTGAGTAGCATTGTGCATATCATTAATGTTACAAGCAGCCCACTTACAGTGATGACATTCTCTTCCAATATTCCCTTTATGCTTATTCTCAGTCAGTCTTATTTTCTTGTGGGCCTCATGTCCATCCTTGTCTGTTCCTCGCAACAGCTGGAAAATACTCTATGAAGAACAGTTTTATCTTCAAAAATAGTTTATTTTAGTGTGAGTCTTAGCATGTAGTAGCCTCTTTTATCAAGGTAAGTTCATGCTCTCATATACTTTGAGGTCTTCAAAAGCATTTTAAGACTGTCCTCCCTCACTACTACTGCTAGCATTGGTCTGAGAGAAATATGTTATGCAAGTATTTTGCTGCTCTTTTGTAATGATGCTGATAATTACTTAAAGACTCTTCCCAATTTGTTGCAGTTAGGCTTGATCAAAGACTGATATAAACAGATATTATGGCTGGGCACTTGTGTTTATTAATCTCTTATAGCTTAGAGGACTCAATTAGAAGAGAAGAACACATAATGATCGAGTGCAATGCAGAAGAATAAACCAAATAATTTCCACAACCTCTTTAAATTTTAAGATACTTTCCATTTGGTTAACAGATGTGTTCTGTGTTCTTCAAGCTATTTCACATTCTGTTTATACATTTTTAATGTTTCTGTAAGCCACAATGTGTAGGCATTAGATGCAAAATTCAAATTCATGTTCTGGCTGGCTTTAAAGGAAGAACTGCTGTTTTTCATGTCTCTCTTTCTTTGTTGTTTTCACTCTACCTGTTTTGTCATTTGGAAGGTGTTTAATGCAGCCTTTGGAGGGATAAGAGATAGCTGAGAAGAAAGATTAACCTTACAGTGACTTGGACCTGTTTTCTTTGTCAGCGATAAAGAGGTCCATAACACAGACTATTCCTGCTAGAATTTGTGAGGTTTAGTGGGGGACAAGGAAAGGAAAAAAAAAATCTCCCTGATACTGTATTGATCTCAGACAGACATAATGTGTTGCACAGGGTGTATGATATTCTAGAGCAGAAGCTATATTCTTAATAAATCCTTTGAGGAAAAAAATAAGATATTTAAAATACTTAGTATGTTATGCCTTGCATTGTCCCATATACGTGGCTGTGATGTATCAAATTGGCTCTTGGTATGAATTTGTGGGACCCAGTAGAGCTTTTCTGAAGCAGCATACAAGGAAAAACTGGTAAGTTTTGGAAAAGACATCAGTTCTTAAACTTCTAAAGTAAGTGGATTTTGAATACTAAATTAAGTTGGAACAGGATTAGCCTAATATAATTTTGACATACTCTGTAAAAAATGTTTTAAAAAATCTTTTTTCAACTAGCAAAGTTATATTTAAATTCTGTCCCCAGGTTCCTGGGTGTGCAGGCTCTTGGGCTGAACACCAAAGGTGGAATGTGTAGGAGGCAGTTGCAACATCTTCTGCAAAATAACGTGGGGGGGTTTCTTGTTTGTTTTTTGTGGGGAGGCAGAGGAGGGAAGACAATTACTGTAAAACTATTCTGGCCTGTGTTGTACTAGTTCTGTATGAATTCGTTCTCTTTGCTATCTGCAATTAGGCACAAAGTTATGTCTACTACAAAATTTGAGATCCCCACCAACTGATCTTAGAATATATTGAAGTGTGATTATCACACGGTTTAATAATAAACATTTTGGACCAAAAATACAAAGTTGTCTAACTCACAGAGACATAAATGGAACTTAAGTATTTAAATATTTTTTTCTGCTTGGGAGACTTTTATTTGCTAGACAGCAAGTGTATAACTTAGATTTTTGTTATTTTTTTGCTTTTTAATGTCAGAGCAAATGTTGATGAAAGATCCTCGTTCAAACCACAGATAGTTTTTCCTCAACCCC
>VXBU01013415.1:1216143-1261797 GCA_013400315.1 Bombycilla garrulus
CCCCCGCTGAAAATCTCAGCCCTAGCTCACTTCTAAAATATTATCAGCATTGCATTCCCACCGAGTGCCTCATCTTTTGGTGCACCTCTTGTTGTTTTGTTTTCAGTTGATACCAAGACCAGAACCGAGCCCAGGACGGAGCCCTGCACCGCCGCTCAGGTGTGCAGCTCTGTGCTGGCACCTCCAGCCCAGCGAGGGCAGCGCTTGTGTGGAGCCGTGAGAGACACGGCTGCCCAGGGTCTCTCCGAGCAGCAGGAACTTGGCATTGCACCCAGGCACTTCTCAGTCACATTGCTCCCAGAAGTGGTCAGATCACGTTGATTTTCTTTTCCAGGTTTCCCTTCTTTCAGCATAGGACTGTTCCTAGAACCTCTAATGATGTGGAGCGTGATTGATGAGCCCTCGCTAGAGCCATATTCCTGTGATGTAGATTATGAGAGTAGATTTCTTTATTGCTTTCTAACTTCATCTATGAACTCATCCCACAGAGCTACACCATTTGGGGTATTTTCTTTTTTACCTAATTTTTTCCCTTTTTTATTTTTTTCTTGAGCAGAGGTGTCTTTGTGTGGTTGTGGCAATTTTTTCAGGTTTTTTGATTGTTCATTTATTTTAATCTAGTCAGGCTACCTAAAGGGGAAAATGAGTTGGAGTTGGTGAAACAAGTTGAATAAAGTGATTTGAGAACTGCTAGAAAACATGGAGGGAAGTGAGCGTCTTTTGCTTCCTTGTCATCTATTCTCCCATGATGTACGTGGCTATGTGTGTTTCTTCAGACATTTCTTTTGAACTACTTTAACTAAATTTCCTGACAGCATCAGCCACAAGAATAAATTGATCTTGTAGGTTATCAATGCTATGACACTGTTATTTTATAATCCCACTATAAGAAACTCTGGCAAGGAGGTTTTAAATGGGACTGGTGGGGACAGACTGGCGTTGGCAGTTTTTGGTTACAGGTCTGCAGCTGGGGCTCATTGTCCCTTCTGAAGAACACTTGCATGGACGTTACCCGGTTATCCTGTGTTTTAAAAAAACCTTGTTTAATCCTGCTGAAGTGTCCTGGTGTGACTGGGGACATGAAGGTTAATAAAGCCTTTTCTATTTGCGGATATATATTAAAAAAAAAAAAAAAGGAAAGAAAAAAACAGAAAAGAAGGCATAACAGATGACTTTATTGGTGCACATATATTATAGTTGCTCTGACATTTATGTTTTCCATACTGATAGATGAATGAATTCTGTGCAAGTAAATCAATTGCACCAGAAGTAGTAGCACCAGGGTCTCCCTGGTCTGAAACAAGAGAGGTTTTGAAATATTTTGCAACACAATTTAACATGTTTCTCTTCTGGAAGAGTTCAGTGGAGTTTTTTGCTCCAAAAAGTGTATTTTCTCCAAAAACCTGGTATTTAATGTAAACATTCATTAAAATTTCAAGGAGCTGACTACCTTACTTCTGAAGAGTAAACTAAGAAATTCACTGATTTTCTTTCCATGTATTTAGTATTCCCTTATTTTCTAACCCCACTTACTTCTGCCTAATTCTGAATATTGTAATTCAGACTTCCCTTCAACATTCAGTCAAATTATTGGAACTTGTGATGTTTTTCTGCCAGCAGATAGCAATCATTTGTTATTCTTATGGTCGTTTTCTTAGGTAATGAATATTTTCTTGAAATCAGTTATGAAATGAAAAGGGAAGTTGTGTAGAAAGGATATTCTAAGAATCATAAAGATCTTAGAAATAATTAGGTAATTCAGTGATTAATTTCATGATTGGCAGTCAGGAAAAACATTCATACGTATTATGACAGAGTTTGTAGAAAAGGTATTTAAAGAGATTTTGAAAAATCTATACCAGTACTTTTGATGAAAAATTTTGCCTTCACACCATAATTTGAATAGTAAAACATTTACTTGGTTTCACTGGCCCCCTGTGGATTCCCAAATGATTATTCCATCTTCCCTAACTGTGAAGCCATATGAAATGCTATTATTATAACAATCTACTGTTACAAAATAGCAGTGACTAATATGTAAACTCAAGTGTACAGTGAATTTATAGAATATACCTGTCATATCTACAAGCTCGATATGGTCTTTAGGGAATCTGTCCTCTAAGACAACAGTGGGTTTAAACTGTGTATAAAACCACCTGAAGCTCTGAAGTTCCTCTTCCTCTGACCCAGGTGCTGAATTTGGAATAGATCTTATCAGACTGATGTAATGTTTCTGCTTTGGGAGAGTCTGTATGGAAACCAGATGGGATTCAGTTGCTTCAATTGCTTCACTGTAGGTGTGTGATGCCATTTCACATGTTCTGGGACAGAAAAAAACGTGTAGCCATGGCACAGCCTTCTTGGAAAGTCAGCCAGAGACCGAGGCTTGTAAAATGGAGGTAGACACGTGTTCAGGTAGCTGATGTTCAGCTGTTTTGTGCAGACTATTAGTCAGAACAAAGGTTGTTAATGGGAAGTAGCTGACCAAAAAATCAAAGCTGATTAGTTGGTTTTGGTACAGTTGTAACAACAGGCAGTGCTGGTCTGAGAAGATGAAACCCAGATTTTGATGCCTTCTCTGGAAGGGGGAAAGGAAAGGGTAAAAGGACAAAGAAAACCCTTTAATATGTTTTTTTTTAAAGAGGTGTTTTCCTCATTGAAGTGGTTTTTTATCCACCTTTACTTAAGGTTTTCTGTATCAAAACATAGCTATGGGAAGGAAAATGCATGGAAGTCAGCAGGAGTTCTGCTGATTTCAAGGCAGAAAGCTTTGATCATTAGATATTAACTATCCACCTAGAAGAAGTCTGTCCCTTGCTCTAACTTTTGTGCCCTCATGAGGTATCTTTCATTGCTTCTGTTCCCATAAAACTGGAGGCTTTCAGATGAGACATTTACAAGTATATCTTTCTCTATATAGAACTGACATCTCTATGACACCTTTCTTTCAGGTAGTGTTTGTTCTGGCACCTTTTTTGCTCTGCTTTCTCCCACAGTGTGTTGGTTTGGAGCTCTGGGAGGCTAGTTTCTCTGTTCCAGAGATGGCTGGATCTCAATATGCTGTGAGAATATAGACACTAAAGCAGTCGGGGCAAAGATAAATAAATAATAAATTCATGTATATTATTCATGTTGCTCTCTTGGAAGACTGCTCAGTGATGCAAAGTTCTACTAGTGTGAATCTGGGTGTTGAAGATTATGAGAATATCTGAATATATGTCTTGCACATTTAAGTATGGGTTTTTAAATAACTGTTTTCCACGCTAGCTAAATGTTACCAATCAGGGAAGTGACATAAAAGAATGATTCTTAAGCTAATGCTCTTTACAGTTTTCCCATGCATTCTGTATCACAGAAATTTCTTCAAAATAAGTACTGCAGCTTTCAAAAACTCTTGTTTACAGACACATATTCTGAATTAACCTACTGCAAAATCTTTTGTCTCCTTAAAAGTGAAAGCAGTGCAGCTGTTTGTGTGGCCTGTTGTTCCAAGGGTGGCCTCACTCGTAGCCATAAGGCAGTTCCTGAAGGGAGCTGACATCAAAAGCAATGAACTGCCTTGTGTTGTTCCTGTTATTTACAGCCTTTAATTCAAGGTGTTGCAGTAAGAAAGTGATACCATCAGCTCAAATAGAATTTTGCTTATTCCCTCCTTAGAAGTGTCATTGACCTGTGGGGAAACTATGGGATGCCCAGGCAGTTGCAATACAGCAGACGCAAAGGCCAGAGCAGTAAAACATCATATTAAATGTCAATGAATACATTTAGGCACTGGGATGTAGAAAAGGTACCTTGTTTTCCAGACTCAGATTGAAGAGAACAGGATGCAGCACACAGATCTATGGCAGAGACATAGATCAATGAAGGATGCTTTTAAAAAATGTGTACATCTGGAAATCTTTTAAATGTCTCTTGGAGGGCTGGAAGAGATAGTAATTAATTTTGCATTGACTGCTTGTAAAATATACACAATTAAGCTAGTTTCTTCAGCCCCCAGGTGATTAAGATTGAGGAACTGGAACAGGTATGAATACAGGGCCATTATCCTGTCAGCAGTGGCATGAGCAGAATCTGTGCAGGGTGTCCACGTCAAGACTGAGCTTGTGGGAGGAAATTACCAGTTACAGAACTGGAGCACGGTTCTCATTTTTACTGGGGATTATATTTTGCCTCCTAAGGGACGAGTCTGGGATTATGGATACGAGGCAGTTTTATTAATTGAACAACAGCAAAAATAGTCTTGCATTCTTACTTTGTGTAAAGTTTCAGTAAAAGGGCTTATTTTATTTATAATTTGATATAATATATGCTAAGTGCGATGGTAAAAATAACTAGCAGTCAAAGATTTTGTAATGATGATAGAACTTGACACAGTAGGTAAGAATAGCTCCAGCAGAAGAGAGAATAATAGAGAATAAGGTTTTCAAACTACTCATTGGTGCATGAGGGGTTTTTTTGGGATGGAAGGATGAATGGTTTATATGTTAGGCGGTGAACTAAGCCTTGGGATTTTAATGAGGTCCAGACTTTCTCAGGCAGAGGAAGAGCAAAAGTTCTACTTTTGGTGTTATTTCTGGATCACTATCAATAGTGCAACATCCTAGTTAAAGGCAAGACTAACTTCTAACAATGCTGCTGTTTTAGTAGTAAAAAAAGTCTGTAGTTTCACAATAGTGAATGACAACCAAATTTTGCTGGTCAAGGCCTTAAATGCTATTTTCTGCATTCTAACTCAACTTCTTTCTTAGATTCATGAATGTCATGCCAACTTCTTTCTTCAACTCTAACTTCTTGATTTTTTTCCAAGGAGCACACTTGAATAGGAACAGATGGCACCTGATACTGTCAAACGTGAGGGCTTTTCTATAAGTGATTTATAGCTGTGGTTCTTTCTGTATTTTGAGCATGTAGCTTTGCAATTTAGATATTATATAGATTAGGTGCTTTGCCTCAGGATCTGGTGCATGAACACTCTGCTCTAACCATTGTGCAAGTTTGTGCAAGGATACAGTTACTCTTTTGAAGTTAAAAACTTTTTTTGCTCTACAAAGCCTGTTTCAGCAGAATGGAACATCATATGTCATATAACACATAGGTGAATATTTGTCTTGGTTTATGCTGTTTTCACAGCTTTTGTAATCTTTTCACAGTTTAATTTTACCTTCACTGTCTAAAGTCATGCAGCTCAGTAACAATTGTGCCTGCACTAAATGGCTGAGTTAAAAGGCAGTATTAATGCTTGGGCAACTCACAGGGGTATATGCACATGTTCTTCTATTTGGATTGCATTAAATGAGTTTTCAGAACCATATGGCAACGTACCTTAACTGTTCTTTCTGAAAGACTCTAACTGTTGCAGCCTTCTGTTCTAATTAGTTACATCTTCTGAGCTTTACCAATTCACTGGAAAAACTCCACGCTTAATATTGCTTAAATTTTACCCAAATGCCTTTTGTTCTTGTGGGTGTACTTTAATACTGTGCATGTGAAATGCAGATAGCTTCTTAGTTACTTGCTTTACTTTTAATATCTCCCCAGACAATACATCACTATTTGGAAACAGTTACCATTGTTTCTTACAGTGAAGAGTATTTCTCCTAAATAGCTGGGATTTGATGAGTTGTGGAAGTCATACAAATATTCCTTCTTTGAAACAAGGAGGTTGCAGAGCTGCAGTGAAACATATTATGTATATTCATTTCACCCTCTTGGGGACAGGGAAAAGTGTAACGCGTGGGTTTCAAATGGGAGTGTGCTAGCCCATCATTTCAGGTGTTAGAATATTCTTCTGGAATACATTCTTTATAAAGAACTTAATCTTATGTAAAGGATTTGTCATTTATTTAACTGCTTTTTAAAACAGTCAAATAATTTTCACTACATGAGTAAGTTATAATAGAATTTGGCAAACACAGCAGCATGTTCTCGACCACTGAGCTGAACTGCTCTATGCACTGTTCATTAGCAACTGGGATAATATCGGTGAGGTTTGTACCATTCAGTCTGTTAAAGGTGAAACTGTGTCACACTGTGTGTAAATTTGAACTTGCATCTTAAATGGGAGTATGAAATTAATTGGTTTTGTTATCCAAAAGAGTTCAGAAAATGGAAGAAGCGCTAAAAGTTGGTTAGCATGAACATATGAAGACAGATAGCTCTTTTTTTAGAAATTTGTAGGCTCTTTGTGTGTAGAAAAGGGAAAATACCTTTTCGTCAGTAAAAACAAAACTCCATTCTCTTGTTCCCAAAGGCGCTGTGCAAGTAAGAATAATATAATCTGTAATATCAAATCAATCACATTTACATTTCAAAAGCATCCTTTGTAAAAATGCCCCAGAGGGCTGAATTCTGCTAATAAAAACACAAATAAAATAAAATATTTAACAAGCTATATCAAGCACAGATAGGTTGTGCATGTTTTGTTAGTCTGACCTTAAAAATGATCAGGAAATCAGATATTTTTAAAAAAAAGTTTTAAAAATCCAATATCTAAATGTAGAGGCCAAAGAATATAAACAGAGCATGGAATCCATAATATATGCTCATGATGAGAGGGGAAAGCCACTGGGGCTGAACAGAGATATTGGCCTGAACAAGAGAGAAAAAATGCTCATATGGGTCTGACACTCCAGAATACTGCATTGAAGATTTGATGTGTTGCCAAAAAAAAAAATTAAAATGGATCCTTCTTAATTGTTTCCTTGATATAAGACTAAATTGTACGATCAGACATTCAGAATTCAAACATTTTCTTAAATTTATTCCCACATTGTCACAACTGGGTTGTACTTTCAGTCAGGCTTTGAAAGGGAATGAATAAAGAGTGGAGATTTATGTTTAAAATGGCTTGCAAGGGCAGGTGGCCTTGGATGGCCTTTGATCCAAGGACGTTGTAAGCTGGCCTTTTATCATAATCACTTTCATGCTTTTATTTAGCATCAAAATAGTTCCTTTTAAAGGATTTAAAACAGGACAGACCACAGACTCCTATATAATGTTACTGTCTCTCCTTAACTTCATCAGAGCCTTTTGGGTTGCTCTTTGGATTACTTTATTTAAAGATGTTTTTTTTTAATGTTGGAGTGCAGTATTTTTTGCTGTGTTTTTTTGCTAATAGATATTGTTCTGAATTGGACTAAAGCTGTTGCTGACAGTGGGGGAGCAGAAGTTGCCCTTTGTCTGGGAATACCGTTATGAAACAGAGATGCTCTTTTACAGAACAGATGGTAGAGTGATAGCAGCTTCCACTTCAAACACGAGCAGGCACAGGCTGCATGTGGGCAGAAGGTTTCGTTGCAAATGATTATATGACGCTTTGGATATACAGGTGAGGGAAAGTAGATGGGATGCTGGAGCAGTCAGAGAGGACTGTATTTAAAGCATCAGATATTGTCGCAAAATCCCTGGCATTCAAGTTCAGAGTAAAAGCCAAAACATCCTGCTGGACTAAGTGTCAGCTATAAAGAAGTTTGATACTCTGTGAGTAAAGGAAATATCTCCTTTTACTTTAATTTCTGTTTCATTCAAGGCAAATCTGTGTGTTTGGGGTTTGTTTTGTTTTACTGATTGGGAGAGTTCTTGGGTTTTTTGCTTGGTTTTTTCCCCCCCTTTTTTATTATCAAACAGAATTGCATGAGATTGTTGGTTCTACCATAAATTTCTCCTCCTAATCAGAATAAACTGCAGCACTCCTGAGCTGGTTGATGAATTCTGTCAAAAAGGATTATCAGAAATATGAATTCTTCTGATTTGCTGTTGTGTCTCAGTTGTTGCTGTAAACAAAACCCTTACACGTTTGGTTCCCGGTAACAGGGAAATGTATTTATGTGAAAGTCTTTGGAGTCGCTTCTTGTGCCGGTCCATGGTTAGGCTTGGACTTGGTGGCCGTGTGGTGCCACTGCTGATGGAGTCTGAGCACTTCAGTTGTGACCTTTGCAGACATTCAAACACCCTTACATTGACTCATTTGTCCTGCAGACATATCGCTACCTGACCCTCTTAATGAATCTCTCTGTTCTGGAAGCAATGAGAACAGACACCAACAGACTACCTAAAGTGAATTTCTTAATGAGTAAAAAGTCATTTCACCAGTAATGGAATTCAGACAACGTGCTTGCCTCAGGATGGGACTCCTGTGTCATTGCACGTTTCCCTCTCTCCTTCCACACCACAGCTTTCCTGGCTGTTTTCCTCATAGCCTTTACAAAAGAGCACCTCCTTGCCATACTTCTGATGTATGTTGTTGTTGTCTAGTTCTTTTCATTTGTAGCAGGGCTTTCTCAAATCAGTGCTGTGAGAGATTCTGAGCTCTGGGAGGCCTGGGTACCTGGCTAGTCTCTGTGCATTAGTGTGGACCAGAAGTGCAGTGGGTGTAGATAACTTTGGAGTATACCCTGTCAAGAAGATTTTTGTGAAACTTACAAGGAAATCTGACTATTGAAAGTGGTGAATAGACAGGCAGGTTAGAGGCATCTGTGACTTCTTTTCTCAGAACAGCAAGCTAAAAATAACAAATGAGAGAGATGATGCTGGAAAAATACTGCAATGATGCTCACTACTTCTAGTGGCCCTTCAGCTGAATCTCATGTTAGTGCAGACTCAATCAGTCCCTATTTGTTTCATGCAAGTATTAAGTGCCTTCTGTACTAGTCAAGGCTTTAGTGGCAGACCTGTTTTTGCAACTGATGGTTTCATAACAAGGACAGATCTAGGTAGGGCTCACAAGCTTCCTGTGTTGAGCCAAACAGATCAGATGTGAATGTAATGGCATACAGGGTCACAACAACCCCATGCAATGCTATGGGCTTGGGGAGGAGTGACTGGGCAAGTCCCTGGTGTGAAAGGACCTGGGGATGTTGATTGTCAGTCAGCTGAACATGAGCCAGTGTGTGTCCAGATGGCCAAAAGGGCCAATGGCATCCTGGCCTGTGTCAGGAACAGTGTGACCAGCAGACTCAGAGCAGGGATTATTCCCCTGTACTCAGCACTGGTGAGGCCTCACCTCAAATCCTGTGTTCAGTTTTGGGTCCCTCACTGCAAGAAAGACATTGAGGGGCTGGAGTGGGTCCAGAGAAGGGATGAAGCTGGTGAAGGGCCTAGAGAGTGAGTCCTGTAAGGAGTGGCTGAGGGGGCTGGATGTTTTTAAAAATCATGTTTGTTGCATTAAGGAACATGATTTAATGGTGGACTTGATGGAGTCTGAAAAATCATTGGACCTGATCTTTTAAAGGTCTTTTCTAACTGAGACATTGATGTGATTCTATGAGCCAATTGGCAAATAATGATTGTTCTTCTCTCCAGGCATCCCTTCCTCCTCCCTACTGCAAGCATGTGTTTCCCTCTCTGTTTTTTGATGATATCCTAAATTCACATGTCAGCTTCTTTATTCCTCAAGCTAACTTTCAGCCTGGTTTGCATCTTTACCCTTTCTTTTATTTGCACGTATGCGCACACATTCACGATAGATGTGACCAGCGTATCTGTGCCCCCTCCTTCTGAAGACGATGTTTCATTTGTATCATGACTTTGCCCCCAGGAGTTCTCACCCTGTGCATTTGTGTCACTGCTGTCAGCTCAAACACAGACCATTAGTACCAGAGGGCTTTTTACCCTGGAGTGCTCTTTTGGTGTCCTACAACATCAGCCTGTAGTTTGTCTGTCCGTGTTTGGGTCTAAGGAATATGAGATGTTAAGGCCCATTAAGTTTTTGCATCAATTGGATTTTTTGCTGGAAGTGGTGTTGGGTATTTTAAGCAATATAAGGATGAGTATAAAATGAATGGCATTTCAAAGTTTTCTTTCACTTGAACTCTCATCTCAATTGAAATGCAGTGAAATTTGTAGCAAAACATTTCATCTAATTGTTAAATAGTTCAGACGCAGAGCTTGGTTTTAAATGAAATTTGCAGGATATGACAGCTCATAAGACAGTTGTAGTAGGGGTGAGGCATAGATTTCACTGGCAGTCTTCTGTGGGTTGTAAAAAATTCAGTGATTGGTTTTGAAACAATTAGAACCAATTGATCTGAAGTTATTGTCCACAAAAGACAGGGTTTTGTCTGAAATTAACGAGAAAATAAAGTGTCAGAGGATAGTGTTTTCTTCAATTTATCCTGTTTTATAGGAATATTATAGCCTTTCCCACTTCCCCTGCAATTTTGTCTAGTATGTATTTTCAAACCAGTGAAGTTTTGGAACAGCTTTTAAAACTACAGTGATGGAAAGTGCTTTTGTGAGGTTGGAAGGGATGCCCAACTGAGTCAACTAATTTCAGGGTGACATCTTCAGAGTCAGCCTGCTGTGCTCACTTCATGTTTGTTGATTAAATATTTCTATACCAGAAAAATACTCACTATCAATTAGCAAAGCATTTCAGTCATGAGAGTTTCTACAAGGAAGGTGAATTGGTCTTTGACTTCTGAAACAAATGAGGTTTGTTTGCTTCCTGGATTCTGTTTTTATTGGCCAAGTCAAGCCTTTTTGAGGGAGAGCTGTCTTGAAGTGTGCTCTGAAATATGTGCAGATTTTAGTAGTGTGTTTTACCCATAGGTTTCTTTCTTTTTGCTTGAACCACTTTGTTCATGTGTTTTAACTTGACGTTCGCATCTAAATACTTTGTAACTCTGGAGAAAATAGGATCAAGTGGATGGTGAAAAAAACAAGATATGTTGATTTGGCCCAAACCTTGTCCTTGTTTTACACTTCTTTTCTGTATACCACGGGCTTTTCTTGAGGGCAGGATACAGGAGAAAATCACTGGGACTATGTGCATCATTAACAAACATGAAAGAAATGGAAATGGAGAATCTGTATGTTTTAAGGCTATGGAAACATATCCTTACTTTTTCAATAAGGGATCCATTTGAGGTAACTTACTCTTATCTCAAGTAATGTGAAGTACGTGAAAGAGAAATGAAAGGATATTAATTTCAGTACTTATCTTTTATCTGCTAACAATATCCAAGGGTTTCTCTGAAGAATTGAAGTGTTAAGCGGTTCAGGAGCTTGCCTTGCTCTGTCTTTCCTAGGTAAATATAATTTGAGTATTTATGAAAGGGCTATTATCCTGTATGATGTATTTTTACCCTCCTCTTTCTGTTTACCAGTCAGTAGTGTTATTATAAAGCCAGACATTCTTGGCCTTGAAAAATATAAACTGTGCTTTAAATTTTTGTCATCTTGCTGATAAAAAACCAGGGGATATTTCTCAGCAAATTTATAACAGGATGCTGTTTGAATTAAGTGATTTTGGACTCTGGGCCAAATTAGGTTTCAATGAAGTGGGTACAGTTTTGGCAGAAGTGTACAGGTCCATGATGGTTATGGCACATGCAGTTAGTCTGAATATAGTGTAGATGGACTCCAGGCAGAAACTTAGGAACAGCTCCTCACTCCAGATCAGCATCCAGGTTCTAAGCAGTCACTGCTTTGGCCCAAATTCAGGCCACAGAATCTGAGAAACTGAGGACCCTGGATCCCCATGTGTCTTTCATTTGTGATTGTTTGAATTCTGCTAATAGTTGTAGTGCAGAGGCAACTTGCCAGTCTCAGTTTGGACAAGTACAGCAGAGTTTTGTGGGCAGGGCTACAGCATTTGTCTTGCTCTTGAACAGAGATCAGTCTCCTGTTTCTGTGGTGTGCAGGTGTACTTTAGGAAATTTATTATTTACCCTTTGAGTGCTCCAGTTTTTGAGATGCTGGGAAAAAAGAAAGCTGAGTCATATAGATTTAGCTTAAAAGCAGAATGTGTCTACAAGTACCTGATTCTGGCTGCTCTGGGAAGGGTGCATGAGGTGCTTTTTGTGATTAAATCCAGCATAAACTGTGGAGAATGCTGAAACAGGGCTTGTGGTAGCTGTAACTGGGCTGCAGGAGAGCATGTGGGAATTGGAATACATTGCTAATGTGGTAGCTTTTCTATGAGGCCGGATCATTCCCAAAGGCAGATTACGATAGTACATCTTAAGGCATCTAAATGATTTTGAAATCTCTAATCCCAGCCTGTTTGCCACAGTTTAGCGCTGTGTCAGGTTCAGCAGCACTCAGAGACAGCTAATAAGGGCTTTTATGCATAGTGGTGAACAGTTACTGAAATGTTAGTGGGACTTGTGTGTCAAGGTGTGCAGTCTAGTCCCATTTCTATTTAAATCACAAGATAGGAAGCTAAGTGATGGGGAGAAGGGTCTGGTTTGCAGGAACAGAGATGGCCTTCCTTATCAGCAGAGCAGATGAATCATCTTTGCTATGGGACTTACGGTGGTAATGTGATTAATGCCATTTAATCTAGAGAAATTTGTGCAGATGCATCTGTTTAAAGGAAAACAACCCTGCCCCACCATCAGTACATTTCTGAGTAATTTCTTTATTTTCAATTCATCCTCAGTTTGATGAATCTGAGACTATGATACTGGTCTAAGAACACAGAATTTGTGCACAGCAAGTTGGTATCTGCTTCACACAGCTGCAGTTTTTAGTAGGTCCACAGGATTTAAATACAGCAAATAATTCTGCATGGCTGCATGCCTTTAAATTTTATGTTGCACTGCCCCACATCATTGCATGCATTATATCCCTTTGATTTCTTAGCTTTCAGTAGTAAATTGATCAGGGTGCCAGTATGCCTAGCCCACAGTGCATGGCACACTATCTGCTCTCTCTTTAGTTTTCAGAAGCTTAAGCAGAAATTATTGCCGTGATATAGTCTGCACTGATGTTTGTATAGAGTACTGCTTTTGATTTTTAAGACTAAAGAACCAGAAGCTATGAGGGAGTTCTGTGACAAAGAAAACAAACATGAAAATTTCTGCAGTGGCAATAGAGAGGCTGTGTTCTGAAAGTAAGGAACAGAAGGTTGCTTCTTGCACCTTGGCAATAAGGATCTTTAAATGAGTGCTGAATCACTTTACAGATCCTTGTAACAGGTTATGCGAAGGACATGACACTTGATCCTCTTTGTGATTCACGAAATTTTAATTTACCAAAGGCAATTTACAACTTTGTTCACCTCTGGTGGAAAATACACAGAAAACACTACACAGGAGCTAATTCCCCACTGAGGAACAGACAGCTCCAGCAAGCAATATTCATCCCTGACATCCCACCTTCCTTCTAAATATAAGATTCTTCAACTGTGCTTTCTCTAACCTAAGTGCTGTGGCATTAAAGGAAACTCTAATGCTTATAGCTTGTCTTTCAGACAGCTGATGACAGCAAAAAAGGCCAAGTTTATTTAATGTGTCTCTTGACAAATAATAAATCACTTTGAGCTCTCACCCAGAAATCTTGTAAAGCTCCTTTTGCTGGTGCCTTTGAAAGCTGAATTCTCCATCCATAAGCAAGGTAGAGAAAATTTATGACTACAAGACCTCCCTTTTAATTTGAAAAACACCTGAACAATAATCTGAAGGGGCAGTGAGACAATATTCTCCTCCACCTTGTAGTCAGGGGCAGTGAGATCATTCGGTTTTCTATTCCTGTAAAAATAAACGTCCTATTGAAGTAGCAGACATCTCCTTTCAGATCAAACCCCTGCCCCAGCAGTGCTTTCTTGGTCTTCCCTCAGGTTCCTGCACCTGAAATGAATGAGTGATGCCAGTGGCAAATAACTGAGATCCCCTGGCATTCACTGAGGGCTGTTTACAGTGGGTGCTTACTAGTCCCAAGGATACATGGAATTCTAGTAGTACAGGGAGCTCTTCAAAGGATTAGGAGACCAGCTGGATGAAGCTCATCAATAACACTATTTCCACCTTAGCCCAAATAAAGCACACAACGGCTCTCATTTTCCCTCTGAAATGTCTCGCAGCAAGCCTGCATGGTGTACACACACAGCTGAGTCCCTGGGGAGGAGCTGAGACACGAGGAGCTGCAGGTAACACTGATTGTGCCTGTTAATGTGCATCAAGAGAGGATTTACTGTAGTGAGCATGCTGGGACAACCTGCAAGGAGCAGAGGGGAGGCAGGGCTTGTGTGTCACCTTCTCTCTGTACTAACTGGAGGGAACCTAATGGCTTATGGAGAATGCTGTGAGAAGTAATGAACTTTGAAAGCAGTGTCCTTGCTCTTAAACTAGAAGGTTTGGTTCTAGGGCATGTTGTAGTAGCTGAGAAGCAGAGCTTATGGCTATATAAATACGTAGAGTAGTGGCTGCTCATGGACAAAAAGAACTGATTTAAACCTGGTTCCTTCTGCATGGCAATATCTAACAATAAACTAACTCCACAGCATGCTGAGTTCTGGTAACCTTAAACAAAAGCTAAGCATATACCTTTTGAGAGAACAGACAGAAAGAGAAGGAGGTCTTGACAGGAGAAAAATAAGTGAAAGAACAAAAATAAGACACAAGAGAATAGAAGCAGAAAGCATGAAACAAAGGCAAAACCAAATCCACTAATAAGAGAATTGTCAGACAGGAAAAAGAAATAGAGAACAAACAGAGAGCAAGACAGAAGTAATGAGACAGGGGGGAAATCGGATTCAAAATGAAATCTGGTAATAAAAGAACTGTCAGACATAAAACAAGCCAATATATGACAAAGGAAGAAAGAACTAAGGAGACAAAGCAAGGCAATCTTTGAAGAATTAAGCTAACCAGATGTGGCCTCCAAAGGTAATTTTTAGAAAAGTTGATGTTACTCCTGATTTCTAATGAAAGCAGACTCTAGGAAACATTTATTTTATGCTCTAAGGAAAAAGGTATTTGGCTTTTTTAAAAAATAAGAAATGCAAGAGAAAAAGAGAGTTTTGTATCACTTTTACAGAACTGTTTTGTAGGTAAGGCTGTGCTGAAAAACAATATGAAACAAACTGTAATGGATCTTGTGGTTTGTGTGTTGAATCCGGCAGGTTCCTTGACCTAGCTGCATTGCCATAGTTTCCCTCATTTCAAAGTACAGGCTGTAATATAAACACACAAATCCCTAAAACTGGAATGGAACAAAATTCAATATGTTCATAAATGTTTTGGTTGTGGGAAGCATTTCCACCTTGCCAGACCAAATCTAAGCTATTCTTTGAAGACAAAGATGAAAAGAAATCCGTGGAGAATGTGGGCTGTTTTTCTCAGGCAGAATGGACTCATTGACTTCAAGGGATCTCGGATCGAAAGAAAGACCCCACTGATTTAATAGCCTAGCTAAAGAAACACAGAAGTCCACTTAAAATGCTTGTAATGTTGGAATTCATAGAACTTCTGGTGTCCAGAGGAGTATATACAATAAAAAGTTAAATACACATCTTGGCAGTGCATGTCCCGGGTATGTGCTGCCTTCTTCACAAGCACTCCCTGCTTACCAGCAGCAGTGGCTGCCTGTGGGAACAGCAGCTTTGTGCCCTCTGGAAGCTCATCATGTCCTTTCCTTACTGGATTTTGGATCAGATCCTAAAATGGGTTGGGCTGAGATGTTATCAGCATGCATTCTTGAATATTGCCATTCTTTCTTTCCTTCCGCTTAGGAGATCCAAAGATGATTTCAGAAAGATACTTGTACCTTGTGGTTGCTTTCTTTAACTTGTACAAAATACAAAGCTTTTTCTTCACATTTAGGGCAAACAGGGAATTCTGGTCTGTGCTGATTTATCAGGTAGTACTTACCAGGAGTTTAGCCAAACAGTCCCTTGCTTGATGTGCAGTATTCCACCTGAAAACTGCTTATTTTATCTCGTTTCTTTTTCTCAGTTAGATGGCTAAAACTTCTCAAGTAGAAGTAAAAAACTAGTAATTAATAAAGAATATACATATTTCCTCATATACCAGAATGCAGATATTTGTGGAAAGTGTTGCTATTTGTCAGATACTGGGATAGAAATACCAGAAATAGCAACTGAATCACTAATACAGGCAAACTAAGCAAAAACTCATGGACTGAATGCGAGGTCAGAACTGCTGTAGAAATAAGTAAACCCATGCCTTCTTGTGAACTTCAGTGACCCTTGGAGGGAGCTCTTTAGAGTTCTAGTGATGTTAAAAATAATAATTCATCCTATCTACTTTTAGGTATGAGGATAACCTAGAAGAAGGTACCAGCTCTGTGGACACAACTTTTGGGTTTTCGCTTGGTTTGTTTTGGTTTTTTTTTCCCCTTCTTTTCCATATAATTTTGTTTTAGAAGAAACTAATGCATTTTCTGTGTCTGTGGAAACGGAACACTTACACTGGGATATAGCTGAAGCAGTATTTCTAGCCACATTATATGTAGCAATGTGAAAGTTAGTGGGAAGGTGACATTTGGAGAACTCTTCTGAGAGCACTCAGGGTGACAGTAGGGAATGAATAATAGAAGTGGTGCTTGCAGAGTTTTCTCTTGTGAGATTTGCCATGTCCTAGGTTATCATGTTTGATGCACTCAAAGTAGTAGGTTACCTCAAGGCACCTTACGATTGGCCAAATTGTAAATTAATCTGCTTGGGGTTTGGGGGAAAGGGGTGGGAGTAGTTGTGGTGGGGTGTTTATATTTAGTCAGTTGGAGAAAAAATTTAGAAACATTGGTCCGAATATGATTCTTATAGGTAAATGTTTGGGTTTGAAGATATTTCCTTGGTCCTGCTTGCAGTTTACAAGATGGTCCTTTTCTGCACTATAGCCTTCAAGTGGAAGATTGTTTCACAGAACTCTTGTAAAAGCTTGAATATAGGAAATTGGGTCTCCGCACAGAAGTTCTGGATCTCAGACAATTTCTCAGATGAAATTCATATCGTATTTGGAGATGAAGTTAATAATTTATATAACTGTATTAGAATTAAGCTACTTAGGGTTTCATGTGCTTATAAGGAAACTGCATGCAGAATGATGCCTTAAGGATTAAACTCTTGACGGTGGCAATAAATAATGCAGAAAATTCAAATATTGAATGCAAAAGAGACTTCAATCAGGCAGAGCCTTGCTGACATTTCTTTTCACACTACTCTGTTAATATTTTTTCTACTGTTGTTCCTGAAACTACTGGCCTCCTCTTGAGAATTTTATCTTGAGCCATATGTATGCTTTGGTGAGGTTTAAAAATGAATACTTGACTTGAAGGCAAATTGAAAATGCAGGAGGGTGGAACCCAACAGGGTCAGGTCCCAAGTGAATCTCTGTGCATTTCACTGAAAAATTTCTACCCTGAGTTATCATGTAAATCATAATAAAATAGTGCAAGTCTTGTGGGATTTGAAATCAATAGCCAAGAGTAGAGCTACAGTCTACTGTTGCATTTCTTTTTAATTGTTTCAGGGAGGGAACTCCTTTATTAGATTTTTTTATCCATTGAATGACACAGCTGCTTTAATACACAGCCCAGTAGGGAAGTCGTATAAAAGCATTAAGAGGAACATGCAAAGACAAGAGTTCAAAAGCTGAAACGTAAAGCAGTGGCAGAGTTGGTGAGCTGTGAAACCCTTAACTCTGTATTCTTTGGGTTTCCTTTAACCATCTATCTGTCTACCTCATCCATCACATACCTACATCCATCTACCTGTCAGCCATTATTGTTAGCAACAAGAACTGGGCTCAGAGTCTTGAGTGTCTGTGTAGAAATATGAAATAGGATTCTTTGTTTTCCTGATGAGTAACCTGGGAAAAGCTTGGGCTTACTCAATGGGTGATGTTTCCCCATTCACACATAGAGACTTTAGTAGCGCAGTTTCTGACTTTTAATGAGTATATGTCTTCAGAACCTCTTTAGTCTGTACCTGTAGGAGGAACACTGTTCGCTAGGATTTAGAAAACGCTGTAAAAAAGTGGATCAATGCATCAGGAGATGGCAGCCATGGGAATGTAGAAGCCAGACATCCCTTCGCTGGCATCCCAGCCTTGTCAGCGCCCTCCCCAGGGGATGTAAGGTCTTTTTTCTTCCACTGTGTGGGCAGGCATCAGGGGAAGCCTTGTGCTTCTGTGCAGGACTTAGAGGCAAGCTGCAAGTGTATCAGAGCATTTTGTTTGAGATGGGAAATGCATGAACAGGTAGTCAATTATAAGGCTAGAGCTGTCTGCAGCTGCCATGCAAGATTCCAGCTGGTGAGTGCTATGGCTGCAGAAGGACTAATGGCTTTAATTTGGTGAGGGAAGGATTTCTGTTCTCTCTGAAGAATGACAATGGCAGAAAAGCCAAGGGACAAATTCTAGGCACTTCACAGCAAAATGCTATTTTACTCTATTTATTTTATAGAATTAAAAACCAGAGTATTCTTTTTCAGTGGTTAGAAGCTGAGGAGACTGGGTATTGTTAGAGTTTAAAAACATATGTTTTGTGCAAGAATGCTACAGTAACAAGTAAAAATGAGACAATTCTGAAGCAGTGCTATGAGAAAAGTATCTGAAATAAAACTGCAGGAAGGCAGAAAGGAAATGAAATGCCATGTTTCTGTGAAAGATGGACTATTCCCACTCTTGGGGATAGAATTTTTGAGGTTTCTAAAATTATAGTCTGACAATTCCTTATAGAAAGAAGACAATTTTTAAATTTTATTCATAAGATTGAAAGTGAGATTTGCATGGGAAATAGCTAGAAGGATCTTCATCTTTAATGTGAATTGGAGGATTCTTTGCAGGAGTTAGTTATAGCAGAAACTATTTTAAACAGGTCAGTGTAGAAGCAAATTCCCAGGCTGTGTTACTGGGAAAGATGCGTAGCTAGCATTTTATCAGCTACAATCAAAAGTAGCAAGGGGTAAAAAGATGTCTTGAAGTTTAGTTGAAGCTCTGTATTGGAGTTGAATTATTGTTTGTTTTTCAAGAACCAAAATATAATCTAGACTTGGAACAAGGATGCTGCTATTCCATCCAGTGCAGGTGGGCTTACTGAATGACAGCACTCAAAGAGCAGAACAGCCTTTTAAACAAATAATTGTGGTGATGATGAGACCACTTTGAGAGCCTTAGAGCTGTTGTAAACCGGTGGAAATCGTGCCATGGAGTTCAAGCAGTACAGGCTGCTGTAAAATTGCTGTACACAGAGCATGGGCCAATCAATGGAGCTGCGGCATTTCTTCCCAAGAGAAAGAACTCTCCAAAGGCATTCCACTGAGAATGGATTGAAGTGCCAGTAACATGAAAGGTGGGGGAGCTGGAATCAAAGCAGGCTTTTCAGACAGAGTGCAGACACAATGGCAGAGGAAGGTTTGCAGCTGGTTGTGTGCACATTCCAAGAATGCTGACAGTGGGAATGCTTTTAAGGTTCTGTGTGCAGCAGGAGCATGTGGGAAATCTGAAGAGGCAATGGAGGCTAAACCTTCAGTATAAGCACTGTCAGGCAGACTCCAGTGCCTCCAAGTTCTGTGATATTCAGAAAACCGTAAGATTAATGGGAGCAAGGTTACTACAGCATTTGAGTTATAAGGACCAAGTTATTTTCTTATTTACCTCCCAAGTAATGAACCTGGACTAGCTATGTAAGTTAGTCTAGTGTTCCATCTCTGCAGTAAGTGCCTGAGTCCAGGGAGATGTGAGAACCCAGGTGTGCTGATTCTTGTGTCATTGGCTACATAGTCATTTCACCTGTTGACAGAAGAGTCGCTGGAAATGGAAATTTGTTGTGATATAACTTTGTCTTATGTTGGATATTATGGATGAAAAAGGAAGAGCTGCTTATTAGAGAAATAGGAATAAACTCTTTTTAAAGTAGAAGGCTTATTTATTCAGTTTGCAGGAGGCTGTCTGAGATCCAGTGTGATGCACATTTTGACAGCCCATTATTTGTCAGTGTTTCCAGTTAGATATTATGGAACACTCCCATATGTCCTTACAGTCCATGGAGCACCTGCAGACTGAGGATCTGCTCTGTGCTTGTCCATCCTGTGGTCAGTGAAAAAAACTCCTTAAAACATCGAGGGATAACTGCAGTTGAGTAGCTTGGATCATAGAAATGCTGTATTTCCCCCTCAATCTATCTAATCCTTGAGCATGTTAAATGTGGTTGGCTTATGTGTAGATTTAGATGCCTCACCCCAGGAATCAACTCTAAATTGAATTAAGTCAGTTATTCTAGTTAGGCTCCGAGTAGCAGGACACAAGGACACTGCATGACCCAGCTAGTACAGTATAATGTGAAGATAGTACAAGGTGATTGCTTGACCACACCCTCAGTGCTAGAGGATTCCGAGCATCTCAGTTCAGTCAGTTGTAGTTCAGTATTATTTATGCCTGTTTTTCCCCCTTTTGCTTTTCCATATTTTCACTTCCTTGTCACTGTCAAAGTTAACCTACATGTGCACTCAGAATCACTGGGGCAGAAATATTCAACATGCTGATTGTAGAACACATTCCAGCATCACAGCAGAGACATGGATGCCAGGATAATCGAAATTTGAGAGGTGCAAGTACAGAATTCCTTCTCTACTTAAACAACAACAAAAAAAATCTCCTTTAGTGATTTTTGTTGGAAATTATTGACTGCTATGTAGGCTGAAAGCTTGATTCAGTGTTCTTTGCTGAGAAAATTACAGCAAGTTATCTCACCATCTGTGATACTCATGTGGATTCTTCAGAGGAATGGCACAGTTGTTATCAATCAAACTGTTTTATCAAACAGACCTCTGCACTCTGCACTATCAGAAGAGTGTGTTCACAGGACAAAATAGAGAAAAATTATATAATCTATTACTCTCCTCTGTTTCTTTTTAAGATGCTTGGCTACTTGATTTACTGCTGTCCGGGAAGGCAGGTTTGCTGAATTCATGTGTGTAAAACATTTGAGATGCACATTCTGCACAATTCTGCACATTCTGCCCTCGGAAAATGCTTTCACTCCACAATGCCCTCCAGCAGTTGTACAAATCAGAAATGTAAGTCTGTAGGTTGTAATCCTTTAAGATAGCTTTCTCAATCTTTTGGGCTGAGGTATAATCAGGCAGCCGTTCTGGAACATGCCAAACCAATCAGGAGCCGATATTTTTCCTACACATTAAATGGGGTTTTTCAAGTTTCTATCATTACAGTCTTACACCAAAATGTTAACTGAACAATATCAAATTCTTGCATACCTGCATCTCTTTTCCTTTCTTAAAGTTTGGTTTAGTAATAGAAATGTTTCTCAAGCCAGCTAGCCAATGTCTAGGAATACAGAACAGTTGTCTCTAGTGAATTTTCTCTGTTTTTCTTTCATTAATTAAATATTCTACATTGTAGCATCCTCATTTCTCACTTGTTTAAACTGGATCAACTTCCATTCTCAGAACATTTCATTGCACCAATTCTAATCATACTGATGCCTTGAGCGTGTATTTAATCACATCCCTGGGAATAGAAGCCGTGTAGTTCTATCCACATGCATTGTACATCCCCAAATTTCAGAACTTTGTTGTTGTGGTTGTTTTGTTTTGTGGGGTTTGTTCTGTTATTTTTCACCTCCACCCCATCCCTGACCTTTTGTATAAGGCTCCCATGTACCTGAACCTCATGCAGTGTATTTTGCTCTTCATGTCTAGCGAGATGCCAACATTGCAAGGTTGTCTGACACATTATCTACTCACTTATTTTTGTCTGCTTTGTATTAGTTATTTGTTACTTTTACCATTGATATAAAATTAACACAGCCCAGTTAAGATCTGTGACTTATTGTAGCTGTAGTATATGCATCTTTCAGCCTCTCAGTTCATGGGATTTAAAACCTCAATTTTTTCTTAATCTTGAACTGAATTCTTTTGAGTGATGAAAAATAATTATAGTTCAACTGGTGTAAATACATCACAGTAGCTGGAGTGTGTGAGAGAAAATCAGGCTCTGTCAGTGCAGTGTGGTTGTGGAACTACTGTCATATGTGTTTTAACAAATACTTGCATTTTCCAGTTTGGTTGTGGTAAAGTGTCTTCTGAAGTGAATTTGAGGTAAATGTGTATAATGGCACTCAGGGTTCTTCTGACTTTAGCTGGTCATGTCTGATGAGCTGCTGAAAGAATTTTAGAATTTCTTTACAATATTGCTGACATTTGAATTAGCAAGTTTTTCTCCATGTGTGGTGATCTCGTGCCCTTTACCCTCTTTATACTCTCCTGCTCCCCTGCTCTCTCTTTCTGTACTCTGGACATGCAAGATGGCAAACGATCTGTCAGGTCTGGAGCTATGTGCATGTGCTGGCCAGACAGTGAAATGTCAAGTAGAATGTTGAATAGTTGAGTTGTGCCTATCTGACCTCAAGTGTGGGTGCTGCTGTTTTTTTCTCTTGGGAATTTAATTAAGTCTGAGATATAAACCAGCCTAGCACTCTTTATCATTTTGTCAAAATGTAAAGTGCTTATTAACTAGGCACTATGGGTATTAACTATTAACTCTGGGTAGAAAGAGGGTATAGCAGACAGATAATTGCATTCAAATCATAACAAGAAAACCATTCTGTCCACAACCAATAACAAGCCCCCCCCACCCCAAACCTCCAATATTAGCACGTTTTCAGTATTGAGTTCTTACATTAAAGGTGTTTACTGGCTGTAGTTCTTACTTTTCATCTAACAGTGAACTACGTAATGCTTATATGCTTCCAACAAATGGAATTAAAATTGTGTAACATGCCCTCTTTTTGGCAATAGTTCAGGAAAAATTCTTTTTGCCTTGGAAGGATTAAATTTTCTCTTAGTTGCTTTAAAATGTTCTGCTGGCCATGCTGCTCAATATAGTTACAACTGTGAATCCCCACATGGTCCTGGATTTGTTGCAGAATTTACTAAAGCAAGCAGGATCCAGAATTAGAGTATTTCAGCCTACTTTATTAAATAAGTCCCTAAGGGTCTTTGCAGTTACATTGTACTTAAGTGCTACAAAAAAAAAATTATTTGACACTCTGAGTTGGATCCTGTCTTACTGTTCCTATGAAATGAAGACTGTCAAGAAATGCCTGGGAAGAACAGGTGACAGATGTAGAATGTTCTTTGTTATCCTCAAGTGTGAAGGTAAATAAGAAAAATCCATACTTTAAAAGCTGTTCAGTCTGTCCTTACTCATCATGTATTTTAAAATTGAGCTGTGTAAGCCCACAAGGAAATAACTGGAAGAACAGTCACAACTGAAGTTTATACAGCCATGCTTATGTGCATGTTTGTCTGTCTGTCCGTCCAAATAACTTCGGCATTTCCTGGTTCTCTCTGAGCTACTCACACTCCTCTAAGTTTTTTGAGAAAGAATCTTTTTCTCACAAAACATCCAGTGGAAGTTGAAGATCCAAAGCAAGCTCCCAGGTTGAGGTAAGGCAGGCAAAACTGAGCTGTAATATACACTCTACATACTCTGTCTGGCAGCAGCTGCCTGTTAATCAATGCATATATAATTTGTTATTAACTGCAGTGTATGTGGTCTCTGACTTGGGGAGAGTGTCTTAGAGGACATATTTTCATTATTTCCATTATTCATGGAACATCTTGTAGTGCTAAATGATATACAAGCAGTGGGAAGATGGAAAACTCATCTCTGTTTGATCATAAACCGCAGAAACCTCCAGGGACTAATGAGTATATTGCTGCTTTGTGCTCTCACCGAGGCCCAATGACAAACAGAATGTCCACAGCCAGATGCAGATGAGAAATCATCCATCTGTACTCTAACTATCTTTGATCTGACTTTACAATTAGGGAATTGCAAAGGGTGAGCAGTGTATGTGGGCACTCATGTACACATGCATACAAGGGTATCTCAGCTCTGGTACTTGTTTCTTTAATTTACAATCCACAGGAAACTGCAAGGATGTCTTACTTCCATTAGTAACATTATCATTGCCATTATATTCTGGACAAATGCACTGTTTGTAGTGATATGAAATATTTCTCCTGAGACTCTCCTGTTTAAATATCCTCCTTTTGTTTGAAATAAAAGACACTTTTAAGTTTCATTTTTCCTTCTGCCTCCTTCAGATGTTAAAGAATAAGGTATCATATTAATTCTGCTTGTAGGAATTCATTCCACTCTCATAGGACCATAAATGCATTGTAAACTGCATGTGTTGGGGGGCGGGCGGTATCCTCCTTTGTTCTCTTTGTCACTGTGTACCAAACGGTTCTGCTCCCAGAGAATGGGACGTTATGCCTACAATATTTTTATCACACTATCTATAAAAGACAAGCCGTGAAAAGAGTGCACCAGGAAGATACAAGATCAGAATAAGGACCAGTTGTTTTACAGCAGCAGTGTGCTGCTATCCTACAGACCTTTTAGGTCTGTTTTCCAGCTCTCCTACCACTTATGCTTCTGTTGAAAAATGACCTAGGGAACAAACCCATATGGTCAGCTCTGGATGATCAAAGCAGGAGAAAAATCAAAGAAAAAGCAATGAGGACATGAATTTAAAAGAAAAGGCTGGAAAGAGGGAGGTATGGATAATGAGTTTCTTAACCTCATCTGCAAGCCCCAGTTTCAAATTTCTTTAAACTGAGCTGTAGAAGTGGGCTATCAGCAATATGTGACTTTTACTGGAACAATCTCTGGTGAGCTCAGATGTCTCTCAGAAGTTAGGAGAAATTTTCTGGTTCTTTTGACCAATTTGGGATCAGATTTCTGTAGTGGCTGCTTGCTGCACATGCAGATTGCTACACACAAGCATGGTCCTGGAGTCTCTGTGTGCTGCCAGTGGGGTCTGGACAGAGACTGATCTTGTCCCCCTGCAGGTAGTGCTCTTCAACAGCTTCACGAATTAATGACTTGGACACAGGACTAGAAGGGATGATACAAAGGCATGATACAAAGGCATGATACAAAATGGGGAGGAGCTGTTGACTCTCTCGAAGGCAGGGAGGCCCTGCAGAGAGACCATTACAAATTAGAGGGCTGGGCAATCACTGACCATACGAGGTTCAACAAGAGAAAGTGCTGGAATCTGCACCTGGGACAGAGCAACTCTGGATGTACGGACAGACTGGGGAATGAGAGGCTGGAGAGCAGTGCCATGGAAAAGGACCTGGGGGTCCTGGTCGGTGACAAGTTGAAAATGAGCCATCAGTGCCCTGGCAGCCAGGAGGGCCAGGTGTGGCCTGGGGACATCAGGCACAGCATGGCCAGCCGGGCAAGGGAGGAGATTGTCCCACTCCGCTCTCCAGTGGGGCAGCCTCACCTCAAGTGCTGGGGGCAGTTTTGGGTGCCACAGTATAAGAAAGACATTAAACTGTTAGAGAGTGTCCAAAGAAAGGCACAAGGATGTTGAAGGGCCTTGAGGGAGCTGTGTTAGGGACAGCAGTGGTCACTTTGTTCAGCCTGGGGGAGAGGAGAGCTAGGGCTGATCTCACTGCAGTTACAGCTTCCTCATGAGGGGAAGAGGCCGGACAGACACTGACCTCTGCTCTGTGGTGACAGTGACAGGACCTGAGGGAATGGCCAGAAGCTGTGCCAAGGGAGATTTAGTTTGGATGTCAGAAAAAGGTTCTTCACCCAGAGGGTCATTGGGCACTGGAACAGCTCCCCAGGGCAGTGGTCACAGCACCGAGCCTGACAGAGCTCAGGAAATATTTGGACAACAGGCTTGGGCACATGGTGTGACTCTTGGAGATGGTCTTGTGCAGGGCCAGGAGTTGGACTTAATGATCTTTCTGGGTCCCTTCAACCTCGACATACTCTTTAATTCTGTGATTTCTTCTCAAAAAGAAACTGCAACAAATAAGTCATTTTCAGACGCTTTTGTCTCTTTATGTTGCTTGCTCTCCATTCATCTCTTGATGCCTCATGCTTAATAGCCTTGCTAATAAAAAAGGAAAATCGATTTCACTTCACTAGATTTCCCAGAGAGATAGCAGAAAGTGTTATTGGTGGAATTTATTCTTGATACTTTGTTGTAAAGAACTCCAGGCCTTACTGAGTGCCACACCAAATACTTCTTACAGGGAATCATGAGCCATGCTGTGAGGTCCTTCTTCCTGTTACCCTCTGGTGCAAAGATTTCATTTGAATTCAGCACATTTAGCATCTTCTGAATAGTTCATCAGAAACATGCAGTATTTCCCTGAGAAAAAGTATTCTTGCTTTGTGCTGTAAAATGTCATAAAATGATAGCTAAGGCAGTGGTGTTTAGCATGTTGTGTTACTCAATGTGCACTGCACAGGAGTTTAACTGGGAATTCAAGGGATGGGAAGAAGGTTCTTTTCCTTTGTTCCAGCCTTTCCTTGTTCAGTCACAGTATTTATGAATGTACATCTAGTCGTTTTGATCTTTCCCGAAGCCCTGAGAAGCATGGTTTTAGGTTTTTCTGTTCAGTGATCTGCTTTTGTTCTGCGTGGTGTTGGTGTTAAAAGCTTAGATGTTATAAAACAACACATACAGCAGAACAGCACTTCCCATCTCCCCTGTTTGCTGGGTGTTCTGGGAGTCCCCTGTGCATGGGAAACTCTTCTGTCCTGTCTTCAATTTTTGAAACAGAACATTTTAGTTGTCTCTCAGTGTATTCTAAATAGGTTTTACAGGTAAGAGATCCATCCGTCAACATGGAAAACGTTTTACAATTTATTAGACAGCTCAGTGTGACATAGTTTATCGGAAAACACAGGGACTAATTTCTGTTGAAAATTTACATGTGAATACAAGATTCTAATCTAGATTACTTCCCACTAATTGTTTGGTGGATGCTATTCTGCCATAAAGACCTTATAATTACATTTTTAAATGTAGGACCTGGGAATCAGATACATGTTTAGAAAAGATCTGATCCAAAATCTGTAGCAATTGATTTGTCATGAGGGAGGAGTGAGGAAAAAGAGCAGATCTATGCCTAAGTTTTGTATTCGTCTTCCTTACTGTATGTATTTACTGCTAGCTACTGCATAGGGTTAAATATTTGCCCAAGGCCGTACGGTTTTCCAGCAGAATAGGTGACAAATTAAATGGCTTGTAAGATATGTTCTTTAAATGAGGCTCCATTATTTGAGTGGCACAGTCCTTCTCACCTTGAACTTTTAGAATTCAGAAATTTTCACTTATATCCACTTCTAGCTTGTGGTCATGTTAAGCAATAATGTAGCTTATATATAACAGCAGCGGTCTACTTCGATCTTTTTGTCTTCTCTTCCTTCTTGCAGCCCTCCAGGGGTTGGAGTTTCCATAAGATGATCTATTCCTAGTTAGAATTTAAGTTTAGTGACTGGAAGTTCAAGGTTCGCATCTGCTCAGAATAATATTCCTGGACTATTGCCTATTAATTATTCTCTTACAAAAGCTTTGCAAGCAAGTATCACAGGTCAGGATGATTTAAACTTCCTTGAAATTAATCTAATTAATAGATAATTTTACCATTGTACTTTCAAAAAGATGATGAAGTTCAACAATAATGGACTCTACTATGGATTTTTTAATCTATTAATATCATTATAGATCAAATTTGGTGATCAAATTAAATCATAGATGGGTATTAAAAACCTTTGATGAAATAGTAGTTTTTTAAAATCTCATTCCAGTACTGTTGTAATGTGCTGCTTAGGAGGAATGAATTAAATGAATCAAACCGAACTTATTCATTATTAGACATAAAAAAAAAAGAAAAAAAAAAATCAAATTTTGCTTTCTTAGTGGTGGCACTACCTTTCCTGGTTTGATTCTTAGATAGAGTAACTGACAAATTTTCAACTGCTTTACATTTTGAATTTTGCCTTAGTGGACTGTTATTGTATCATTTCTTTCTCTCCAATGCCATTTTTAATGGGCTTTTAGTTCAGCTTATTGAGCAAATCATTTACCCCTATATAATAGAATAACAACATTTTCCCCTTGTCAACAGTGTTGCCTGCTGTGGTCTGCTTTTGCTGCAGGTAGCAAAGAGGGTCTTTTAAGGTCTTCATTTTTTTTCATGGTGCAGACTTGATTCTCTAACTTAGCTTGTGTACCATGACTGGGTTTGGGGGGGTTTTTGCCTTGCAGTTGATTTGTCAAAACCTCTCTGATTTTCCTTCCTCCTCGATCTCTGTGCAGTAAAATAGTTCAGCAATTTATCCATAATTTTCTATGTATTAATATCACATAGGCAATCTATTCTGTGTTCAGGGAACTTCAACCAGTGCAGAGCTTTGCTATAAGTTTTGATATTCTTTGGATCACCAAAGGGAAAGCCTTTGGGTTACGAGAGAAGCTGCATTGCTTCTCCATTTCTGTAAGCGTCCAATAACAACAAGAAAAGACAGCAGTGAAAGATGAGCAGTAAATATCTTGCTGTACTTACTGTTATTTTATCACCCCCAGTTCTATAATATCACAAAATCTCTTTCTTTCACTTTAAAGGGTTGTGTCAGCTGCTGTCTCATTGAGGTGACAGTACAAGGCTTTTAGGAGATGACAGCTTTAGTGTAGAAAGGCAGAAGGGTGAAAGAAAATGTTTGTAACCTTAGTAGCTTATTTCATCCTCTAATGCTTTGTACATTTGTACTCTTCACTGGACAACACATGACATGGTTGGTACAATCTTGGTCAAAATTTGAGAGGCTAAGTGATTTGGTGTCAAAATTTTTCTTACCTCTGTTTAAAACCATAGTGAATATTCCTATATAAAGTGACCTGGCTGTGGCAGGTTTTGTCTCATGGTACATCCTGGGCACAGTGTGTTTCCTTGAGACATTTCCAAAGTATTTGAGTTAAGGCTGACCATTGCAAACTGTTTTTAAAATAGTATCTAAAGGCTTAAAAATAGATTGAGATGCTGTTTTCAAGATCCATTTCTGTAACTTCCCTGTCAGAAAGTTGAGAGAGCTTTCCAAAAATCTGACCCTAAGCCCAACAGTTCCTATTCTAGCTGCTGCAGCCTCTTCTGTCCTGCCTGGCATGAAGAGACCGTTTCTGAACGTTGTTTTGTAAAAGGTTTAATTTCTTTCCTACAGCTGATACTAAAGCTAAAGTCATAGAAGACTTTATGAATGGTCTACATTGGGAAAAAAAAAAAAAAGGCAAGAAAGTCAATTAGACAAGCCCTAGAAAAACAAGATCAAGCAATCATGGTGTTTGACATACTGACAGCTCATTAGCTAGAAGCAAACAACTTAGGACTGATTATGGGCATGCTGATCACTCACAAAATTATCAGGAATCTAAATAAAATTGAACCATGAAATACCTTCAGTCAGGGAAGTTTTGTAGCTGAACACGCAGGATGAAGTCCCTTTTGAAAGACTGAATTTACTATCGACAGATCAGGAGGACGACCTGAAAGCAGAAGAGCAGAGGCTGAGGAGCTGATATATATGGAGAATGTGGGACCTACTTTCTGGAAGAACGAAGAATTTGGTTTAATTATCTTGCTAAATCCAGTTGAGAGAAGATATATCAAAGGTCTCTTTCTGAGAATGGACAGGACCAATTAGATACGTTAAATGCAGTCTGTTATTTAGAAAACTGCTTCTAATCTAGAGACAGTTCATTTAAATTAGTACTTTCTAGGTAAATACTTTGAAAAATGTGGTCTCCTCAGTAACCTCCCCAAAGTATCTTCTTTCACTATAATGTTATAAACTTCCAACTGTGCTTCTTGTCATAGAGGGCACTTTGCACAGACTAAGTGGAGGTGTACTTTCTTTTTCTTAATACAATTCCAATCAGAACATCTAGATCTCAGTACCAAAGTCTTAAAACTATTAACAGGGCAGAAATACAGCAGCACATGGCCATTACAGCAGCCAGAGGAGCAGTGTCATTACAGAGAAACAAAAGCCAAACAGGTACAGGAGGAAGGGTGCATACACTTGCTGCTCTGCAGAGGACTTTTTTTGAGAAAGAGAAAAGCTATTTAGTAGGAAAAAAAGAGGAATTATTAAGAGGTGAAAGAACATGTTCTCAGAGGGAATTTAGCATGGAATTAGTCAACTAGAGAGAAGACTTTGTATAAATGAAGAATAGCTAAGTACAAGGTTCTTAAAAACAGTTATGAAAGGAGAAACTGACAGGGAGGTTTGACTTAAATGGGAAGTTGGGACATAACTGCAAAAAGAAGGGATTAAAGTATTAAATATTGAAGTTCCTTAAGGTAAGTAAAAGAGGAAAATTTGACAACAGAATTGTGGGATAGTAAGAAGCTGCTGAAGTAGAGTCACTATCTGGCAAAATAGGGAGTACTGACTTTTTGGAGGATTAGAGTATCTAAGCATAATCAGAGGGTATAAAATTAGATGTTGTGGTACTCAGTGAGGTAGTAGCTTTCAGACAAAAGGAAATGGAGTAAGACAGGCTGAAATTTGACCAGTGACATTTGTGGTGAATGCTGAATAACTAAGAATGAGAAAGTGAAAATATCAGGATTTAATGTCTTGGAACATTAACATCTGAAGTTGGATGTTCTTAGCATTAAGTTTGTAGGAGTCCCAACAGACCTAAGGTTTCAAGCAATTAAATCTATTTTCCAGCACTCTGGGATTAGTTACATGTGCCGAAGCAAGGAAATTGCAGATAAATATTCTCACATATTCTGTTTTTTAATTGAAAAAAAAGAAGTACAAAAATCTAATGAAAAAGGAAGGGCATCATTAATTTTGGCATCCAAAATTAAATTATAAATGATCAGCTGATTAGTGATGTGCATTTTGTCCTTTCAACTTCTTCAGTAATGTTGTGAATGTCACATTATATAACACTTAAAATGCATAAACCTGGAAATGAAATATGTTAGGATGCATCTTTGTTTTCCTCTCCTGACTAGTGGGCAACTTGTCTCATTAATCTGTATAGTGGTGTTAATTTAAACAAACAGCATTATTTGTTGAGATTTATGGCTAGAAGACTTAGGGGTTCACTGAGAAAATCTTAAGCTGTTTTATTTTCAGAGCACTGGGATAGATTTTATGACTTCTAGTGACTGGAACATATCATAAACTCTCATAACTTGTAATGACTGTACAAGATACTAAAGACCAAGTATTCTGGCAGAGAATGTGGGCACAATGAAAGATGGGCAGCAACGTATGGCCACAGGGCAGTGGGGTGTTCTATCCTGTGCAAATTCCTTCTTGTGCTGGTAACTGCTGCCTAACCAGCACTGGGGTAAAGGTAGAGATAAACACTGATAAAAGTGAAGACCTTTGAGAGGAATAATGGAAAACACTGAAAACAGATGAAACAGTAAATCTAAGAATAACGTTCTTGCATTTGTTTGATGTGCTTTTTGAATATTGTAGATGTTGAAGTGTTAGGATGTGTTTTTAGAAGTAACTGAGTATGATTCAGGTTCTAAATGAACTTTAGGAAAACTCATCTTTGCCTAGTACTTCCATAGGTTTGTGGGATGCATTATTTAATGTCACCACTGTCTCTGCAGCTTCCCTGCTGGGAAGGAAGAAAACCATTCTGTAAGCTCTGGGACATTCTGATCAGTTCCTTAAGGCTTTGGTGGCCTTATTCCATTGCTTTAGACCAGATTGGTGTGTAGGATAATTGAAAATATATGGACTTAGGGCTGTTAGTGTGTGGGAGAGATTCATCTCCTACAGAAGGGTTGTGGGCAGACCCTGCTTCCTGCACCAGCTGCAAAAATGAAGATGAGAACTTGTTCATATCCAGGTCAAGGCTTGCACAGCTGGCACCTCAGGAAGTTCTCCTGTGGCTGTGAGCTACAGAGGTGCAGTATTGGGTCCCACAGAGGTTGGTAAGAGCATTCACAGGCTGGGTTTGGTGATACCAGACTTGGCTCAAGAGGGAGTTGAGGGGTGCAGAGTTTGCAAATTGAGTAACTCATACCCAAAGGTCCTGGGAAAGAATTTAAAAATTTATGTTTTTCTTACTGTTGCTGTTCAAATTTAATTGTGCTTCTGGCTTTCTCTTGCTTTCTTTTGAATCAGTGAGATATCTTCATATGAAGGAGGGACAGAACTCCACAGTTGGCTTTGTTTGATTCAAGTAGCTGGATATGCTGTCCTAGAACCAAGTACCTGGACAGTAGACTATGTTTTTATTATGTCTTACACAAAAAATTTCATTCAATTTGAATGTTTTGGGGGTTTGTACTACTTTTTTTTTTGTTTGTTTTTGTTTCTTGCATGCAAATGAGTAGAATGTGGATGCAGTGAACTGGAGATTTGAAATCTTTTCTGACACATAAAATTCTCTCAGTGTTTGATGGAAGGATGGAAAATGTGCTAGGTGCCCAGTTGTGTTGCATTTCTTTCATCAAAATGTTCTAGATCAGCTGTGATGGAGTGGGTAGGAGTGGTTTCTTTTAAGTTTAAGAAAGCCACAGATAGGATCTATTTGCATTGCCACGTGTAGCACTTTCAGTTTTTAATATAGAATCATATCTAAATGTGTTTTTATCTAAGCCTTATTAGACAGAGATTGATAACCTTCTGCATGAATTTTTCATGGGTTTTTTCTTGTGAGTATGCTGGTTCATTGATGCATTTTCATATGAAACACATAAAGCTTTTTTAAGCAAAAATAAAAGCACAGAAAATCCAAATCAGTTCAATTACACTTGCAGATTAAAATAAAGCTGTAATATATATCTATTGTTTTGAAATGCTAACTCTATGAATTTTTGATCTGCTTTAAAAATGTAAAACTTGGATTTGATTAGATTAGCTGTGGAGTAATCTACACTGAATAAATCTGTCTTCCTTTCATGTGATTTGTCAGTGTTTGTAGTGGGTTTGTAGACACAGCTTTCACCATTATTTTCCAGGCAATAAAAGCAGCCATGCAGAAAAGCCACCCATAAATGTCAGAAAACAGAGATATTTTGTTGCATTCCAAGGGCTTTGAAGGTCAAGTTCAATTCAGTTAGCTCACCCAGCATGAGAGGAGCGTGATACGATGATGGAATGTGTGTTTGGGTAGGATATATATGTTACTGTCCCTGTACTATTCTATCAGGATAACAGATCAGTGGGAGATTAAACTTTACTGCTTGGAAGAATTTATTTTGGAAAACTATCAATTTTTATGATTTTCTCTAGCTCCTATTGAGATGCTGTGCAGAAATAATGAATCCAAAGAATTTACAGCTTTTATCACAATGGAGATTGACTCCTGATTGTGGCTTTTGGGTGCTGTTCCACTGCAGGTACCCAATTCTACTGTGTGTATTCGCAAAATAAGTCTCAGATGATGGATTTTATTATAAACATGAAATTATCTTTTGCCTCCTGATGAAAAGAGATTTGCATAAAACCATTTTCATAATTCCTAGACATGAGAGGTCAGCACAAGAGGCAAAGTTTTCCCACTCCAAGGAATCTGCTCTGCCAAGTCCCACTGCACCTCATTGCTTTGTGGTTACCTTCCCCTGCCGTGCCCCCTTTTTTTGTTCTTTTTATAAAGAGAAGACAGGATCAATAAAGCTCATAATTAAGTTGAAGGCACTACCTTGATCAGTGTTTTTATTGAGTTTCAGTGCCCTGATTTAAGCAGATCCCCAGTCAATGGAGGGATATGTCATCAGCTGCTTGGCAGTATGTGAGCAGACTTGTTTTGTCCCTGCAATGCTGCATATTTTTTGCTATCTGGAGAGTCCTTTGTGGTGGCTTCTGATAACCTCTTGCTCATGTTATCCATGGATGAGTAATGAATTGACTCTTACCTGTAGAATGAATACAATTGTATTAAATGGGCAAGAAATTTTGTTTAAGTTCCTGCTGCTTTGCAATATCTTCACCTGATTGTACGAGCAGAAGTGAGTAAAGCTGGGTCAGATCATGTTAGGGAAAGAAATCTCTCTGCCAGAAATGTACAGGTTATTTGCCCCTCTGTGTTGGTACTGACACTGCATTGCTCAGTGCAGCTCCTCCTAAAAAAAGATTTTTAAATGTAGGCCTGCCTCCTATTTTTCATTGGGATCATAAAATAATTGGATGTGTGGCTAGGAGCATGCAGTGTTTAACACAGTTGATGTGCATCCTAGATGAAAAGCTCTGTTCTCTAGTGCTGTGATAATAGTATGATCGTTAATGTTTCCAGTAAAAGTGTCTGGCTGGGTTCTGCATGCCTTCATCCAAACACACCCCCTAAATCCCCTCCCTGTTCCTTGTGTGTCCTATGGCATCTTGCTCTTGTGCTGGAACATGCACTCCTTAGAATGGACCCTAGTGGGACCATCCCAGCAAATCCCACATCCTCCATGTGCCTCCATTTGCTCCAAGATTTGGTGCCCTGAAGTTTCGTAAGCCACAGGAATACTTTAAACTCTCTCTTCAGAAAGGATTCTGCCTTGCTGGTGCCCTGATTTTGGGTGTTTTTTTTTGTTTTTTTGTTTCCCAAACCCCCTTCTCTAAGATTCCAATAAAGAAAACAGCATACAGAAAAGAACAATAATTAAGCTGGGAAGGTGTTTTTTTCCCCTCACTAAAAGTAGCGTGTCCCAGCTATAGGGCAGAAAATCTCAAATTCCTGTTACAAAATAGCTGATCTCAGCCAAGGCTTCTCTGCAATTAGGTCGTGCTTTTTGTCAGCTGTAAATGGTTAAGCCTATTGGAATGGTACTCAACGTGCCAGAAGCAGACAATGCTCGGAGGCATCGAATAACACATTTTGCTTTTCTGATGACATATGTGGCAGTTGTGTTTGGATGAAGTAGGCTGGAATAGGTTTATCAGAAGTAAACAGGCAGATTTCCATGTCTGATGGAAAACAGACAAATTGCCAAAAGAATTTAGAGCCCAAGGTTTCCTTGCTTTCTGTGAAAGGCCATCGATATAGGCTGCTCTTGCCTCCTGCCAATCCAGGACAACATTCCTACAGCTGTGGTGGAGAGTCTCTTGGTCAAATGTAAAAGAAAAAGGAAAAAAAGAAAAGAGTTCTAATTCACAGTTATGCTCTTTTTTTTATGAAGACCAGTGTGAAAAACTTCTTTTTCTCCTTTCTGGACTTGGACCTTTACCTGGTGAAGGAGCTGTCTATCACTAGAATATTTTTATATTTCTGAGCAAAGGCAGCCTTTCTTTCAGCCAGACCTTAAAGAGCCCATATGGCTCCTCACATTAAACAGGGTTTGCATCCCTGCTTCTGGAACACGGCATTCACCTGCACTGTGTTAGGGTGCCCTGGCTGGCTCAGGGTGCAAGAATAAAATCAATAATGATCTCCTGCTTCTGTTTTTCTTTTCATGATTATGAACAGCAGGTGCATTGTACTGACTGGCAGAGAGAACATTCAGAGGAAATTTCCAAAAGTGCTGTCCTCCCAAAGAACAGTGTGGGATGGAGCTGCTGTGAAGGGCCAGAGCAGGAGTCCTGCCAAGTAACAGGCTGGGCAAGAGTTCCTTTGTCTTCCAGGGTTAAATGGCTTTTAGAAGGAAGCAGAGGCATGGTGTCAATTTTTTGTTAATTTCAAGTCCAGCCTGGCAGTTAGGGATCTTTACAAAAGAAAATTCAATGGAGAAAGTCTGGGCTTGTCCAGATGGTGGTAGGCAATTACAATTAATTTGTGCGAATTTCTGGTTCTGCAGCTTTTGCTCTGTAGCATAAACTTTCCCCCACAGGCAGAAGTGAGCTGGAGGCAAGTGAAGGTTTCTAGTAAAAGGCATTTTCTTCACAGATGTGCAGCCTGAGAATATAGAGTTGTTACAACATTATATTTACTTTCATTTCTTCTGCCTGTGGGCTGCTGTCAAGTGGTTAATTTTATTTGTCTGATTATTTTCTTTCTTATCTAGAAGTTAGTACTTCTAGAGGTTGCATCCCAGTGTAGTATTTACTAAACATATAGGTATGTGATTAACATCCATTCCTCCTGCTGCATACCAATCACACTAATGATTTTACTGCTGCGAGCAAAAATTGAATTTATCTCACTTTTGTTTTAGAAGCCATCACATTACCTTTCCTGTGACTTTTTGAAACAAGAAATTGAGTATTTCTGGTATTTTGTGTAAAATAGCAAAGAAATGTGAAAGAATTCTAATAACTACGTATTTTTTTCAAATATAAAGATCTGCTGACCAGAGGTTTGCTTTTATTTTCTTGTCTTCTAAGAATCTTTCTTGATGTATTTGTGGGGCTTTTTGTTGTTGTTGTTTTTCTACTGGTTTATGCATTTTTAGTCTACTTCTGGTTGAAAGAATCAACTTTTTGAAAGGGATTTTCATGAAAATGTTGGCAGCTATAGAGTGCCTTGCAGAATGTTTGTGAAAATCCCTCAGTTATGGATTCAGTCTTGGGATGTTGCCGATCATGAATCTTTATATGTTTCTGTAGAGGAGAAAGAGAGGTCATCTAAGTGAGGTATATCTGGCAGGATAAGAGTTAATGCTCACATATGGATGGTTTTTTTCTTTGAACTTTTCTCAGCAGGTGAAAAATAGCTACAATCAGGTACTACTTCAATAAGTAGTAACAACCAACTGCCAGGTTGAAAGATCACAAATTCCTGTACCAGCAGTTCTATTATAGGGAAGCGTATGTCAGCCTGTGTGTGTCAGAATGCTTGCCAAGGTATTGATAAGAAGAGCTGGGCAATAATCCAGCACCAGAAAAAAGAATAAAAATCACCATTTGAGAGCTGTACTGCAGAGGCTTTTCTTTTTTTCTCCTTTTTAATACTACTTGGTCATGCAGAGACTCCATTAGTGTTTATATAATATGCATCTACAGCTACTGATGAAGTTCACCCTAGTTGTGAAGGACATCAGTGAATCAGTAGCTGGAGTTTTAGATTAAATATTCTTAACAGATCTTATAGAATTAAAAATCAACAACCTTATTTAAAGTGTGCTTTGCTGCCATGGGGATTTTATGGGGATAGATCTTTTAAATTTACTGGGCAGCTTTCAGCTGCAGTATAAAATCAAGTAGCAGACTTGCCAAAGGCATGCCTTGCTCAGACGTTTAGGTTGCCTTGGTGGTAGTGTGACCTTGAGGTGTGTGAGACTGGGGCTGTGCTAATGATGTGCTTGTGCCTGGCGGAGTGGGGCTGTCTGCACAGGGAACCCTGGGCCAGGAGCAGACTGCTGAAGGAAGAGCAGATTCAGCTTTGAGTAAGCATGAAATGAATAGCAGGAGCTATAGGATATGGGGAGCTCAAAGTGCTGGAAAGCCTGGAGGGATAAGAATATCTCCAGACAAATAAATGCTCCTCCTTATCAGGCTTCCAGTTTAGGGCAAGAAGGAATAGTGACACAAAATAATTCCTGAAATCTGGCAATGCTTTGCAATTTGAAGGGCTCAGAATCACCGGGACTTTTCAAATGTGGTAGCTTCTTATGCATGATAGCATATGGAAGGCCTTCAAGATACTCCAACAATTACTCCTTGAAACTTGGAAGTTCTTCACCTTACATAATTTCATGTTATTACCTAAATAGGTGTACTCTTTCTGATGGGAATGCTGTGTGTAATAAAGTTGTGCAGTTACCTGAGACTAATAAAAGGAGTTTACATATAGGAGGATTATCTCTTATATAAGATTTTTAATACAGACTGCTGCTATTACATCAGTTATTTCGACTGTGCTGATTACTGTTTTGTTCATTGCTCAGGTCTTACTCCAGTAAGCCTGAACCCACTCTGCACAGCTTTGGCTTTCATGAAAGATACGGTTGAATATGTGAAGCTGCTATGAACCTTGACACACCACCTGTGAATTGTGAATCATGGTGAAAACTGAATTGTGTAACAAGTTTTTAACAAATGACAACAACATGAGGTACAACGAGCTGTGTTCTGAGAGCCCTTGAGCTGCCTTAGCCATAGGAAAGACCAGAGATCCTGCAGAGAAGGCGTGCAAGAAATAAAGTGTCTTCATGCCTTAATTCATGCCTGCTTAAACACCACAGTCCTCAAATACAGTCCTGATTCAGCGTACCTTCTTAGGAGAAACCCTTTTCAGGATAAAACTCAGTGTTTCTTTCATTGTAACTACCTGTTTTTAGGTACACTGCATTTCTTGTGTTACTTCTTCATCACTGAACTTCATTTTTGCATTCATTTCTCAGTTTCCTGGCCGCTTACATTCCAGTTTAGCAAAGATATCCTTTTCCAGAAAAAATAAAAAAAGATGTTGCTTTAATCTTAATTTTACTGGTTTTTGAATCCAAACTAGATCTTACTGGTGATATAGTCCCTACCAGCTTTGTTCTTCTCTCCTCCTGCGAGAGAAACACTGACAGCAATCTCCTGTGGAGTCTTTGAACATATTCAGGTTAGCTTTCACTTCTGGAAGAGAAGAAAGTAAATCTTTAGCTACTGATTTTATGCAAATGATGCTTGACACATGACTATTTCTAGAAGGATCGTTGCTATAGTCTTAGTCTCTTTAAAAACTTCTAGAACCCCTGCTTGACTATCTCTTCAGCAGCCCTGTTAGAGGGAGTTTCAGGACAAAAGAATTTTTTAGCTGGAAGGCATGTTTTTTTCCAATACCAGTTAAATCAGCAAGGTATACTGAACTAGAGTGCTGAAAGAATTTCATTTAATGCTCTGTTGTAATAGAAAGTAGCTTTTAAATGGGGTGCTCAAGACTACAAAAGAGAAAATTAAATAAAACTATTTTTTTTACATATAGTGGTCTACAAAATGAAACAAGTCCAGTAAGTGTAGCCATTATTGTTTTCAGTTGGTATTATACTTGAGTAAAAACTGAAACCCTGCATCAGTCCTATAATGAAAATAGTATGATGTGCAGAGATATTAAAAAGTGATCGAGTTACTCACTGTGCCTGAGAAGGTAGGTGTTGTGAAAATAATACAATATTACTGCATATCGTATCATCTAAGAGACCTAAAGCCCTCACATAAGCCTTTACTTTTCATTTGTCCTTCCAAGCTGCCATGTATCTATAAAATAAAAGGAAGAATGAGTACTGAAGAAAATCAATTTATGAAAAAAGGCTTCTTTGCAATTACTGTTTGGGCCATAGTTCCTAGGGTTCTTTACTGGAATCTTCCATAATGTCATGTTCAACTTTGTCTGTTAACAAATTTAGGCAATCACTTCTGATAGAAACAACAAGCCTATAAAACAAAATAGTTCTGGAATTAAAGTGTAGGAGTTGAGTAAAAATCTTCGGTTGACCATAAGAATCTTCTTTGTGATCTTAGGGAAGTTGATTTCAGCCACAGTTTATGCACCTGTGAAATGGGCTTTTACTGTGAAACTCACTAGGATAGGGATTTATTCCTGCTTGTGAAGTGGTTTGATAGTGCCTGCCATATAATACATGCCAAGTGGCAAGGTGTTGTGCTCTGGCTAGAAAGTAGAATAAAGATACTTAGTACCAATCTCAGTAAAATTTATAACTTAAGAAATTATCTTCTTGTGCTGAAAATATTTCCTTCCTCCCGCCTTCCTAGACAACTGTATACAACACAAAAAAAAAATGTTTGTCTTATTATTCTGTCAGGCATTATTGAACTATAGAAAAATGATTTTGTCATCCCACACTTCTTAACAGATTATGAAAGAAAAATGTCTAAAACTTGTTCAGACTGTCAAGTTCCTGCCAAACTGAAAGTAATGAATCACCTTGGCACTGGTAATTAGCCAAAACTAGATGATATGAAGCATATAAATAGTGCTAGGGACCATGTTGCCAAATACATATATTTTATACCCCTGAAAGTAGTTATTGTTTTATTCCCATGAAGTTTTTAATTAAATTCTATCCAGCATAGTACTATGACACTCCTGTTTTTATTTCAATTCTTACTTTAACAACCTAAATATAAATTGAATGTGATTCATGCCTACTAGTTATTGATTTTGATATACACTAGAAGAATGAGCTTAGTGTCTGAGAAATAACTGACACCAGAAGTGGGATGATGTCGTTGTGGAGATGGAGTAGAAAGAATCAGAAGAAACTGTTTAGTCCTAGTGAGGGCTTTTGGCCCGATGGGGTCTCAGATATTGCAGTTCATGTATTCTGATCTCAAGTCTTTCCTCTGTTACTACTGGTTTTTTGTTTTTGTTTTTTTTTAAACTGGGAATGAGCCCATAGGTAGACTTAGTCTCATTAACAGAAGGTAAACTCTTCACTCTTCTGCTATAGGATCCTGTATTCATGAGAAGGGTAATTTTCTTCTTGCCACTGCCATCTAGGCTAGTCAGGTACTGGAGTAGCTGAAATAAAATGTAACGAAAGCTAATATACCATGCAAGTCGTCCAGCTAAGAAACTTTAACATATGTCTTACTGTATACTCCTCATTGAGTATGTGAAAAATGGGAAACATTTAAAAGATGTTTATAACTGAATATACATTTCTTATGCAAATGTTGTCAGTATCAAAATGCCTACATTAGATTAGCTAAAAAAAATAAAAAATAATTGAGATTTGTGCACAGGATATGTGTGTTAGAGAAACATTTCTTTTGTTAAGAGACAATTTGCATTCATGAGAACTGAAAATTAAGAAGGAATAAGATTTGTTTCTCTGCAGACTTACTAATTAGTGTTGGTTTGGCTCTCCCAAATGGTAGGATGTGTGAGTATTTAAAATGTTGATGTAGACAAATTTTGAGACAAATTACAATTTGGTATTCATCCCTGTATATAGCTTCAGACTTCTCTGTCATACCCTAATGACATGGAGAATTTGTGGATTCTGAAATGCTAAATTTTAAGTTTTTTCTGAGGCCCAATGACAAAATCCATTTATCTGCAGTAAAAGAGATTTTACAAGAAGCAGTTAAGGACAAATAGTACCTGGGTTTGGTTGTTTTGTTGGGTTTTTTTAATGAGCAGGTAAAGAACTTAGGGACTTAAGAGAATCAAATTATTTATACATGTGCCCTGTAGAAGACTCATGGCCACTGAGCAGATTTCTTTACTTGGAGCTTTAAGAAGGCTGAAATTATGAAAAGTGTGTGCTTTGGTGTTTTTCAGTATTTTTACAATGAAATTTATAGAGCCACTGAAATGGCAATTTGCAGTAGTCTTTCCCACAGAGAATGCCTATTGTTGGATCTTATGCTTTCAACAAAAATTGCAGGGGAACCGAATACTTAATACAAACGTCCTTTGTACAAGTTGATAAGTAAACATTGTGTTTGCATATGGCTAGTTTTTTTTTTCCAAACCAATTTCAACAGATGCCTTAATTCTCTTCTGTTGTAAAAATTCCTTTCTCTCATTTGAATGTTCTTGTTAGTGCAGATTCTTTCTGGCTAAGCAACGCACAGAGAAAAATCCTTGCTGTTTTCAAATAATATTTTCTTATATAAAAAAACAAAAGGCCACAATTTTTTCTTTCATCTGGTAGTACAGTACATTTAAAGAAAAGAAATATAAAACTCAGGTAGCTTTGTAGTGAAGGCCAAGAAATTTAGCTACACAATCTGAATTCTTCTCAGGGCAAGGGCTGTTTAGAACAACTCCCTGTGAGAAGCACATAAAGCTGATTGCACTGTTTTCAAGTTCAGAACAGATCTGCACAAAATAAAGGAAGTAAAAAGTGATATCAATAAACCAGGAAGATGGGATATGTGGAAATTGGGTAGTAGCATCATACAAGCAATCTTGCTTCCTGCTGTGGATGTTTTGATTGAAACATGCTCATGTAGTGGAATGAGACTCTAGATTCCCCGTTAAATATTTGCAATATTTTAATTCTGATTTGCAATAAATAATATGACTAATCCATGCTCCCTCTCATTGCTTTATGATTATCACTTGCACTGCACATCTTGGCTGCTCATAGCACTTACAAGGCTCTGATATATAGCTAAATGTTTCTGACTCCATCTGCTACAAAGAGAAGTGACATAGAAGTGCTCCCCAGCCATTTTATTGCAATTTAATGTAAATCTGTTATAATGCAGATGATGAAAAGTGCAGTGCCTTCCATGAATTCTGAAAGCTGCGATTGGGTTGTGGCTGCTGCGCTGCCCTCTGAAGATTTGCTGGGTTTAATTTTACATTGCACAGCCATTAGCTGACTGAGGTTCCTCACTGAATCACACTGCCAAAATACTTCTTCATCCTGCTCTTCCTTTTCTCCTCACGGTGACCTCTTTCACCCAAGTTTTCCAGCCCAGTCTCTCATTGCTTTTATCTTATAAATTATAGCCTCCCAGTGCATCAGAACACAGAGCCATGCAATTGTCCCCTGCAATGGATTATTTTGTTAACTCTTGCTTGTGGGAGTATCATAACATCCCTTTCAATTTGCTGTGGGCTCATTGTGATTCTCACTGTTGTGCAAAGAACAGATTCATCTGCTTGCCTTTACCATGGCATCACGTGTGATCTTACTGCTGTCATGTGAAATGGGTGGTGTTAAATGTGTTCTGTGCTGCTTCGTTGATGGTATCTGTAGATGAGAATTGGGGTGATCAGATTCTCTCATCCAGCATTAAGTGTTGTTATACACTTAGGTCTAGGCCCTTAGGCAAATGGGTTTTTTTCCCCTGTATTTTCTGTTGATGTTACTGTTTAGAATGATAGAATTACCTTCAGTAGAGTAATTAAACTGGCAGATTAGGTAAACCTAGAAAGTAATTAAAGTACAGTAAAGACACCTATAAATGATAATTGTTTCATTACCTCAGGGAAAATGTGAAAATAATCTTTTTGATAGAGTATCATATCTAGAATCTTTACACATTCCAAGGACTTGTCCTTAAGTAATTTGTCTAGAAGTAATTGACTGCAGTATTTTAAGAAATAGCTAAAATAAGGAGAACTTTTGTACTTTCTTACAAGTTTTTCAGCTGCATACTGCGGAGTTACCCAGGGAAAAAGTTGTGATCCTTGTGATTCATTCTCCAGTCCAACTGACTAGATGGGCTAGAGGTGGAAGGGAAGGGCTAGTTAGGCACAAGCTTCAGACTGATTGAATTACTAACAGTGGAGGTTGTCTTGTCTGAAATAGCAATGCCTTACTCTGTAAATTCATTAATCTGGAATAAGGCAGAATGTGGTGCTGACTACACCAATATTTTATTCTATAGTATTTAAAGTTACAGCATTAATTCTGTTGCAGTGAATGATTTGTAGTGATGGTAATCTTCCCAGTAAACTTTGTGTGGTGTCACTGCAGATGGCATTTTCATTTTGTGTATTGTTGTCCCTGAAAACTGATGATTTTGAGTGAAGTCTTTGGTGTGGAACTTTACATAAAATCTTTATTCCAAATGCAAATGCAATTTAAAGTCGATAGATGTTTTCAGAACCTTAAAAAAGGCTTTTTTTTTTTTTTTTTGTGAGCAAAACTGACTCGTTTGCAACCAGTTCTAAAATAAACTCTGCAAACCTCTGAAATGCAAATTTATTGAAATAAAACAATCTAGTCACCTGTCTCCTTGTACTCCTGCAGCAAGGTGACTACCAGAGGAATAATTTCACATAAAGCTTTCTCAAGTGTTTTTCCTTCATCCTCCAATTGAAGATATGTATTTTTTTATTAAAACTGACTTTCAATTTTAATAATTTATTTCCTTTCTTCTTTTCATTACAGAGAAAGTCCATTGTTGCTGTTAGTTTCATTGCAGCATTCCTCTGTCTGATCATCGTTCGTCTCACAAATGAAGTAACTTTCCCTTTGATCCTAAACTGCTTTGGACAAACCAGAGTCAAGTGGATCCCATTTTCTAATGGCCAAAGGCAGCCTCTGAAAACTCATTATGGTTATATAAATGTGAAAACACAAGAGGTAAGGCCTGGTTTTAACACCTTGCAAAATGGACCAGTAGATTTCTTTTTCTCTGATCCCAACTAATGCTTTTTTACAACCTGCCCAGTGTAAAAACTGAACAAGGGTGTTTCTGAGCAAAGTGGCTATTTTAGAAGTCTACTACCACTTAAATGACCTCTGAAATTTTTAGAATTTCTGTCATGTCTGCAGTGGAGAGAGCAGTGAACTGGCCTCAAAATCACCCTTAATTGAGTGAAAACTTGTTTATACAAACAAGAAAATCTTTCAGATTAATTTCAATCCTTCAACCTCTCTAATGCAAAAGGAAATTTTCTTGTGTTTGTTGTAATAAGGTTTAAAAATGTTTCACTTTGCCTGGGCTTCCTAAAGAAGAAGTAGCTTAGTTTTGTTTGAATGGGCATGAAGGAAGAAAAGGGAGTGATTTGTGAAATGAGCATATGTGAGTCTAGTAAATGTATAAAGCTGGAGGTTTACTGGGTTTTTCTGGAAGTATTGCATTAATATTGATAGCTATTTCAAAGCTAGGTATGTATTTGCATTCTGTACTTTAAAACTCACTGATGTGTATCTGCTTTGCAAAATACTTGCTGTGTGATAAAAATACTTGTCTGATGAAATTAGGTTTAACAGGGACTCCGGCTTTAAAGCGTCTTAGTTGTCAAAACTTCTAGAGCCGCTGTTGGGTTGTGGTGGTAGTGGTGCATTTTCTTCAGATTTTCCTCTCTCTTTGTAAGAGAGCAAAGTATTTGTATTTGTATTTTGTAAATGGAAACTTTCAAAATAAGGTAACATAAAAGTGAACTCTTTCTATAGTTTGTGATTACTTATAGCACTGTCAACCCTGAGAAATACTATCAGACTTCCATTAACTGCTAGTTGGTTTTTTTTCTATAAAATTACAGTTATTAATGAGTGAAATTCATTCACGTAATGGCTTTCATAGAGAATGAAAATACTTTACCACTTCATTATATTTAGTCCTGTAAGTGTATTCAACTAATTAGTTATTATCCTACCTTTAGTGGGTTAAATATGAAAATCAGAATAAGAAGCAGTTTTTAGGAGGCAGCTTCTTTTAAACATACAGCTTTTAATCATGGTTCCTGTAAGATGCAGCGCTATTTTGGAGGCCAAAGTACATTATCTATAAAGCAAAAAAAGGACAAGCACCTGAAAGGAGATCTGTTCAGATGTGAATCGTGGTCCCAGTGAAAGCGAGGTGCTGTTGAGCTCAGAAGGGTTAAGGCTTCATCCAGCATCTTCATCCCTCTAGAAATGAGAGGGCAGCGTGTTCTGCATGTCCCTGCGTTGTTGCCACAGTGGCAGGCGTGGAATCTGAATGAGGCAGAGCTGCCACGGTCACTTGATCGCTATCAGTCTGAACTGATAACTGGAGAGGAGAGGAGCATGCTAATCCATTTCTATTCACCATCGCTTTCATCAGAGCTTAGAAGTAGTTTGTGAGGGCCCTAATTCATTCTTAAATTTGATAACACGCTTGGAAGTTCTAACAGTAAATGGAAATGATTGTCCTGAAAGCTGGTGACCAGTATCGATTCATAAGACATTTGTCTCAATTTAGCTTAGGTCATGAAGGACTCCTTAAATTTAGTAATTTTAGTTGTTTTCCCTGTTGTATTTGCAGATTACATGAATATTTGCTAATTAAAATGATAATGAAGAACCTGAACATGGCTCCCTCACTGTAAATGCGCTAACTTTTGACTTAATTGTTCCCTGTGCAAGGGAAATTCTGTTGTGATGCTCATGTGAAAAGCTTTTTCATAGCTTGTGTTCCTAACTCACACTCATAGCTTTCTCAGACTATGATTTTTCAAACACATATTCCTTTGTCAAATAAGCATTTGTATACTATTTGTATTAATATAGCCAGAAATTCTCTATTAATTTCTTTATTGCATCAAATACACTGAGTTTCTGCTAATTTCATACAACTAAGATATTTTTTAGGTTTTTTTTTGTATATAAGATGAGCAGAAAAGTCTATTCCGTGAGACAAGCTAGTGCCCCAAATAGATGTGGCCAAGTTTTTTCCAAAATGTGACACATGATGTCTTGTCAAGGATCAAATCGTGTGAGGAAACAATACCGCAATGAATTATCAGAAAATAAAGTGATGGAAGGGAAGACAGGAGAGAAGGGTTTTAAAGATGTGAATTTTGGCCTCCCTCTCTCTCCTCTCTCTCTCCTCTCTCTCTCCT